>JACSYO010000540.1:100000-113915 GCA_016806645.1 Ophiodon elongatus
TAATTTAAAGCAAACAATACAACAAAAAAACTACTAGTTTTAATTTATTAAATGATTAATTAACTTCCCCCATTAGTTGAGTTATCTGTTAAATATCTGCTCTTCAGAGGTTTTATTAATCTTAATATATTAAATCATAAATGTATTAATCTTAATATATTAAATCATACATTTATTAATCTTAATATATCAAATCACACATTAATTAATCTTAATATATTAAATCATACATGTATTAATCTTAATATATTAAATCACACATTAATTAATCTCCACTGTGGTTGTTGATGTAGAGAGTTAATCATTTAATAACTATATAACTTTAACTAGAAAAATCCCTTTTCACAATAAACGTCCGACATAAAGCTGAATTTGACCTTTTTTTTAAATATAGTTGTCATGGTAACTTTTAATTAATCCTCTTTTTTTTTAACTTCCTTTAGCCTAAAGTGACAAAACCCCAAATATTCTTTGAGAAGCTGGAAAGATTTTGGTATTTTAGCTTAAATATATACTCAAACTATTAATTGCTTATTTTATTTTTGAGGATTAATTTTTTCTATCGCTTGACTTATTGCCTGATTTAAAGAAATAAATCATCTTAAACGATCAACTCGACATAAAAAATAATCATAGATTTAATTTCCTGTTGATGGATTAATGCAGTAATCGACCAGCAAACAGCACAACAGTCTTTTATGAGACGTTAATATATTATATGAGATGTTAATATATTAAATGAGACGTTAATATGTAAATGAGACGTTAATATATTAAATGAGACGTTAATATATTAAATGAGACGTTAATATGTAAATGAGACGTTAATATATTAAATGAGACGTTAATATATTAAATGAGACGTTAATATATTATATGAGACGTTAATGTTAAATGAGACGTTAATATGTTAAATGAGACGTTAATATATTAAATGAGATGTTAATATATTAAATGAGACGTTAATATATTAAATGAGATGTTAATATATTAAATGAGACGTTAATATGTAAATGAGACGTTAATATATTAAATGAGACGTTAATATATTATATGAGACGTTAATATGTTAAATGAGACGTTAATATGTTAAATGAGACGTTAATATGTTAAATGAGACGTTAATATGTTAAATGAGACGTTAATATATTAAATGAGACGTTAATATGTTAAATGAGATGTTAATATATTAAATGAGATGTTAATATATTAAATGAGACGTTAATATATTAAATGAGATGTTAATATATTAAATGAGATGTTAATATATTAAATGAGACGTTAATATATTAAATGAGATGTTAATATATTAAATGAGACGTTAATATGTAAATGAGACGTTAATATATTAAATGAGACGTTAATATATTATGAGACGTTAATATGTTAAATGAGACGTTAATATATTAAATGAGACGTTAATATATTAAATGAGACGTTAATATATTATATGAGACGTTAATATATTATATGAGACGTTAATATGTTAAATGAGACGTTAATATATTATATGAGACGTTAATATATTAAATGAGACGTTAATATGTTAAATGAGACGTTAATATGTTAAATGAGACGTTAATATGTTAAATGAGACGTTAATATGTTAAATGAGACGTTAATATGTTAAATGAGACGTTAATATATTAAATGATACGTTAATATATTAAATGATACGTTAATACTCTTAAACCTCACAGAGCCCTGAAGTCAGACTATTAGTCCATCGGCAGAATATTAAAAGAAAGAAACTACTTTGGTGAACGATTAATCATAATGACAATAACAACGACTTGCAGCCCCACATATTCTCTGTTCGGGTCCATAAAAAGTCTTAAAGGGTATTTCTAAACAAATGTGAGACTTTAAACTCATCGAACTCTCTCCTACGTTTTAATTTTGACATAAGCGTTTAATCAGATTTAGTTTAGTTTTGTTTAGTTTTGGTTAGTTTTGGTTAGTTTAGTTTAGTTTTGGTTAGTTTTGGTTAGTTTTGGTTAGTTTAGTTTAGTTTTGGTTAGTTTTGGTTAGTTTAGGTTAGTTTAGTTTAGTTTTGGTTAGTTTAGTTTAGTTTTGGTTAGTTTTGGTTAGTTTAGTTTAGTTTTGGTTAGTTTAGTTTAGTTTTGGTTAGTTTTGGTTAGTTTTGGTTAGTTTAGGTTAGTTTTGGTTAGTTTAGTTTAGTTTTGGTTAGTTTTGGTTAGTTTAGGTTAGTTTAGTTTAGTTTTGGTTAGTTTAGTTTAGTTTTGGTTAGTTTTGGTTAGTTTAGTTTAGTTTTGGTTAGTTTAGTTTAGTTTTGGTTAGTTTTGGTTAGTTTTGGTTAGTTTAGGTTAGTTTTGGTTAGTTTTGGTTAGTTTAGGTTAGTTTAGTTAGTTTTGGTTAGTTTTGGTTAGTTTAGTTTAGTTTTGGTTAGTTTTGGTTAGTTTAGTTTTGGTTAGTTTTGGTCTGGATCAGAAGTCGTCACGCTGACCTCAAACCCTCCTGCAGCCTGGAGCTCCTTGTGTTTGTAGAACAATAAAAGTATTTTAAGTATAAAAATATAAAGTATTTTAAGTATAAAAATATAAAGTATTTTAAGTATAAAAATAAAAAGTATTTTAAGTATAAAAATAAAAAGTATTTTAAGTATAAAAATAAAAAGTATTTTAAGTATAAAAATAAAAAGTATTTTAAGTATAAAAATATAAAGTATTTTCAGTATAAAAGTATTTTCAGTATAGAAATGAAGTATTTTCAGTATAAAAGTATTTTCAGTATAGAAATGAAGTATTTTCAGTATAAAAGTATTTTCAGTATAGAAATGAAGTATTTTCAGTATAAAAGTATTTTCAGTATAGAAATGAAGTATTTTCAGTATAAAAGTATTTTCAGAAGTATTTTCAGTGTAGAAGTGAAGTATTTTCAGTATAAAAGTATTTTCAGTATGAAGTATTTTCAGTATAAAAGTATTTTCAGTATAAAAGTATTTTCAGTATGAAGTATTTTCAGTATAAAAGTATTTTCAGTATAAAAGTATAGAAGTGAAGTATTTTCAGTATGAAGTATTTTCAGTATAGAAGTGAAGTATTTTCAGTATGAAGTATTTTCAGTGTGAAGTATTTTCAGTATAGAAGTGAAGTATTTTCAGTATAAAAGTATTTTCAGTATAGAAATGAAGTATTTTCAGTATAAAAGTATTTTCAGTATAAAAGTATTTTCAGTATAAAAGTATAGAAGTGAAGTATTTTCAGTATGAAGTATTTTCAGTATAGAAGTGAAGTATTTTCAGTATGAAGTATTTTCAGTGTGAAGTATTTTCAGTATAGAAGTGAAGTATTTTCAGTATGAAGTATTTTCAGTATAGAAGTGAAGTCTGAGGGATTATTGCCGCGCTCGTCTGCAGAGTTGAAGCTGCACTCGGATCAGTTTTGCCCCGCTGTTGCCCCTGACTCACCTCTTGCCCCCCCTCCCTGTTGCCCCCCCCCCCTGTTGCCCCCCCCCCAGATGCCCAGCGGGCCCTGCGGCTGCTGGAGGAGTACCGGACCAAGCTGCACCACGCAGAGGACCGGCAGCTCCGCCTCTCCATCCAGAGGGTCATCGACATCTTCCAGAGCAGCCTCTTCCAGGCCCTCATAGGTACGAGGTCACGCATCCTCACGCAACAACAACAGCAGCAGCAACAACAACAACAACCACCACCACCACAACAACAACAACCACCACAACAACAACATCTGTGTGTCTGCTCTCAAGCTGTGGAGAGTCCTGAGAAACCCAGGAAACACACACACACACACACACACACACACACACACACACACACACACACACACGATGTTCCTCGTCATGTTTACTAATGAGGATTAATGTTCTACGTGCAGCCGTTCATATTCTGATTAACATGAAACGGCCTCTTCCTCCTCATCTTCCTCCTCATCTTCATCTTCCTCCTCATCTTCCTCCTCATCTTCATCTTCCTCCTCATCTTCATCTTCCTCCTCATCTTCATCTTCCTCCTCATATTCCTCTTGCTCCTCATCTTCCTCTTCATCTTCCTCCTCATCTTCATCACCAGTGATTCTCACGTCAGCGTCGTTCTCTTCTGTGTCCGACGGGTCGATGCCCGAACGCGTTGTACTCTGTTAGTGTAAAAGTACGAATACCACTGTGTAAAAATACTCGTGTGAGTGTGTGAGTGTGTGTGTGTGAGAGAGAAGGCCTCCGGGTGACCTCGGCCTCCGGTCGGTGGTTGTGAAGTTTCGCGGGTCCGTGCGGGTGAACTCATGCTGGAGAGATACGAAACATAACAAACACAGTGAAGCTCTTTCAAAGAATCAAAAGCCAGAGTTACTTCCTCATCGGAGGTCAAACACCAGCTGAGAGCCGACCTCTGACCCCCTCGTGTGTCTAGTTGATTTGTTCTCTGATCAAATAGTTTCTCAATGAAATCATAATTTAAAAGTATTTTATTGAATAACATTTTCATATATTTTTTACGTAGACTGGAGAGAAAAGTATTTATTGTATTTTGGAAACTTAAAGTTCTGAACGTCTCAGATGCCTTTTGTTTACTTCTCAACACAAGTTTTCTCTTATGATCCGTTGAGATGAACAAAGTTAACAAATATAACTTTTAAATTCCTCATCAGGTTTTTTTGCCGCAGATCGTTGATGATCCATAGCAACAGATGTTTGTTGTCTTGTGATTATTTATTTATTTTGCAAACGTCCCAAAAATTATTTCAACTCTCTGAAGTCAGTAAACCATCAAAAATATTAAATATTATACTTTAACGTTGTTATTTATAGTGTTTTTTATTCTTCATAAAAACACAATCAGGAAATAAAAGATATTATTTATACTGATTCAAACAAATCATCATTATTCAGTTTGAGGAGGACTTTCCTTTTATTGATTATTTATGTTCTGCACAACTGAGATGTTCACACAGAAACTGTAAAGGAACAAAAACATAAATGTTCTCCAGTAGAACGGACTTCAGCAGAGCTACGAGGACAGAGGAGACGACAAGGAAACAGGAGAGGAGACGAGGGAGAGACGTGTGTTGATCACATTTATTGACCCATAATCTAGTGAAGTATTTATTTTAAAGTAAATTTAACGAAAGAGAAAAAGACCTTCAGCTTCGTAACTAAGTCCGAGAAATGAAACTAAATTAATCTGCTTGAGTATAAAGGAAGATTTTAGAAGAAGATCTAAAGGATCAAACACAACTTTTTGTCATTGAAAGAGTAATATACTACTCTAGTGTTCTGTAACTAAGCAACCAAACTACTTCCTGTTTACACCGACTCGCGAACGGTCATGTGATGTTCGTCTTGTTTTAACTAACGCTGTTGCTGTGGATGAAGCCCTGGTCTCCTGGTTGGTTGCTGCTGGTTGCAGATTGGTTGGTTGCTGCTGGTTGCTGCTGGTTGCAGATTGGTTGGTTGCTGCTGGTTGCTGCTGGTTGCAGATTGGTTGGTTGCTGCTGGTTGCTGATGGTTGCAGATTGGTTGGTTGCAGATTGGTTGCTGCTGGTTGCAGATTGGTTGGTTGCTGCTGGTTGCTGATGGTTGCTGCTGGTTGCAGATTGGTTGGTTGCAGATTGGTTGCTGCTGGTTGCAGATTGGTTGGTTGCTGCTGGTTGCTGCTGGTTGCTGCTGGTTGCTGCTGGTTGCTGGTTGGTTGCTGGTTGGTTGTAGGTTCCTGTGGAAGACGATATGAGGCCTTTAGTCGTTTGTTGTTGTGGTAAACAAACAAGCAGAAGCTTGGTGATGTGTTCAGGGTCCTGCAGGGAAACCGTGCCGTGTGTTTACGTTGTGGACCGTCTGACCGGTGATGGCTCGACCTGCACGAGATGATGACATCACAATGTCTGGCCCCGTTATTGGTTTGTAATCCGTTGCTGTGATGCAAATGTGTTTTTGAATCCATGTTACCCATAAACCCCTTCTGCACGTGAGCTTGTGAAGAAGAAACGTGTCGGTGAATCTGCAGGTTTCCAGCAATGTGTTGCTCCAGAGGTACAAAGGTACTCGCTCATCATCAGGGAAAGCAATGCAGAAGAAACATGAACTCTTTATGGGGCTGAATGTAGCAGCCAACCTCCACAATGCAATCTTAATTAACTCATATTCATAAACTACTTTATTACCTTCAAACAAACCCTGTAGAGTATTAAATGTGTTTAATATCCTGTAAACATCTAAATATTTACTGGTGTAGATTTTTAAGACTTCCTGTTTCTAAAGATTGTTCTTTGTACAATCAGACGTGTGACCAGTTCTCAGTGGTTGCACAATAATTGGCAACACACAAATAATGTATAGTCAATTTAATATTGGAATGTTTTTAATGATGCTTTACTTGATGACCGTTTCATAAAAGCCATAAGACGTAGTGATAAAAACGGAAAGTTACTGATTTTTTGATTTCTGTCTCGTCTTTTCAAAATATGCTTCACACGTCTTCACGGGAAGCAACTCTGTTCGGTTTTAGGCAACGAAACTCCTGAGTGAGGTTTAATAAACGTTAGGTCAGGAGACGATCGGCCGTAAAAATCTGTAGGCTACTTCTGTTCAGACCTCGTTCGCTTGTAAATGTATATTTATGTAGAAATGTGCGTGTATCTGCATCCTTTGATCTTTTTATGTCTGAAACACTTTGCTGCTCGTTTTGATAAGTGTTGCATAAATAAGCTTTATTATTATTATTATTATTATTATCATCAACCACACAATGTCTTCAGATTAAACCTGAGACTAACGAGCCTTAAGTTTCACAACTAGACAGAAGAATATGATTTTATTCAACACGTGTTGTCAAATCTAAGAGCCAATCAGCTCTCTGATGTGGAGACAGCCAGGCGTTTCCCAGCATGCACTGGGGCCGTGCAGTCTGTGGCTCTAAACTGCGGCTGCCTCGCTCTCGTGAGGTCATCGTTGACCAGTCGGACGCAAATCTACCCAGCATGCATTGTGCCAGTGATGGATTCTGATCATCTGGGGCGTCTTTCTACTTCCTGGTTCAGGAATCTGTGTTCAGCCTCCAAGCACCCAGTCCAGGTCCCTCCTCCTCCTCCTCCTCCTCCTCTTCATCACTAATAGATGAGTGCAGATCGTCGGTGTGAACTCGGTGGCCTGCTTTCTGCTCATCTTCGTCTTTCCTCCAGCACACTCGACTCCCTCGCTCGAGCTGAAGAATGTCGAAGCTTCATAACCGACTGTAAATGCATCATCTGGTGGATTTAGAGTCACGATGCTGTTTATGTATTTATTATTTTAAGCTGTTTTGGGACATATTTGTGGTAAACTCTTGCGTAGTCAAAGTATATCTTCTTACAAATATTAATGCAAGATGGTGCCATTCAGAGTCAAACAGACCATAAAGCAGGGGATGCTTTAGGGCGGGGCTACACGGTGATTGACAGGTCTCTACGTCACTCCTCAGTCCACATATGGTCACTTCCTGTTCACTGGTTGCAAGAAACCAAGATGGCGACGACCAAAACGCCGACCTCGTTGCTTCAAAACGTCCACAAACCAAACGAGACGTCACCATGACGACTACGTCCGCTTCTTAAAGACGGCCTGTGGTAAAAGAGGAGCAAAGCCCCTCCCCTACGTTAACTATGCTATCGGTAGTCAACGGAGAGAAACTAATATTTATTTCATCACGTTTCACCATGAATTACACAGATGTTTGTCAATTTAATTAAACAAAGTCTCAGTTTGTCGTGGTAACGTTTAGCTGTGTGTGAAACCGATCGGTGAACCGTGCCTCTCGTTAGCTTAGCTCGCTAGCTAACTTAGCTGTGTTTCAACCAGCAGCTTTTTTTTTTATCAGCCGGGAAAAGAAAGTACTAGGATGTTCTCACGTCAGGGTCTGAGACATCGTAGCTTCAGAGACACGTGATTACCGGTTTCTACAGTCTTCTGCTTCAGCAGGTTTACAACAACATGCAAATTACCCACAAAAAGAACAACACAGGACTCTTTTGGATCAATTAGCTCCAGCTGCGTATATTAAAGTAGCTGCAGCTGAAAAGCTTAAAGTACAAAATTATCTGTCATAATGTTTAAATTTGCTGTTGACTACCGGATATTTTCATGCTGAAACAAGGACAGCGGGAAGGGGCGGGACTTGTCCTTTCTGTTACAATCTACTCTGTTTTTGGGTGGATTGGAGACGACAAATATCTCAACCCCGAAAAGATGACGATCATACTTTTAGTGAGAATACTCTCCAGTGTTGATACGAAAAGAAGTCCAGTCCAGCTCATCACACATACGAGGAACAAACATGAAATGAAGTATTAAAACATCAGAATCCCAACGTGCCGTGACGATGTAACTCTATTGAGAGGATGAGGATGATGATGGTGAGTCCCGGTCGTGACTCCTCACGTTGGATCATAATTAATGTGGCATGTCTCAGGGATCTGATGAAAAATAGATTCCTGCCACGCAGTTTTCAATCTGCCAAACCCCCCAAATACGAGATGTCTGCAGCCGGCCGAGCCCGGTGTAATCCCTCTGTGGACACGACGATTACCCCGAGTCCATAATCCCCCCCCCCCTGCTGGTTTACAGAGAGACGGTTTCTGTTTTCCTTCTCAATCTTTCAGCTCTGACTGGCCTGATTCCTCTCAGACTCTGGTTAGTGGTCTGAACTCTGGTTAGTGGTCTGAACTCTGGTTAGTGGTCTGAACTCTGGTTAGTGGTCTGAACTCTGGTAGTGGTCTGAACCGTACCGTAGGGGTCGCGGTGCCGTAGGGGGTCGTAGGGGTCGCGGTGCCGGCTGGGTGGTCCTCACTGAAATATCTCAACAACCATTTATTGGATTGTCATTAAACTCAACACAGAGGTTCATGGTCTCCAGAGGATGACTCGTGTCGACGTTGGTGATCCTCTGACTTCAGCACCACCAGCATGTCAACGTTTTCACTTTGGAGGGTTAGGGTTGGTCACAATCCATCCAGGAGTTACTAGGAACCTTTACCTGGTCCTGAACCAGTCTCTTTAGTCCTGGTCCTCCATAGGACCCAGATCCAGCAGAGACCAGTCCACCGGGGACAGACACAGATCCAGCAGAGACCACCGACACCACGCTGCTGGAGACCCTGGACGTGTTGCTGGACCCGCTGGAGGGAAGGGGGGCACGGGAGAACCAGGACCAGGACTGAGAGGGCAGACTGTCAGACCCTGCTGCAGTACAATGAGAGGTTCTCTAAAGGGACCCTGTTGCTCAGAGACACTACCTCTTTAGTCCACAGGGGGCGCTAGAACCACCACCTGGTGCTCAGAGACACTACCTCTTTCGTCCACAGGGGACGCCAGAACCACCACCTGGTGCTCAGAGACACTACCTCTTTAGTCCACAGGGGGCGCCAGAACCACCACCTGGTGCTCAGAGACACTACCTCTTTAGTCCACAGGGGGCGCCAGAACCATCACCTGGTGCTCAGAGACACTACCTCTTTAGTCCACAGGGGGCGCCAGAACCACCACCTGGTGCTCAGAGACACTACCTCTTTAGTCCACAGGGGGCGCCAGAACCACCACAATGAGAGTTCCTCACAGTATCTTTAAGTAAAGGATCTGAGTTGTTCTTCCACCACTCTATACTTTAGTTGTTTTCCATCACAGTTTGGTAACGGTTCACTTTGAGTTCACCACACTGAGGTGGACTGACTTCACTTCTCTGAAACAAAGTCGGATGCTTTACTAACGAAAGTGTGTTTGCATAATCATCTGTGAGGAAGATGGACTTAAGAGTTTGACTTCTTGATTTCAGTTTTTAAAAACTCTTTAAATGTTCCGCGTAAACCAGTTTTTATCGTCTGTTAAGAAGTTACACCGGTGTTTGATCCTCGTTGACCTCACACACTCTGGGCGTGGTGCCTTCGTTATGTTAATGTTAGTATTAGTTTAAATGAGCTCCATCTTTACCAGCTGCAGCTTTAAAGTGACGAACACTTAAATTAATAATTATAATACTATGATAAACATGATTTGAAATGGGTGTACTTCTGCATAATGACTACTTTTGGTACTTGGAGTATATTTTGAATACTTTTACTAAAGTAACATTATGAACGCGGGACTTTTCCAGAGTATTTGCACATTGTGCTCAAGTAAACAATGTCACCATGAACGCGTTGGTTGAACGAACATAAAAGGTGATGTTGACATTACCGCCCCTCTGACCCCTGTGACCCTCTGACCCCTGTGAGCCTCTGACCTCTATGAGCCTCTGACCCCTGTGAGCCTGTGACCCTCTGACCCCTGTGACCCTCTGACCCCTCTGACCTCTGACCCCTCTGACCTCTGTGACCCTCTGACCCCTGTTGTCTCTCTCCATCTTCTCTGTGGTCTTGATTTTCTCTGTAATTATAAAGCCCTGCACCTCTTTGCAAACAGAACCATGACTAGAAGTAGAGAGAAGTCTTTAGTGCAGAATAACACAAAAAAGAAGAAAAACCACAAGTTGAATTTCTTTGATTATTTATTTTATAAAAATTGGGAAACTATGGAATCTGTTTCCAAGTGTTACCAATGGCACATAAAGAGGCTCCACCTGCTATTTATATTGAACTAGTTCCCTTTGGAACATTCCAGTCACATGACTGATCAGCTGTTTCTCCCTCGATCTATATTGATATTCTTTGTCTCCAGACAACATGAAGAACACGTCACTAGAGAACTATTGAAACTAATCCCTGAATACCTCCATGTTTTCATCGTAGATGATTAGACGACCACGGAGACTTGTTCCTCTTCTTGCTCTTGCTCTTGTTCTTCCTCTTCTTGCTCTTGTTCTTCTTCTTGCTCTTGTTGTTGTTCTTGTTGTTGTTTTTCTTCTTGCTTTTGTTCTTTCTTGTTCTTGTTCTTCCTCTTCTTGCTCTTGTTGTTCTTCTTGCTCTTGTTGTTCTTCTTGCTCTTGTTGTTCTTCTTCTTGCTCTTGTTGTTGTTCTTGTTGTTGTTTTTCTTCTTGCTTTTGTTCTTTCTTGTTCTTGTTGTTGTTCTTGCTCTTGTTGTTGTTCTTGCTCTTGTTGTTCTTCTTGCTGTTGCTGTTGTTCTTTTTGTTGTTCTTTCTCTTGTTGTTGTTGTTCTTTGTTTATAGAGATTACTTAAAGCGTAGTCTAACTCCAGCTTCTGACCAAACTACGAGGTAATTCCCTCCCAAACGTAAAATCTTTTATTGGCATTAAAAAAAGTACACGATGACTAAACACGACGTCATAAAACCGGTGAAGACCGCCAAAATAAAATACTCACTTACTGATGGACAATCTGCCCGAGGCCCCAGCCTCCATCTGTCACGGGAGAACAACGCCTCTGTTCGCCAACAGAAACATGGCGTCATGCGTTGTGCACAGTGTTTGTTGTTGTTCTGTGCACAGTGTTTGTTGTTGTTGTTGTTCTGTGCACAGTGTTTGTTGTTGTTCTGTGCACAGTGTTTGTTGTTGTTGTTGTTCTGTGCACAGTGTTTGTTGTTGTTCTGTGCACAGTGTTTGTTGTTGTTGTTGTTCTGTGCACAGTGTTTGTTGTTGTTGTTGTTCTGTGCACAGTGTTTGTTGTTGTTGTTCTGTGCACAGTGTTTGTTGTTGTTCTGTGCACAGTGTTTGTTGTTGTTGTTGTTCTGTGCACAGTGTTTGTTGTTGTTGTTGTTCTGTGCACAGTGTTTGTTGTTGTTGTTCTGTGCACAGTGTTTGTTGTTGTTCTGTGCACAGTGTTTGTTGTTGTTGTTGTTCTGTGCACAGTGTTTGTTGTTGTTGTTCTGTGCACAGTGTTTGTTGTTGTTGTTCTGTGCACAATGTTTGTTGTTGTTGTTCTGTGCACAGTGTTTGTTGTTGTTGTTCTGTGCACAGTGTTTGTTGTTGTTGTTCTGTGCACAGTGTTTGTTGTTGTTCTGGTGACGACGATGGTCGAAGGGTTTCAGACATCGTCCTCGTGTCACTGATCTCCGGAGACTTTGACTTAAACCACTAACGAGATCCTGGAGGAACGTTTTGGGGAAGAGGAAGAAACATGACTACTTTTTAAGGCACCAAATAACAAATATTTTATCCTTTTAATTATAGTTGGGGTAAATCAGACAATTGTTTGGTTTGTAAAAAAAAAATAGTGAAACAAGTCAGTTTATCCTCCTATTGGAGAAACTGGAACCAAACAATGTTTGATATTTTTGGATTCGTGAGTAGATTACACATTTTTATTTTCTGTCAATCAATAAATCATCAAAAGCTCCAAAAACGGGATCCTTTCGCTGACCTCTGCTTTCTAAAAACACCAGCAGTAAAAAACTGACAGCGTTTGGTTGCTATGATACGGAATATAAAATAAAACAAAGTAAAAAGGACTTTGTGTGGTTTGCTGTGGTTCTCGGATGGAGAACCAGGTTTTGTGTAGAACCAGACTATTTATGTTAAAAACTCTGTTTCCCTTCATGACAGTGAGCCTCCGTCTGCTCAGCCCAAAGCTTCTTTCACCAGTCGGTCGAGACCGAAGCATCTTTGAGAAATGTTTATTTTCACTTCCTTGAGTCGTTGCAGAAAGCAGCTGTTTAAAATCCCTAAATAGCGTTTTGTTGGTTTAAAAACGCAGCGAAAAGCACCGTTTTTAACATAAAATTGGGTGAAAATAGAGGCGTTTAATGGCACTCTAGGCTTTCCATACCCCCCCCCCACCCCCCTCCTGTGGTTCAGCCTCTGTGGAAACTGCTGCTGTCAAAACATAAACCTCTAACTTGGGAAACAGCTCGCTGGTTTCACTGTAAAACGATCTCTTAACAGTCTCCCACAACTCCACAGCTCCTTTTTATTGGACATCAATACGCTGTTGCGTTAAAGGTCGTCCTTCCCCCCCCCCCCAGGACGTTTAGACTAACAACCAGTCCTCCAGCATTTACTTTGACTGGTCACCTTCCTTCCTCGTAGTAGAATATATAAATATGTTTCTGATTAATATTACAGCCGAGGGGAAACGTGGATGTTTAATGTCTACAGTTGTTCTGGAGAGAGGAGAAACAATGAGACAGAAGAGGGACGTTGATATTTTTAGGTCTCACATTTGAAGCTATTTCCATCATCAAAGGTTGTAAAGAAACTTTTGATGACGTCGCTGGAAAAAATCTCTCTTTGCAGAGACGCTTCCTCAGCAGAGAGTCGGTTATTAAAATCAGCCGGTGCATGGAGTGTGCACACTTTGAGCGTGCACGCGTTGAACGTGACGCGTCGCTCTGACGAGCTCACAGAGGAGTTCCTGCTGCAGCTCCATGTGGCGCTGAGGCGTGCCGGGCTTTTATTGTGAAAGAGCCGAGCTGGAGGACGGTCCAAATATAGATTCTCCCCAAGAGGAAGTTGAGTTAAGGTTCCTGTGTGTCATCCCGATGAAGTCGGGTTATTCACAGAAGTCCTGGTTGTGAATGTTTCTTTAAAAGAGTTTACTTTTCTCAGTAAAACTCTTTCAAAGACTTTTCTGTGGAAATGAAACCCACCAATGAGGAGCTTCTTTCCTACGCGGGGACGAGCATTAAGTTGTTGGATGTTACTCATTTAGCTGCTAGCTAGCTAGCTGATTCCACCATGATGCCATGCTACAGTTGCAGAGCATTACGAGCAGCACACCTTTGCATCAGCTCACATATACAAAATAAAAACAAGTCACCAAACCAAAGTGGCTTCTACGTTTCTGACCCGACTGTCTTTAAGTCTTTATATTCTTTCAGATGTAAAATCAAAATAAATCCGTCCGGCGGTCGTCTGTTCTTATTGTATATGTTCACACACGAGGACCTCGCCTGTCTGATTACTCTGATAACAGTTTAGTCTGTTGAAATGTGTCTTCAATTGTCTTTATCTTGGCCGATGAACGGTATAAAGCCTTAAAGAATAAAATGTTACTGTGACGTAAAATGGAGAAAAGACATAAC
>JACSYO010000541.1:5000-70000 GCA_016806645.1 Ophiodon elongatus
AAAATATACGTAATATAAAAAAAAATGTTGTTGTGTGACGCGTTCTTCTGGCTTCAAGTTTTGCACTTTAGCTTATTAATATTTCCATAAATACGCCACAATGTATGCATCTTCCTGCGGTCCAAATGTTAACTCTTTAGATTATGAACGTCGTCTTTTATTTAATTAAATTAATATTTAATTACCATAAACAGATGAGACTTTCCTCCAACATCTAGCGTCGAGTACCGACAGTTGGCGTTGAATTCTCTGCCATATATTTCTGTTAGCTCTCTTATTCTTCACTAGATATTTAATGCAAGTTACTTGTTTACCTTTACTTTTACTTTTGCAAAGCCCAAAAAAAATCCTGTGACCTTTTAAAATGGAATCGTGGAGAATCGTGACATCTGCACGCGTCGAGGGCTCAACAATAATAAGGAGACTATTGTACCAGCTGACTGAAACTGTGATACTATAACGGCGTTAAATAACTCTTTTTTTTTTTTTTTTACAGTTATTTGGTTTGTTTTGGGGGGGAAAGTATGTAAAAAGTGATTCCACTCAGCAAAAATAAAAAAAACCTCAGCATCTATTTGTTTCTTGCAGCCGTTGCTCTCGTTTCTGACTGAACTCTCACAGCACCTTTAAGTCTTCCTCGTCTCAGACCGTATTCTCCACTATACAAACCTCTATGCAGGCTTCACCTTCCTCTTCTTCTTCTTCCTCACCTCCTCCTCTCCCCCCCCCCCCCTCTGAAGAGCGTCTTCGAGGGGAACTTGGGCTCTGGCTACTTAAAAGAGCGGCGGGCGGCGGGCCTCGTGTTTTGCGAGAACACCGCCTCCCTCTATAGGACCTTATTCGTGAGTGCGCTGGCTGTTCTCTGCATCCCAGTCGAGTCGTGTTGGGCCACAGAGCCTTTTTGTTCCGTTTGCTTGTGTTTTTGAAAGGTTTGAACTTGTTTGCCTGATGAGCATGAGAGTCCCGACCAGTGCATGAGAACTCATTAATATCATCTTCTGTTATTTGCTGGAGTTTGACTGGTTACAAAGCGGAGCAACGCGGCGGGCTTATGTTTGAGGACGATCAAAAAGCATCCTTCCTGCTCCGCCGGTCGTCCTTGGTTTCCGCTGATCTGGTTTCATCGGATGTTTTCTGGAGAGCGAAGAACTAAAACAATCAATTCTGCTCCATGTTTGTTATTATAGAGGAAGAAAAAGCATCTGACAAGAATTGAAATACATTTTTTCATATGTTAGTGAGAGTTGTGGAAATATCTCGATTCTACGCGTCGCCACGCTAAACGTAGGATAGAACATAATCGGGAGTTTTGTAAATATAATCGGGCCCACGTGGGGGAAAGAAAGGACCCGACCATTGATTTCTAATTAACTAATTTCATTGTGTTTTAAAATAACGGCAGTTGACTGTTAATCTTCACACAATAAATGTGCAAAAGTTGACAAGTTACAGCAACTTTTTGCTCCCCTTTGCGTTGCAATTTCGGGCGAACGTTGCATTAATTGATGAAACGGTAGCCGAGCGCGTTACAAAGAGATTTAGAAAGTTAAGGCTCCGATACGTTGAGATCGAATGAGGATCGTTTTGAATCTTAATCTAATCGTGAGGCCTGTGAAGATTCACACCTCTCGTATTAGTGATCGTTCACATCCTGAGATGTGTTTCAGACTTCGTCCTTCTTATTTAAAAAAAATTCAGTTGACAAAACTCTTAATATTTTAGTTTCGTCAAGCGAATGTGAATGTCTTGTTTCAGTATTATGGATCAGTTTAAAATATTTCAGATCAGTTAAGTAAGAGCAAATTTGACCATTTTATATAATCACGAGCAAACCACTTCAATACGTTGAGTCCATTTTTAAGAATGCAGAGAAACAATAAATGTGAAGATATTGTTAGTTTTTGTTTTTAAATTCCATTTTTGTAAACGCACTGTTTGTCCACAATATTATAAATACATTTAGAGACAGTTTTCTGTTCTTCATCGTGTAGAAAAGGTTTATAAAAGAATATTTGTCACAGTTGACAAAATTCTCACAACCGTTAATTAACTTATTGAGAAAGTACGTCTCAGGCAGGTTAAAACACTCTTTAAGAACTGCTTTTTTTTTATATTGTTTGTTTTAAGTTTATTTTGAGAGGAAGGAATGCATTTTGATCCGTCTGAGACACTTGAGAGCAGGGCGGGTGAATTCTCTGTGGATTGCTTTCCCTCCATCCTTCCTGCATAAACTCATTGTGTGTGAACAGATTTTCCCCTTTCAGTCTCCCGTGTGGTTGTTCACCCCGACTCTGCCAGCAGGGGGCAGACCGCTTCACCGCTCCGTGAGAAACTCAAGCAAATCTATTGGATCGATTTTTAAAAAGAATGCACACGACCTTTTTGACAGGAAAATGGCGTTAACGCTTAAACGCGTCATGCAGTTCCGGCTGTTTGCCACCGGTGTCACTAGTGAGTTAACGTCCCCTTAATCCAGCTGGGTCCGCCACACACACACCAAGAGTGGCCCGCCGCAGTAATTAAGAGTTATGTGAAGACACTCTTTGTGTCGTAGGTCAACATGTCACGGGACTCTGTTTACTGATTGGCTGTGGGTATTAAAGGGACAGATCATCAAAAACAAATATTTTCCCGCTTACCTTCATTGCCATTTATCAATCCAGATTGTTGTGGTGCGAGTTGCCGAGTGTACTTGCGGACCGCGTGAGATGAGCTTAACGTTAGCTAGCTGTAGCTATCTGTAGCTATCTATAGCTAGCTGTAGCTTCCTTCTGCGCGGCGATGCGGTTGGCGGGGGTATTTGGCTGGAAAGACGACATGACTATTATCAACGAGGTCTGTGGATTATCTTGAGTAACCGCATCGTGATTTGGGGAAAGAGACGTTGCCGTTGAGTTTTTCAAATGTATTTTATTTTTTCCGCTTCTAGTTGCATTATATTGGAGGAGAAGGCAAACATCTCTACGGCAACTGACAGCAAAAGATAATCTATATTGATAAATAACAGGAAAGAAGAACAATATGTATTTTGGGATTTTAGAGTGAACTGTCCCTTTAAACCGTCTCCAACTTTCAGTCTGGTCACAATGGACGTTACTTGTCAACAAGTCTGTGTTTTTCTTAAAAATCATATCCATGTTAGATCGGAGCTGAACAATAAAGTTCGGGACAATTTCTTTTTAAATGATTCACATTTAAAAAATGTTTTGCAGTTTTTCACAAACAATTTAAACGGTGAGGTCACGCTTGTCTTTTCATTCATACTTACGTACACATTGACGTAGCGTACCTGCGTCCATGTGTCCCAGGTGTGAAGATAAAAATGAAAACACAACCGTGTCCACGGTCACGATAGTCCGACACCAGAGGAAACTCTTCTGTTGTTTTATGGTCTTATAACATGGTGAACATAGTTTTATGTGTTTGGTTGTAACATCAATGTCTTTCATACCATTGTAAACATATTAATGTCATCCCATCGTCACCACAACATAAAGCCATCTCATGATTCCTCTGATCTTCACCTAATCTCTCTCCATTTTTAATGAATCAATGACTTCCATCTAATGCTGTGGTATTTTAACTAGAGTCCAACCAATATGTGTTAGCTGACATCGGTTCAGAGCAGATATTTATTATTGGAATATATTTAAAAGAAAATTACATGTTTTGCATGCTTCACATTTACAATAATACAATTTCCAGTTTTCTAAATGTAACCTTGTTTTCAACAAAAACATGTTTATTTAAATAACAAAGTTTTCAATCATTGTTTTTATCATTATTAGATGTTTTTTTTTTTTTATTATTATTTTAAAAGACGTGACGTAAATATCGTCTTCATGAATCCGGTGTTGGTTGGACTGGTTGTTTCCTCATGTCCAGGTTTAATTGGGGAATGACATTAACCATGTGATCATCCATGTTGTCTCCCTGTCTGTCTCATCCTGTCCCATCGCTTGGTGTGTTTTGTGTCTTCCTCCTCATCCTCCTCTTCCTCCTCCCTGCATGCCCCCCCCCCCCACCTCGCCTCCCCTCTTCTCCCTAATAACCTACTGGTGTTTGTGTGTGTTGTTGTTTGCTCTCTCCTGCCTTGTCCCTGGGGGAAAATCAAAGCGCAATCCGTTAGAGTTCAACCAGACGGGGCTGAGGAAGTCCTCGGTCAGTAAGGCCATCAAGGTAACGACACGGTGACGAAGCACTCCCATACCGCTCCCACACCGGGGAGGCAAACACAGGAATCATTCACTCGCACATTCAACTTGTAGTTACACCCTCTGGCCAGCAGTCTGAGGAGGGATTAGCTCCCGCTCGGCCCACACTCCTCATCAGGTCCGGTTCCTGGTTGAGGCCAGAACTCGTCCACACCGAGCCACTTCCTCACGTCGACACGGGAAAGAGACAAACACTAACTGTTGACACAGAGCACAACATTTTCTAAAATACCATTGCACACTAAAGCAATAAGGTTTTCTCTCATGGGACAAAGGGGCCTCGACCAAACGAGTAGAAACAGACCCAGAACAAAAGCACACGAAGGTGTCGGCACCTCTTTGGCCTTATGGTGTTCTCTGTACTTATTCTATATTTTTGGGAGTTAAGTGTTAATTTGTTCCTATGGAGTAGAGTCTGTGTACCTTTTAAACAGTTCTGTATAATTGTGTAGTTAACACAGTTTTACACGGCGGAGATAATAAAAGGATTTTTGAAAGAAATGCCATGTTTGTAATTTGTTGGTGCTTTTATTGTGAAAAGCATATGACACATTAATAAATCATAGATGAGCTTTCTTATGAAAGAGCTAACGGCGCCGACGAATCTTTACATTTCCCTTACGGCTCTGTTTACTTTCTTCAGAAAGTTTGAAGATGCTGTGTTGCACTGTAATATAAATTCAGCAGGGGGCGCTGTCACCTGGAAGTGAACTTACTCACTGACTTTATTTTGAAATCATTAACAAACTCCACTAATCATGTTTTGTTTACTAAAACTATGTCTCACAATGTGTGTTGTAAATAACAACATTGTTGTCATCGCTACGTTTACTTTTATTTTGAAATGGTCCGGTGGGTTTTTCCTGACTTCCTGTTTTGGGGCCATGGAGACGTTTCCCTGACGTACTTTCCCTCTGAACCTCTTCCCCGTTTAAAGTCACACGTTTGTGAAATGTGACGCTGAAAAGTGACGAGCAGCTCTGTTTGGTATCACGGTAAATATGTGATATCACAACCCCAGAAATGAGGCTGTATGAGCTCAAAATGCACATTTTGGACGCTCTAAACACATTTCACAGAATATTAAACATTTTAGATCGTTTTTTTTGTGATTTAAAGGAATGTTTAGTTTTATTTTACCTTAAAAAAAAAAAATGCTATAAGAGCTAAATCTTAACTCCATCATTGCATTTTTTTTTTTAATTTTCTTTTTTTTTTAAAGGAATTTGTTGCTGATTGTTCTCTAAAGAACGTTGCTCGGCCTTCTTAGCCGGTTTATAACCTGTTTCTTCTTCTGCAGTCTGGGAAAAAGGTGACCAGCGATCCCAGTCCTCTGGTCCAGTTCACAGTGGGACACAAGTCCTTCGAGAGCAAGGTGAGACCAGAACCCCATGTTCTCAGTTCATTTAATATTATTATTCTATTCTATTTTTGTATATATTGTGCATTTTTCTTATTTTCTTCTTCTTCTTCTTCTTCTATTCTATTTTTGTATATATTGTTCTTTTCTTATGTAAAAATGCTGCTGTACTGAAAAAATGTCCCCTTGTGGGATTAATAAAGTATTTATCTATCTATCTATCTATCTATCTATCTATCTATCTATCTATCTATCTATCTTGCCCACCGTTCATTCAGAGAGTAACGTCATTGTGAATCTGGTGTTTCCTCATATCTCAAAAAGCATTCGAGCCATGTCACTTTTGTTTTGGGATTTAAATGTATTGAGGACAACTTTACCTTTTTCAGTTAGCAAAAAAAAAAAAACATTTTGGTAGATTCTATTATTTTCTTTTGCTCCAAGGATGAGATGAGAAGATGGATATGAATCTCGGGTTCAGTACAAAGCAGGTGTCGGGAAGTTTGTTAGTTTTTAAAGGGTTTGCAGCCTCATTTTGAACTTTGAACACAGTATTTAACACCAATAATGTGAGTAATAAAACCACAAATTTGTTTGTTTATGAATTTTTTGTTTATGAATTGAACTCAAAGATAAGATCTGTTAATCCACGAGCTTCTCAAATGTTTAAAAGCCGCCTTTTTTCCACTTGGTAGCCATACATTCGAAAACAAAAAGAAAATATATATGTATATTTACCCTCAGGTTATATGTTAACATATTAGCTTAATGTTTCATGAGGCAAGCAGACGATGAGTGGGCAGTTAGTCTTAGTGACACTTGTGTTGTTGTTTGTTAGCTTCCCTGGATCTGCATATGTTTTTGTTATTTTCAAAGGACTCAAATAAAACTTCAATCATATGGAAATTTACATTTCTTCTGTCGGCCGAGTCTCTGACTTTGCTCCGTGTCCCCTCTAACTGCTCTCTGTTGTTCATCAGACCAGATACAAGACCAACGAACCGGTGTGGGAGGAGGCCTTCACCTTCCTCATCCACAACCCCAAGAGCCAAGAGCTGCAGGTCGAGGTACGGAGGCCTGAGGCCTGAGAGCACATCACCACGGGGTGGGGGTTGTGCTCTCTCTCTCTCTCTCTCTCTCTCTCTCTCTCTCTCTCTCTCTCTCTCTCTCTCTCTCTCCCCCCTTTCTCTCTCTCTCTCTCTCTCTCTGTCTCTGTCTCTCTCCCTCAGGTGAAGGATGAGAAACACGAGTGTTCTCTGGGGACGTTGACTCTTCCTCTGAGCCGCCTGCTGGAGGCGGAGGACATGACTCTGAACCAGCGCTTCCCGCTGAGGAACTCCGGACCGAACTGCACCCTGAAGATGAAGATGGCTCTGCGGGTAGGAGGGAAAACCTGCAGATGATCCAAAAATGTTCCTTTATTACGGGGAGAGCGGCTCGGTGGCGTCACGTGATCAGCAGAGACCTTTTGTCTTGTCTTCGTCCCTCATTCTTCCCCGTTTCCTCTCAGGTGCTGTGTTTGGACAAGAACCCGTCCTCGCCCTCGACCTCCGCCCCGTCCTCCGTGCAGGTCAACAAGAACCGCCCCGCCAACCACACCCCGCGGCCCTCCGTGTCCTCGGAGTCCACCGCGCCTCAGGACATCCCCCGCTCGGCCTCCGTGTCGGCCCAGGACCTGCTGAACCGGCGCCGGGAGGCCGAGCAGCCCTTCAGGTCCCCGGGAAGCACCGACCTGGGGCAGGGTGGAGGAAGAGGAGGAGGAGGAGGAGCAGCAGGAGGGAGGGGTCTGGGGGACACCGGGAGGAGCACCTCCAACCTGACCATCTCTGGATCCCAGCAGTACCTGGCCGGAGGCAAGGAGCCGACTCCGAGCATCGCCTCGGACATCTCCAACCCCTACGCCGCTCAGGAGCTGCAGCAGAGGCTCCAGCAGCTGCAGAAGTAAATATCACCCGACCACATATCAGATTATGTGTCCAATTAATCATCTGACTGACTGACTGTCTGTCTGACTGTCTGTCTGTCTGTCTGTCTGTCTGTCTGTCTGACGAACACATTCTTCTAGGTTTTCAACGATCACAAAGTATAAATAAATAACACCAGAAAATGCCGTATGAAACATGATTGACATCAAAAAGATGCTAAATCTAAAAAACACATCTAAAGGTGTTCATTCATTCCTCTCTCTCTCTCTCTCTCTCTCTCTCTCTCTCTCTCTCTCTCTCTCTCTCTCTCTCTCTCTCTCTCTCTCTCTCTCTCTCTCTCTCTCTCTCTCTCTCTCTCTCTCTCTCTCTCTCTCTTCCTCTCTCTCTCTCTCTCTCTCTTCCTCTCTCTTCCTCTCTGTCTCTTTCTTCCTCTCTCTTCCTCTCTGTCCTCTCTTCTCTCTCTCCTCTCTCCTCCCCCCCTCTCTCCCCCCATAGTGGTTCTGGTCCCAGTAATTCCCCGCTGGGTGAGATCCAGCTGACGGTCCGACACAGCTCCCAGAGGAACAAACTCATCGTGGTCGTCCACGGCTGCAGGTACAGGACCAATCAGAGACGAGGAGAAGACACCCTCACCCCCCACCCCCCACCCCCCAACCTCACCCCCACCCTCACCCTCACCCCCACCCTCCGCTCTCTTGTGACACTCCTCTCGGTTTACCTCCACAGGAACCTGATCACGTTCTCCGAACACGGCTCTGACCCGTACGTCCGCCTCTACCTGCTCCCCGACAAGCGGCGGTCGGGCCGGAGGAAAACTCACACGTTCAAGAAAACCCTGAACCCGGTTTACGATCAGACGTGAGTCCCACCGCCGGTAACGCCACGGTGACGCCACGGTAACGGGTTTGTGTTTGTCTCCTCGCTGATTACTGAGCGGAGCGGTTTCTCTTCCCGCTCAGGTTCGAGTTCAGCGTTTCCCTCGTGGAGCTCCACAGGCGGACGCTGGACGTCGCGGTGAAGAACGGCGGGGGTCTGCTCTCCAAGCACAAGGGCCTTCTGGGAAAGGTACGGGCCTTCGTTTGTCCGTCTCACGGCGAATGGGTTTTATCCCGAGACAATTCTTAAGGACATCTGTATGAAAACTCTTCTCTCTCCAGGTTCTGGTGGATTTGACCCACGAGGAGTCCAGTAAGGGTTGGACGCAGTGGTGAGTCTTTCATAAAGATCTGGGAACAAAACAATCGAGTGAAACGACTCAAACGAAGCTAGCTTTTAACGTGTGATGTCACGAAAACTATTTAAAAATCATTCTTTGATCTAGAAAACGCTTTTTTTGGGGGGGAAGTAGAATAATTTGTCTTTTAATAGAACTGCAGAACATAAAATCCTAAAAGCTTGAGGTTATTTCTATTTAACTAAAACTATTTGTCATATTGTCATTTATGGATATCATGGTCAAAATGTTTGGTGCAAAATATATATATATATATATATATATATATTATATATATATATATATAATATATTATATATATATATTATATATATAAAAAAAAAAAAAAATATATATATATATATATATATATATATATATATATATATATATATATATATATATATATATATTATATATAAATATATATATATATATATATATATATATATATATATATATATTACACCACCATGATGTTTTTTCCTAAATGAACCAATACGTTTTGTTACCTAAACCTAGTGACATTGTGCGTTTCTAATATGAGATATGAAACATAGCGTACGCTGAATGTTAAATCAGAAATATGTCACGTTGCCATGTTGAGATCTGCAGCTCCTTTGACACATTTTCAGAGGTCAGAGTCGCTTGCTCTGCTTTGGGAAAGCATGAAGCTGAAACCCGCCTCTCTCCTCCTGCAGGTATGAGCTGAGTGAAGACGGCCTGACGAAGCCTCACCAGCTATAGACGGGAACCGCATCCTCATCACCGTCAAGACCGTCGTCACGACGACCATCATCACGACCATCATATCTCTTCCACTTAAGTCTGTGTGTACGAAAGGAAACAGAAAAGCAGCTTTGACATTCATCTAATCACATCAGTCGCAAGGCAAACCTCCCCTTTAAGAAGAGACAGGCTGATAGACTAAAGGGAGTGTAGAATACTATATATTACATAACGTACTGCTGTGGAAGTCTATATTCCATATTTATAGGAGAAAGTATAACAGCTGTAGAGGAAGACAATCTATTTTCCCTTTTCTTTTTTTGGTTTCAGTCAAGAACGACGATGTACAAGTCGAGAGAGAGAGAGAGAGAGAGAGAGAGAGAGAGAGAGAGAGAGAGAGAGAGAGAGAGAGAGAGAGAGAGAGAGAGAGAGAGAGAGAGAGAGAGAGAGAGAGAGAGAGAGAACTATTATTAGGCCAAATGATTGTTTGTCATTTTATTATATTTGATTTGTTAATTCTTTTTTAAAATGACAAAAAAAAACCAAAACTTTCTGGACTAAGTTTGTGAAGCGGAGCAGGCCGGCCGGCAGTCGCTAACCAAAGAGACGAGGACGATTTAATTTCTCCCCCCCCTCCCAACCCCCCCGCGAGGGTTTTATAGTAACGTAGCTTCACTCTGGTTTTATTCAACTGTAATAACACGTGTAATAACCAAGTTATCTAAACAAATGTTCCGTCAGATGTTTGCTTAGTTCTTTTCCATCGTTAGTACTACGCCTGTCGTTACGCTAAAAGTGAGGCCTTCGTTAAGTGTAACCTGTTTGCTTTTTAAACTGAATATTTGCACATCTGTGTTTTTTTTTTTTTTTTTTTTTTAAGTTGCAATTTAAACATTGCCTAAATTTCTTGTTGACATATTGTTTTAACATAATTCATCATATCAAACTGTATTTAAAATTATCAACCGTGTTTTTTATTCATTTATCTAAAGCCACTATGTATAGAAGTTTATATAATGATCCTCTTTGGCGCCCTCCAGTGGTGACATCACGAAAGGACACGTGACAACCATAATAATAATAATAATAATGATGTATATTTACACATAAAAGTTTATATATGAGTTTTCTGCAGTTTTTCTCAATCACCATTAACACTTCCTCCCAAATTTTTCACATTAAAATACTTTTTTTTCCCCTTTAATGGTGTTCTTTTAATGTGAGGACAGTATTAGTCACACATAAATAAGAAAAGAGAAACAAGTGGTGTTGAAATATTAATTAATTTACTGTATTCAATGTATGAGAATTAAAGGTTCACAAACACGGAGGAATTATCTGAGATTTCACCGGTTTTCACTTTGGATTTGCAAAAAAATGTTGCTTTAATCACATTAAAAAAAAGAAAGAAGTGGCTTTAAAAGTTTAAAAATAAATTACTTGATACATTAACATTTCCAAAAAGAATTGCACATTTGGTCTAAAGGGCTTTTTTTTTGTTTGATAGCGCGATAATGTCCCTTACAATCACGTCGAGTCGTTAAAATGTTGTTTATGAATCAACTATTAGTCTTAATTTGTTTTTGTTTTTTTATGCTTTGTGTACATACATCATATTCATACTAATTTTTACTCATGTCGGTAAAAAAAACACAATTATCGGCATCGAACACGTTCAACAAATGCTTCTGCAATGTTTCGTAAATGTTCTCAGCCAAAGAGCAGCCGTCTGGGGCCGACGCAGGGGAGGCCGGTGTGACCTTTGACCTTCAGAAACACAAATATGGACTTCTTGCCTTGTTGTTTTCACACGGAGAAAGTATTTGACACATTCTGTATGTAAACTTGTGTTTTTTTTTTAATTGTGTTTTGCAGCTCTTTAGTTTCGCCCAGTGTTTTTTTTTTTTTTTTTTTTTTTTTTTTGTGATTATCAAATAGTTTGTCTGAAGGCGGTTTTTGTTTTTGTTTTCTTTCCTCCCGTCTTCTTAATTTATCTCGTGCCTTAAGATTCACACGACCCAGAGGTGTTCGCGTGTTTAAAGAGGACCCGAATGCGGAACAAAAGCTTCATCGGTTTCCACAATGTCTCCTAAATGTCTTTTAACACACAATAAAGAGCTCTATGGCAGCATGAAGCTGATCGGCACCGTGGCGTCTTCACTGCTGTTTGTTTTTAAAAGTGCAACTTAACAAAGTCAAACCAGTAAACAGGAAGTGACCATATTAGGACTGAGGAGGGCGTAAAGACCTGTCAATCACCTTGTAGCCCCGCCCTAAAGCATCCCCCTCTTTATGGTCTGTTTGACTCTAAATGGACCATAATTTACTAAATGAACATCATGCTGTATTGAAGAAGACTTGAAACTAGAGATTGAGACATAAACTCATGTTTACAATGTTTACTGAGGGAATAAATCAAGAGAGAAGTAGAGTCATTTTCTATAGACTTCTATACAACCAGAGGAGTCGCCCCCTGGTGGTCAGGAGAGAGAATGCAGCTTTAACACATGAAGCTTTGACTTCTATACAACCAGAGGAGTCGCCCCCTGGTGGTCAGGAGAGAATGCAGCTTTAACACATGAAGCTTTGACTTCTATACAACCAGAGGAGTCGCCCCCTGGTGGTCAGGAGAGAGAATGCAGCTTTAAGACACTTTGAATGCAATTTGTTGTATATTTGGTCATAGAAAAGTAGGAAATTGGACTCTAAAACTACAGACAGCCTGTGTAGATGTGTTTCTTGAAATACATTTTTTAAAAAGTCCCTCCACAATAATGTAAAGCAACACGACACGTTTTTGGACTTTAAAGCCCTTCATGGTGGATTTAACGACTGTTAAGCCAACAAAGCGTCCGATCGTTCACCTGCTGCGTCAAACAAGAAAAACACAAAGGTTTTTGCTGTGTCACCAGACTAAGAATTCTGTCGTCACTTTTTCTTCTTTTTTTTTTTACACCCTCACCTGAGCCAAGAAGCTGGTCTCCTATAAATAACTAACTGTAAATGTGTATTATGGGCATTTTATGGTTAAAAAAACCCAACCAAATTACACCAAACAGGCCGACAAACACTGGCTCTGATTTTTCATTATCAGTCTGACTGAAGAATAGATTCAGGATAATGAATGAGTTGGCCTTCAGAGTAAAAGTTTATAAGCACAGATGTTTTTATGCTAATTTGTAAATTAGATCATAAACAGCTCCGAGAAACTTGGACTCTGGAAAAAATTGAGTTAAATCATAATTTAGACAGCAAAATAAAATACTTATGTTCAGTGTACTGAATCACATTAATGGAATGAAATATATATACAATTCTTTAAATGTATAAAATGTAATTTGAAGCTAATATTTATTAAGACATGAAAAGAACATTTTGTGTGAAAACAAGACTAAAAAAGGTCAGAACATAATTATTTTTTTAAACATTAATATATGATTGGTTGGCTTATGGTCTGTTTTTAAGGTTTAATTTTAAAGCACTTCGTGATTGTTCCTGTAGGCGACTTTTGCATTTCATTTCTCCACTAAAATGTGCAGGTCACTGCCGTTTTATTTTGAAAATCCCCACCGGAAACGGCGTCTAACTACAGGTGTCTTCGAGAGGCCAGCTTGCTGCGTGCAGAGCGCTCGAGCCTCCAGCAGCAGAAAACGCCCTGCATCCAGCCGAGCTCCAGCCTCCTCTCCTCCGACATCCATCCGCGCGCCTCCCCTCCGCTCCTCCAGCCGCGCAGGAGGCACCCTGAGCGGGCAGGACGACGAGCCAGACCCCCCCTCCCCCCACCAACCCCCACCTGGGAAAGAAAATGGCCTTTTAACACTTGAGAGAATAAACCCAGAAGAGACATGCATCCTTTGGCTTCTTCCTTCCTCCTCCTCTTCTTCCTCGCTTCCCTGAGCTGCTTCCCCGCTTCTGCTGAGAGGAGAATCGGTGAGTGAATTAACGGATGGTTATTTTATTAATTAGCTGCATCCGAAACCGTCTCCGGTCCTGCAGCCATTTTTTTCCTGCAGACCGACCGGAGGAGGCTGTTTTCGGGCTGGTTTCTCTGCGGCTTCACCTGAGACGATGGAAACAAGCAAATGCACCGCGAACAGACCGGAGTGCACGTGAGAACGTCATGGAAATAATACCAGAGCAGCGTCACGAGGCATTATTTTATTAGGAAGGAGTGCATCCGTTATATAGGACTATTTGTAAGAGTAATTAAATGCATAAAAAAAGAGAAATAAATATATATAAAACACTACAGAACAATAAAATAAACATATTTATGCATGCATTCTCAATTCAAATGAAAAATACCAAATAAATAATGTAAGTTAAATAGTGATGGAAAACTTAAAATAATGAACATTTGAATTAATACAAATATTTATTTTTAATTGTTTTAATTATTTGAAGATATTCACAGTTATAAAATACGATAAAGAAATGTATAAGATACAATTACAAGTTTTCAGTATAAACTAAAGAAACTACCTGAATAAAAATAAAAGTTAGATTGAAAATATATACATAATAGAAAATGTAATACTTAATTACAATGAAGAATAAAGTATAAATAAATCTAATAACAAAAGTAAAAAATAAAGAAATGAATTATGTAAGAAAAGCAATGCCAATAATTAAATGTACAAAATAAAGTGTCTAAATAACATCATTACATACAAATATTACATTTTAAATATACAAAGAAATTAATAAGTAATAGAAACATTTGAATTATTGGGAAATAATTAATGTAAACAATAGTATAAATAAAATATAGCTGCATAATATACTAACAGAAAATAAACTATAACAACAGTATTAAATATATAATACAATAAAAATAGACAGTGTTGGGTCTGTAAACAAGAACAAGGAACATCCATCAGTGATGCAAAGCAATGGAAGATGAGCTCATACACACACTCTCCAATTTCCAGCCCTGTGTTCCTGACAGAGGAAGCTATTGATCGGGAAATATAAAAGTGTGTGTGTGTGTGTGTGTGTTTGTGTGTGTTTGTGTAGACTGGAGACATTAATTTCTATAAATAGCTGATATGTGATATTCCCCCACTGATTTGAGATGTGCAGCCTGCAGGATGACTGATGCAGAGATCATTGTAGAAGAGAGGAGGAAGCTGGTGTTGAGACCCTCCTCCTCCTCCTCCTCCTCCTCCTCCTCCTCCTCTTCCTCCTCCTCCTCTTCCTCTTCCTCTCCTTCAGATTACATAACAGCATACAGAGAGTATGGCAGCCACGGGACAGACTCAGCGGAGGAGACGAGCAGCAAAACAACAAGGGAGCATCGAGCTGCAGCGCTCGGCCTCCATTTGTGATATATTTATACTTCACATCCCGTAACAGGTTTATTTACCTGTACTTGTATCGCTTTAGATGGTTTAAATTACCTTTCTAATGGTATTTCATGAACATAATGAAAATATTGTCTTGACTTAATGCTTAAAAAAAAAATATTTCCAATAGTCTATACAAATAATAACAGAAAATAGCTATCATGCGTTTTATATTTTATATGAAATATATTTTAAAGTATTTAATAATAATTCATCGAGCTTGCCGATTGTGAATCGAGCTTTTTGGTGTCGGTTGTGTCGGTTTCACGCCGTTCCGCCGATCGACATTCGGCGGCGATAACGAGCCAACAGGTGCAGCAACGCGTCAATAAAAGCAGCGAAGAAGAACATCCAGTTTGTTTGAGCACATGGAAGCTGAAACAACAACAGCAGCATCGGTGTCATCACTTTTAATTTAAGTTGATGAGATAAATTTGTCGGCGAATCGTTGATTATTTACAGATCCGGCTGCAGCAGCAGGATGATTCATCAGGAGTTTTGTATTTCTAGGGATTTTATATATATATATATATTTTATATATATATATTATATTTTATATATATATATTTTATATATATATTTTATAATATATATATATATATATATATATATATATATATGTGTGTATATATATATATATATATATATATATATATATATTAAAAATAATCTGTTTATTTTTCGTTATTTATTGGCAAGAAAACTCTTTAATATGATGTCACTCTCCTGGCCCCGCCTCCAGTCGCAAGTTGCATGTCTGTAAATTGTAAGTAGTTAAAACAAAGAGCAATGTTTTCCTCTCAGATCTTATCCAGATTATATTTAGAGGCCTGAAACTGGAAAACTGCTGTATTTATTTACAGGAAATAAGCAAATTATATCTATTATATTATTATTATTATTATGTCTTCTTTTTTTTTAAGTGAAAATACCAAACGTTTGGGTTTGGTATTTGGCTGTGAACAAAAGCTTAAGGTTCTGGGATCTCTCAAAGTCAACCTCATTCTTGACAATTTAACTTAACTTATTAAGTAACAGCAATAACCTCTTTCATGTTGAATTTATGAACCAGTTACTCCATTTGTCGGATAGAAGTGTGAGTAGAAAATGGAAATAATACCTGAAATACCTCAAAACTACACTACAAAGTACAGTACTTGAGTATCTGTACGTAGTTACTTCCAAACTCTAAATAAACATTTACTGTATTGACATATAAATACGTCCATAATTCTCTGTTTTCTTCATAAAATACTTCAAACATGGATTGTAAAAACTCAGAAGTGGAAAGAGGTTAAAGTACATAATATATTCTTACAATATTTAAAATATTCTTGTAAAATACCTTTAGGGAGTCGTAGAGAGAATATCATGACTCATCTCCTGTGTTAAAGCTGTTAATATTCTCATATATTGAAATATTAATTTAGTGAATATTTAAGAAGCTGTAATTCATTTGCAGTATTTAACATCAACTGTAGTGCGACCTCGATACATTTCACGATAGTTTTAATTATACTCAGAGACTTAATGGAGTTTTGTGCAGAAACAAATAATTACAATAACACAAGCAACGAAATGGGGCGAAACAATTATCATCTTTTGACATTTTAAACAAATTAAAATGCTCATAAATATTTCTACTCTGCCAAAAAGGCATTTCGTGAGCAGACTGTTGTTTCACAACAGTCCTCTTCTGTAGTTTCATGTTTATTTTGGATGATGATGATGATATTCTCATGGCTCAAATGTGGCGTGTGCAGAAAGTTTGAACATGTAAAATGTACTTTTGAGACGTACAGAGTGCTCCGTTACTACGGATACACTACGGATGACGTGTTTCTGTAGACTAAAGGCGTTGGCTTTTTGTATTATTGCAGAAAATAAACATTTATGATACTGAATCTTTTAGTTCAGCGAGATAATTTCCACGAATGAGCAGCTTTTCTATGATTTTTGAAGCTAAGAAGCTAACACGTTAGCCTATAAAGGAACTCCACCACGGTCACATGACCTCACGTGTCCACCACTAAGCTAAAGGAGGACCAGTAGAAGGTTCTAGACTCACCAACCCTGACTAGACTTCCTAATAACTAACATTAGTGAGTTGAAACAACTAGTTGGGAAAAGTGAACCGAATACATGATAATAAGTTATATATGTTAAGTTGAATCAACAAATACTAAACAGTCATGTCTGACAGCAAGAAATCCAAAGCTAACGCAAACTCAAAATCTTGAGTTGAAACAACTTGTAAATCCAATTTGACTTTACTTGAAACTTTAAGGCAGCAGGTGAACTTTTTAAGTTGAGCCACATTGATTTTTTATTACAGTGCAGAGTTGTTGTTGTTTTTTTTACTGATTTATTTTATATCGTAGAACAAAACTTTAGAATCTCTTCAGCTTGATTTTAGACATCTAACTAAAAAAAAAACATTTAAAAAACAACATTGACTTCGAGATGAGGAAACCGTAAAGTCCAACATGATGACACATTTACAGGTATTAGGACTCTATTGTAGATAGATAGATAGATAGATAGATATTTATTAATCCTGCAAGGGGACATTTTTTCACTACAGCAGCAGTTATACATACAGGTAAGAACAATATATACAACAAATAGAATAATAATAAGAAAATATAAGAAAGTTGCAGTATACAACAAATAGAATAGAATAATAATAAGAAAATATAAGAAAAATGCACTATATATACAACAAATATAATATAATAATAATATTAAATTAAATTAACTAACAAAACGAAACAGTAGTGAAACAGTAGTGCAGTATTGTAAGAATATTATTATATTATTGTAAGAATATTATGTGAACTAAGAGAGGATTGCATGCTGGGAAGAGTTGATCAGACATTAGAAATGGGAAGTCTAGTTAAACTCTGATGTGAAAGAAACAGTTGACCTTTAATTTGAAAGAGTTTTATCATCAAATCTCCCAATTTTTGTAGAAGCAAAACGTCACCGCAACGAGAACAAACCGTTTAAACCTTCGTCTTCAACCAACCTTTACGGTTTTATCATGTTCACGCTGAATGACTCATAATTCAAAGTGGTGCTTTCGTGTGATTCTTTGTGGAGAAACTCAGTTTTTACAGATTGATGAGTCGACAAAAATCGAACCGCGTTGACATTTTGTTCCTGCGGACTCAGTCGGAGAACAGTTTTTTTCTTCGAGTTTTCCTCAGTGAAGGATTCACTGTGAATGATGCTCCGTGTAATGAAGCGTTTAACTTTTCGACTCTCTGACTCCTCTGATGGACGGGGAGCTGGAGCGAGAGAAGAGTTCTTTGTGTTCGCTCTCAGAAACATGTCATCACGACGTGGAGCGTGAACCTTCAGATTTAGCATTAATAAACATTAGAGACGGATTACAGAAACATCTAGAGCTCATTTGCGGTGAAATAGCTTATTATGTGAAAACATGGAAGCTTTTCTATCGATTTATAGATGTACGTGTACAATTATGGAGATTTTATGTGTAATTTCATACATTATTGATGTGTTTATGCACCAGTTTCATTTGAATGCATCAGCCATTCTTCACTACGAGTACTTTCCCTTTTAATACTTGTAAGTACGTTTTCCTTCTGATACTTCTCTGAATGAAGGAGTATTTCTCTATCTTGTCTTTTTCAACAACCCTCTGATTTAAAATCGGTGTTTCAGCCGGATGCTGTTTATTCTCATTATTATTTAACAGTAATGATTCTCGCATATTGTGCATGAAATAATGATTTAAAATGTCCTGGTGATGAGAGGCTTCCCGTCTCCATCGTAAAGCCTTTCCCTGTGAGTGAGATTTCTCCTGCTGCCGTCTGAGAGAGGCGGACTGCGTTCAGCTCGGGTCCCCTAATCATTAACCCGGATCCGGAGAAGGTCACCGCTGGTTCGCCCTCGCCGTAGCCGTGGCAACGCTCGTTAACATTTTACCCGTGCCGATTGGTCGGTCGGGGGGCAGCGGAGCTGCTGAGGTCACTGTGCCGTGACAGAGGTTTATGGAGAGCATCCTAAAATGATAACTGCTTCGTGTTTTTGTACCGAAGGTCTGAATGAAAACGGTCTTCATCATCATCATCATCATCATCATCATCATCATCTTCTTTCTCAGCTCCTTCCTCATTCACATTCTGAGTTGAGGCTGTTGATCATCAGCCGTGACGTCGTGAGATTTCTGAATCATGCCTTGGTTTTTCTTGCGAACTACACTACCCACAATCCCAAAGTGTAACAGCAGTGACTCGGATTGGTGGAGATCTGCGGGGGAACTTTCTCCTTCGTGCTGCTCCCAGATTTGAAAACAGACCAACATGGCGGCTCGTTGGATGAGAAGCTTCATTTTAGTTTAAACGTTCTTCAGAGGTCGAGAGGCGATCGCCATTCCCGAGGGTTTATGGGATGAGTAGTTTCTTCACTCTTTTAAGAAAAAAAAACAATAATGTCCCAGTCTCGATTGTGACTGTAGCTTCTTGACGGGAAAAACTGTGTACTTTTGGCGATTGTTGAAAGAAAACATGCCTCTCCATTTTAATTACTTTTTAATTCAGTAGCGACGGCGAGTCTCAGAAGGTTACATTTCTGAGGGATTATTACCGTCTTTTTACTCGCACTCACTTCCTGTTTTACCTCCGAGTGTTGTTCACGCTTAACCGAAAGTCTTTAACGCAAGTCGGAACGATTTTACGCCCCAACGACATGCAATTAAAAACACTTATGGAAAAACCGAGAACGCAGAACTACAAGAGATTTAGCGTCGAAGCCATTTAAAAACTGCAACAGTAAATACTGTAGTCTCGGTACACAACGACTGCAGCCGGCATCTGAGAGCTTCGGTAAAAGAGAGCTCAGAGTACAAAGAGCCGCTGCTTCACTCGAGCAGATGGACGGATCAATGCCCGGCTCTGAACAATCGGGGGAAGAGAGGAAGAGCGTGAGGATGAGAGGAAAAGGGGGATGAAAAAGGATGCGGGAGGAGGTGACGGAGGCGGTTGTTTTGTCGGACAAAGAGAGATTACCGCCAATTTAAGCCGGAGCTGTTCGCACACACCTCCCTAATTGAGAAATGGATTTCCCCGCTCCGCTGCGACACAATACAAAAAATTAAAAAGATCAAATGCTGCCTTTCGCGTCCAAATTCTTCTTTTCGTGTTCGTCTCGATCGTCGAGTGGCGCTGAGGCCCAAACATGGACGTCGTGGTACGCCACAGAAAACATGTCACACGTAGATAGACGGCCAATTAGGGAAAGCCTTCTCCGATCAGCCAAGGGAACAGAACAAACCAGAAGTCAGGCCTTTTTAGATGAGCTAAAAATAGAAGTACAAAGACGGGGGGGGGAAGGGGGAAGGCTCGGCCCTTTTTTCCTTCAGTCTGCGACCCCGACCTGTTATCAAGTTCCCAGAGATGTAAACACGCCGACAGAGATAACATTGTGTGGTGGAGAAGGTTAGAGCTGAAGGCTGAAGGCAAAGGAGTTGTTTGTTTTAAACGGGAGAGAGACGGAGAGACTTTCTGTCATATAATGAGACATCAGACAGACACAACTAATATATATATATATATATATATATATATATATATATATATATATATATATGTGTGTATTAAACAGATTGGTTGACTGTTTGCTGATAATAATAATACATTTGAGTTGTATAGCGCTTTAAAAGATACTCAAAGGCATTTTACGTCGTACAAACAGAAACAATAAAAGCAACAACGATACAAACAAAGAGAGATTAAGTAACGGTAAGAAACAAAATAACATGCATAAACAATATACATAACTAGCATCACAGGTTAAAAGCATAGCTTGGTGTTTAGTAGACTACAGCATTGGCTTTGTTCATGTCGTGATTTAATAGATTTCAGCGGATTTCTCATTTAAAGTTTGAGACATTTCACAAATGTCCTAAATTTTCACAAATTCTGACTTTCCACAAAAGTCCTGACTTTCCACAAATGTCATCAATTTTCACAAATGTTCAGATTTTCACAAATGTCAGTTTCATAATGTCATAAATTACAAATTTTCACAAATTTTCTGACTTTCCACAAAAGTCCTGACTTTCCACAAATGTCATCAATTTTCACAAATGTTCAGATTTTTCACAAATGTCATCAATTATCACAAGTCCCGACTTTCCACAAAAGTCCTGACTTTCCACAAAGTTCATAAATTTTCACAAAAGTCCCGACTTTCCACAAAAGTCCTGACTTTCCACAAATGTCATCAAATTTCACAAATGTTCAGATTTTTCAGAAATATCATCAGCTTCCAGTAATGTCATAAATTTTCATAAATTTTCACAAAATTCCTGACTTTCCTGACTTTCCACAAATGTCATAAACTTTCACAAATGTTCCAACTTTTCAAAAATATTCGGACTTTCCACAAAAGTCCTGACTCTTCCCAAATGTTCCGACTTTTCACAAATGTTTGGACTTTTGACAAATGTCCTCACTTTCCACAAAGTTCGTAAATTTTTACAAATTTCCTGACTTTCCACAAAATTCCCAATTTTTTAAATTTCTTTTGACATTTGTGAAATTTTTGTGAAACTTTTCACAAATGTCCTGACTTTCTACAAATTTCCTAAATCTTTAAAAACTTTCTGAAAGATTTTCTGACATTTGGTGAGAGAACTGACAACATGTGGATGGTACGAATGCATTTTACACAAATATTTTTTAGGGTGCATGTCTTTTAACATTTTCAATGTGTATCAACAGAAGTGCAACTGTATTTAGAATTTTAATGGATACAGAAAATTCTTACAGTGTGGGTCATTTGTCATTTAATCTCCTCATGGTTGAATAAAAGCGTTTATATGGCCAATTAAATAATTGGCTTTATTTTTTCAAGGTGACCTGTCTTGAGTCGAATCATTGGCCCGCTCCCTCAGGAGCAGCAGGTGTCTGAGGCAAACAGACAGATGGCATCCTGGGAAATGCAGTGCCTTTCTCGCGTGGCAGGAGGCGTTAAAAGTCTGGACGCCGCTCTTTGCTCACACGGGGGTGAAGTTGGATTGAAACTCTCATCCTCCCGCATCGCCGGCTTGGTGCCGGTCCTCGGTGCAACACCGCGACCTATTTCACACTCTGCTGCCGTGGAGCGATGAAAGCAGAGAGTAGAAAGCTCAGGGTGGCAGCTAAAGTCCAAAAGTAGCACACGGAGCCATCTTCCAAATCCTCCACTTCTACCCGGCTGGAGAAAATACTCATCTGGAAGTGAAGTGAACAAAAACCGTTATCTCTTACTTTAACTTAAAGCCTCTTAATAGCACTTTTTTTTTTTTTTAAAAGGAACTTTGGGTCCAATGTGGCACCTATAACTACAATAAAATCTTTAGTTTATAATCTAATACATTTATATTGATAATAATCGTGATTATTTATATAGTTATTTGGTCCTGGAGGGGTGTTTGTTATCTTATTAGAGTCCAGCCCTGTTGAAAGCACAACTCTATCTGGGTAAAATCATTTAAACCATTTTCTAACATGCATAAATAATCTAATTTAATAAAAAAAAAAGATATTTAAGAAATGGAAAAAAACATATATTTATATATTTTTAAATTTGATGAAGGTTAATGTCATTTTTGGATTGGAGTTATTCTCAAAACTAGCATATATGGACAGTTGAACTAATTATAGTCGTACAATTAATGATAAAAATGGAATCTTATCGTGTTTATAAAACATAAATAACTGGTTTAATTAAAAGCTGCTGCTTTTGAGCGTTTCACTCCAACAACATTTTTATTTCATTAGATGCAATTAAAAGTTTGAATAGTTCAAACTGATTGAATACTTTACCGTCTGGAAACTATTTATTTGCCACAATGTGTGGACGGCGTTTTGTTTTCAAAACGTTACGATTCCCTCTCCACCGTGTGTGTGTGTGTGTGTGTGTGTGTGTGTGTGTGTGTGTGTGTGTGTGTGTGTGTGTGTGTGTGTGTGTGTGTGTGTGTGTGTGTGTGTGTGTGTGTGTGTGTGTGTGTGTGTGTGTGTGTCCGTGTCCCAAAGCTCTGACTCTTCTGTTGTTGCACGTTTCTGCTCTTTAACAAGACTGCTGCAAAAAAACTACTGCGATTACTTTTGTCTTTTCCGCAGAGACGTAAACAAATACAGCCCCGGGTGATTCTCTTCCTTTTTTTAATTACACCGAAACAGACACGTACTGAATATCCGGGTAAACACGACTCAAGCTTGTAGCAAATGACTTCACTCTGGTCCGTCTTTCGTGAGAGGCGAACTGCATGCTGGGTAAACGGGAGGTTGAGAGACGTGGCTTAGAGCTTGAAAACACAATGGGATCTCAAAGGTGAGCGTGTCGGCTGTTTGTTTTTGGTTGGAGGCAGAAATCTGAGTGTGTCTACAACAAGATTCATGCAAACCTTTGAGCATTTTCTGTTTTTTATTTATTTTATTTGGAAATCTAAACTTTGGTGGCAGAACATTCTGTGATTATCCGAGAGAATCGAGGGAATTGTGAGACACGAGTTGGACTGACGTCACCTGTTGGTTTAACAGTAGTACGGTGTAGCAGTAGCAGTAGTAGTAGTAGTAGTAGTAGTAGTAGTAGTGGCAGTATACATATAGCAGTATTAGTAGTAGTCATAGGAGTAGTATAGATTAGTAGATGTAGCAGTAGTTGATATAGTAGTAGTTTGAGTAGAGGTAGGCCAGAAGATGTAGTTGTAGTAGTAGTAGTAGTAGTAGTAGTACAAGCAGTAGGAATAGTAGTAGTCATAGAAGAAGTAGTAGATTTGTAGACGTTCCAGTAGTAGTTGTAGCAGTATTCATAAAGCAGTGGTAGATTAGTAGTAGGAATAGTAGTCATAGGAGTAGAAGTGGTAGATTAGTAGTAGGAATAGTAGTCATAGGAGTAGAAGTGGTAGATTAGTAGTAGTTTGAGTAGAGGAAGGCCAGAAGATGTAGTATAGTAGATACAGTTCTAGTACTGGAATAGTAGTCGTAGTAGAAGTTAGTAGATGCAGTTGAAGTATTAGTAGGAGTAGTAGTGGTAGAAGTAGTAGTAGTTGAAGTAGAGGAAGGCCAGAATATGTAGTAGTAGTAGTAGTAGTAGTAGTAGTAGTAGTAGTAGAAATAGGATGATGGATACTGTTTATAGTACCAATAGCAGGAGGGGATTAAGATCAATGCAAACACTCAGTTAAACACAAACAAACCTCAGAGATCTTCATCTGTATCCAAGAATCCAGTGAATTGTGAAACACAAGTAAGACTTGATTATCGCATTAATATCTGTGGAGAAAAGTTGTCGGCTGGAAGAATGTGTGCAGCAGAAGTGGATGGACGGTGCGCTCTGCCCTGCTGGTGCTGAGCGGCTCTTGATTCTCAGTCTCAGTCGAGCTGCTTGGTTTTTATGGCGAATGTGTTTCTGAATATGGATCAAAAACCAGCAACATACGATGGAACAAACGGGAAACACCCAGAATGACTGTGGAGGGAGATGAGGGGAAGTAATCGCTGCCACCCTTTGATCCCTGGAAGGCAGAGAGGCACTCGGCGACGAGCGAGCGTTGCCGTGGTTACAGCATCTCATCATTTCGCTAATTTCAGCCAGTGCTCTGGCTCCGGGCCTGTTGCAGTCCCCCGAGAATCACCCTCACGTCTCCGTCTGTGTTTATTAATGCAGTTAAGTAGATACTAGAGTAGTCGTAATTGTAGCAAGTATTCATATAGTAGTGTGAGGAGGAGGAGGAGGAGGAGGAGGAGGAGGAGGCCAATGCGTACACACTCAGTTAAACGCAAACAAACCTCAGACGTTCATCTGGAGCCATAATCAGACGTCATCAGTTCTTTGCACCGGAGGTCTTTTATTGTGTAGCAGCTGCAGGAAGCACATTTACTGCAGATGACTCTCACCTGCTTCTAGCAACTGTTGTCTCTCTCTCTCTCTCTCTCTCTCTCTCTCTCTCTCTCTCTCTCTCTCTCTCTCTCTCTCCCCCCCCCCCTCATCATCATCAGCTTGTCTCCATGGTGCAGTGTGCAAACGTTCAGGTCGGTGGGCAAACAGAAGATTTTCCCAGCAGTTATGACTGTAACATTAATAAATGATTTGATGACACGAGAACCTTTCCTTCCATCCAAAGCAGGTCCACACACGTCTGTTCATCAGGGTTATAGATCTCCTGTTGAGTGGAAGAGAACAAAACATGGCTGCCTCCCCTCCTCTCCCAGAGGAGCGCTGAAGGAGCCCGTTTGATGCAATATATTGACGTGTTTTCTCACTCCGCTCTCATGCCGATGGTTTAGGTTTTGATGTGAGTTATAATGACGGTACATTGAATTCTGTTTGAGGTGCTCAAACAAAAATTAAATAGTATATTTCAAAAATATCTGCAGCTTTCTAGAAACGGTGTCCCAGGTTCTTTAGATAATCCACAGAACACTGTTTAACAGATTTATGAGGGACGATTGCTTTTGTCAAACTAATATTTCTTGTTATTTTTTTGACAGGAAATGTCTGTCAGCTAGTTGCCGGTCAACCTGCTAAACCATGTGTTTTTGTTTTTCTGCAAACAGGTTGCCTGTTTGAGAACGAGCTGTGTTCACCGTATGAGATCTGCGTCAACGGTAAGAAATCCGACACATTTTAAAAACGTTATCTGACTCCACCGATTACAAGTATTTAAGTATATTTATCCAGATCCAGAACATTTTGTTAAAAAAGAAAAAAAAGCTTCAGTCGGGAATCGGTGGAATATAGTATAGACGTCTATGAGAAAATTACTCTACTTCTTTCTCCTGACCACCAGGGGGCGACTCCTCTGGTTGTATAGAAGTCAAAGCTTCATGTGTTAAAGCTGCATTCTCTCTCCTGACCACCAGGGGGCGACTCCTCTGGTTGTATAGAAGTCAAAGCTTCATGTGTTAAAGCTGCATTCTCTCTCCTGACCACCAGGGGGCGACTCCTCTGGTTGTATAGAAGTCTATAGAAAATGACTCTACTTCTCTCTTGATTTATTCCCTCAGTAAACATTGTAAACATGAGTTTATGTCTCAATCTCTAGTTTCAAGTCTTCTTCAATACAGCATGATGTTCATTTAGTAAATTATGGTCCATTTAGAGTCAAACAGACCATAAAGCAGGGGATGCTTTAGGGCGGGGCTACAAGGTGATTGACGTCCGGTCTCGGGAGTTATCCATGTTTGTTTGTTTTTTGTCTTTGACCTTTAACCCTTTCTCAGTGTGTTTTCAGTTTGTGAAAGCTGTCACATGTTGGTTGCCTATAAATGTCCTCAGCGTTCGGTCTGACTTTACTCCACCCTCTCGTGTCACGCCAGGATGCGAAAAAGAAACCGAGATGGCGTCGGTCAGAAACGCCGAACTCGAGGCATAAAAACGTCCGTCTACAGTTGTTTCTGATCTCTGGGACCTCCTCCTTCTGTCTGAGCTGGATCTGGAACTTGTAGACCCAAACCACTTCCTGTCTAAAGGCCGATCACGGCGTAATCACAACAAAACAACAAAAGTATCCAAGAGACATTCAGCCTCTATATTAATGATCGTAGTTAGAGGCGGGACATTTGCTAAATCGGCTTGCGTGCAAGGGAGCAGAAATATTATTATTATCATTATTATTATTATTATTATTGCACTAGCCTCTTTAGAATAAACTGCAGGATTTTGTACCTCACAACCACACATAATTATGAAGCCACACTCGGCTACGGCTCCCTCTGGCATCAAGAAGAAAGGAACCCCTGCTGAGAATCAACCCAGAATCATAAAAAAAAGCTCAAAACATGAAAGTCGTTCTGTGAAAATAATCCGCGTGCATTTCTGTCCGAGTCCTGGAAACACTTTCATCTGTAACTCCACTGGGTCAGGCGGCTGATAACCGGGTTACTCCCCAGAGTTTGTGCTCTAACCTTTTGTTTTTGTTTTTCTGTGTTTTATATTTGTTTACTGGCTTCAACATCTCCACAGGATTCAAAGCAAAGACGGAGCGCCAACAGCAGAATACTACAATCTGCTGTGTGATCTAATTAAGCGAGTGAATGGTCCGTTAGGAGGTGCAGGTGGCCGTGCCGTCGGGTACTCAGCTGGCCGACTGTGTTTCTCACCTGCGTCCCGACTTGTGTTTACTTCCGGCAGTGTGTGTTTGTTCTGAATTCATTAGTGTGTGTGCCCGGTGTCCTTTAGAAATGTGTCCCCTTGATCTAATTCTGACAGAGGAGGCGGGGATGAAAAAGGACCACGGGTGTCGAGTTCTGTGAGAAAATCATGATGTCAGCCGTGAGTTTTATTTATAGCCCGGCTCAGACGGGCTCTCCGTCTGTGTTGTGACTGCTTCAGGTGACCTTGTTTCACTTCAATGATGAAAAACAAAAAAAAGGTGTTAACTGTTTTTATTTGGACCGTTTGTTCATTGTATTTAATTTTTGCGAGATTTCTTTCTATATTCTTTTTATTTATATATATTCTTTTATTTATATATATATATCTATATATATATATATAGATATATATAGATATATATATATATTTATATTATTTATATATATATTTATATATATATATATATATATATAAATAATTACATATTTATTATTTATATATACATTATTTATATACAATTTAAATTTAATTCATTTAGAAATAGATAAATCATTTATTTATTTATTTATCATATTATTGGGGCCAGGAACACATGAAGGGGTCACAAGTAAATATTAAGGGATAGAAGAATATGATAAAACATATTTCTGCTACACAAGAAAGTTGTTTTTTTCTATTTTTCTTTCTCTAATCGTTGTCTTTTCGAGTGAAATACCGAATAGCTTTACTTCTAATAATTAATTTAAAGTCGTGCTATCGTTGGATGAACCGCTCACATCTGAGGCAAGAAAAAGAGCCGACGTCTATTTACATAAATGGGGGGGAAAAATGTTAAAGAGAGAAAATGCAAAGTGGAAACTGACAGACTTTAATCTTTTCCCATGATGGCTCAGTAACTGTTGTCAGACAGCAGCTCAACGCAGTGAGAGGACTTTCACCAGTTTTGGAGTTTTGTTGAGTGTTTATTCTATTTTTTTGTCTCGCTGCCTTTCGGGCAGTGAGTATAATTGACCGCTCTGCTTCTGTTCCTCGGTCATTAAAAAGCTCTTAGTTGGTGGTTCAGTAGTTGTGGTGCCTTGTTCCCTCAGCGCTGATATCCCAGCTGGGATTTGAGGGATCATTTTCCTTCACTACTGGGTTTTTCATATATATATATAAAAAAATCACAAGCAGCAGATGTCAATCCACACAACGTGACGCGTTATATATATATATATATACATATATATATATATATATATGTATATATATATATATATATATGTATATATATATAAATATGTATATGTTTGCAAAGACAAACTAGCAGCACATTTTTATAATTTTTTTGCCATATTGCCAATTCATTGCAATATTATTATCTCTTTTTTTTATATATATATATATATATATATATGAATATATATTACTTTAAACATCACGTTTTTGGTTAATTGTAATCAAATTACTTTCTAAACCATAAAAGAAACGACAAACAAGTTAAGTGACATATATATATATATATATATATATATATATATATACACACACACACACACACACACACACACACACACACGCACACACAGTCTGAATAATGCAGCGGCGCTAATTAGATTAGTCCTCCCACGCAGCTCTGGGATCAGCTCGTCCTGTTAACTGTTACATTCGTCACGCTGCCTGGTCAGTGTGTATTCTGACCACTATAAATCACATTAAAGGTCAAAGACCTCTTTTCTGTTTGAAAACATGACGCATTTTTATGAGCGGAGTGCAAGTGGAGGAAGAATAAATCTCGAACCACGCCTCTGAATGTGTACAGTCACTCACTCTCCGAGTGTTACCATGACTACTGCACTTCGACTTCCATCAATGATGGTTGAATCGAAACCTCTCGGAAAAAACTGAACATTACATCCTGTTTTATTAGACTGCATTAGTCTATCTATCTACATCTGAAGGTGGCAAATAATGTTAATAACTAACAGCATAACAGAAAACATCGAGGGACAATGCAAAGTAAGTGAGCTGACTAGTTGTAACCACAGACTGTATATAAGAAGTGGACGTCGTCATAGTGATGTCACCCGTTGGTTTGTGGACTGATGTTGTGAAGCCTTGAGTTCACCATCTTGGATTACGGCCGTCACCATATTGGTTTTTGCAGCTACCATAGTTCCCATATTTGGAATGTGGAGGAGAGACGTAGAGACGCCGTATACGTCTCTGGTGTCGACCTGTCAATCACCTTGTAGCCCCGCCCTAAAGCATCCCCTGCTTTATGGTCTGTTTGACTCTAAATGGACCATAATTTACTAAATGAACATCATGCTGTATTGAAGAAGACTTGAAACTAGAGATTGAGACATAAACTCATGTTTACAATGTTTACTGAGGGAATAAATCAAGAGAGAAGTAGAGTCATTTTCTATAGACTTCTATACAACCAGAGGAGTCGCCCCCTGGTGGTCAGGAGAGAGAATGCAGCTTTAACACATGAAGCTTTGACTTCTATACAACCAGAGGAGTCGCCCCCTGGTGGTCAGGAGAGAGAATGCAGCCTTAACACATGAAGCTTTGACTTCTATACAACCAGAGGAGTCGCCCCCTGCTGGACAGTCGAGAGAATGCAGGTTTTAAGACACTTCCACATTGGCTTCACTACACAGAACCGGAGGTTGCCGCCTGATTGCAAGCCAATTAACGCCGTGTGCCAAAGATTTGTCTTTTAATTAAATCCAATATCTCTGGTGGAGGTTGTGAGGCCATATAATATGAGAAATGTACAGCAGGCTGTGTGAACCAATTAGGACCGAGTATTTACTGTAGCCAGCAATAGCAAACACAAGTTGGGAGACAAAACCCAGAACTGGATCAAGCTGAGAAAGTGGAAGCACCACATCAAGTCAATACTCGTCTAACACACATGAGTGTTGCTGTTTTCAGCCAATTAACTGGCAGAGCGGGCTGCTTTTGGTGGAGCTTTACTCGTCCACCTTTCAAAGAGCATGAAAAGCTCCCCTCGGAGTGAGCCAGGTGAGGCGAGGCTGCGCCTACAGCTGGATCTCACAATGGAAAAAGCTACGGGGGCTCCACCTCCAGCCATTGTTCTCACCCACCGTTCGTCTGAGCCGCTTCAATAGCTGCTGTCAAACGGCCCCTCGCTCACAATGCCAGTCTGTTGTGTTGGTGATTGGCAGCTCAGACTATCAGGACACACAGCAGATCTGATTGCAGTAGGTGGCTTTAATCTGTTGGCGGAAGAAAAAAAAAAGTGTTGTTCAGCTGAGGACATTTTCTCTCGCTTTTTCTTTACCAACAAACAAAGGGTGGATGTGACAACTAGAAAAAATATCTCAATACCCAGAGGAAAGTTGTTCTTTTACCTTGTTATCGGAAGACTTTTAAACACTTTTTAAACTTGGCTCCTGGATGCACACGATGCACACATTATAAAACGTTAACTTCTTTTTTCATTTTTGATGAAAGCTTTCAATAAAGTTATATTGAATAACCTGGAGCCTATAGAGAAACTGCTGCCACACTCCTCTCTGTGGGTAAACACTTCAACATGTTCATTTTTGTGACTGAAAAGCAGACCCATGGATCTGAAAAGTGAAGCCAAAGTGCCTTAAACCTGCATTATCTCTCCTGACCACCAGGGGGTGACTCCTCTGGTTGTATAGAAGTCAAAGCTTCATGTGTTAAAGCTGCATTCTCTCTCCTGACCACCAGGGGGCGACTCCTCTGGTTGTATAGAAGTCAAAGCTTCATGTGTTAAAGCTGCATTCTCTCTCCTGACCACCAGGGGGCGACTCCTCTGGTTGTATAGAAGTCAAAGCTTCATGTGTTAAAGCTGCATTCTCTCTCCTGACCACCAGGGGGCGACTCCTCTGGTTGTATAGAAGTCAAAGCTTCATGTGTTAAAGCTGCATTCTCTCTCCTGACCACCAGGGGGCGACTCCTCTGGTTGTATAGAAGTCAAAGCTTCATGTGTTAAAGCTGCATTCTCTCTCCTGACCACCAGGGGCGACTCCTCTGGTTGTATAGAAGTCAAAGCTTCATGTGTTAAAGCTGCATTCTCTCTCCTGACCACCAGGGGGCGACTCCTCTGGTTGTATAGAAGTCAAAGCTTCATGTGTTAAAGCTGCATTCTCTCTCCTGACCACCAGGGGGCGACTCCTCTGGTTGTATAGAAGTCAAAGCTTCATGTGTTAAAGCTGCATTCTCTCTCCTGACCACCAGGGGGCGACTCCTCTGGTTGTATAGAAGTCAAAGCTTCATGTGTTAAAGCTGCATTCTCTCTCCTGACCACCAGGGGGCGACTCCTCTGGTTGTATAGAAGTCAAAGCTTCATGTGTTAAAGCTGCATTCTCTCTCCTGACCTGACTCCTGAGAGTTGTCTGTGTTTTTGTCTTACAACTTCACTCCTTTCACAGTGTGTTTTCACTTCATGGCAGTTAATGAATATGTTACATATGTGGTCGCCTAACGATGGCTTTCGGTTGTACTCATAGCTCCGCCCTCTCGTGTCACTTGTGGTTCCAAAACCAAGATGGCGACTCAAAGCTTTAAAACCGTAGTCAACAAACCACTGGGTGACGTCACGGTAACTTTGTTCACTTTTCATACACAGTCTACGGCTGACATCTGTCATGACATCACTCATTTAGGGCGTGGCCAAAAGGCTAACAACGGCATTTATTTTTATTATAGTTAGTTGAAGCCGTCTTCCACAGTTAAATGAATTACCTGAATACAAGACGATGCTTCTTTTGATTTAAATGTGTTAACTTATCGAGCTTTCTTTAAGCAAATAGTGAAGGTAACATGTTGTAATTGTACTGGTTTAATCATTGCACAAGTACCCGTTTAAAGCCCACGCACACATCGATGCATAAATGTGATGTTTTACAGTTTAGTCTCATGCCTTCAGAACAACTTCAATGTAAAAGTAATGACAACAATTCATTGCACTTTGCTTTGTAGTACAGTTAACAGTTTACATTGACAATTATCTCTTCTGCGTGTCAGACCAGTCGAAAAAAAAGAATTAACAAGTAAATAAAACCACTGTAATAATCAGACCAGCACTCTCCGTTCCCATATTTGAAGTACCCAGCAGAACGCATTAGATACAGCTGGTGAGCAAAGAGGAAATGAAACCGAGTCCCAACTTCACGCCTTGTTGTTCTGCGCGCCCGCCATTATAAACCAGCATCATTCTCTACGACAGATTATGAAACTGATGAGAAAAGATATTAAAGCATTCACCGTGAGAAAATGGGGACGAGTGTCTCTGGTGCCTCACGATGGTTGTTAATTAAAGCCTCGAGGATTAAATGCAGCCCGTTGCTCTGACAGCCTGTGAGGGAAAACACTCGCACGGTCTTACGACATTTCTTTAAAGATGCGCGTCGTGCATGTGCTTCAAAAATGATTTCACGTAAGCCGTTTATGATCATGTATATTGTACGCTGTGACATGGCCTCAAAGGAAAAGGTTTCCCTTCGCATCATTACGTACACACCAAGAGCCAAATGTCGCGTCATGTCCAGAGAGACAAAAGACATCTTTCAAGGTAGAAGACTTACTCCATGTCTTCAATGGGCTTTTGACAATCCTCCATAAAACCACATAAAGTGACGCAATAATCCAGGAGTCGGTGGGGAGCGATTTAAAGGTGCCCACCCCCTGTGGTGACCTGTGACCCCGGCTGAGAAAGAGCAGGTCCGGCTGTGTGGGAAAAGAAGCTCCGTCGGCCTCACTTCATTGCGTCATCGCAGTGTTAGGAATACACTTTCTTCCCTCCGAAGAATGTACTTCTCAGGACGCACAACTAAAGGCCGAGCCCCGATGAGGAATCCGATAACTGTCTATTCCGATGGACTTTTCTTTTATTTTATTTTTTGCACTGCCTCTTGTGTTTTGCCCCAGCGTGCAGCGAGTCTGGTCATGGAGATAAGGATGGCTGCCCGTCAGTTACACTTACTCTCTTGCTATGTTTTTACACATTTTAACTATATATTTGTTGTTTTAATTATCGTGAAATCTGCATATCGCTTTCTGAATGTTTTATTTTTTATAAAAATATGTCGGAACATTTTTGAAAAATGCCCACTATACTAGACCAAGGTGACCTCCTAAAATGTCTTATTTCATCTGACCGTCCAACAAAAACCCCAAACATCTTCACTTTATCTCTATATATCTATGTATTTATCTATGGATATAGAGATAGATGAACTCATTGTCTCCGTGTGTTTCCCTGACGGTCGTTCAGCCTTCCAACGGATTAATCTGAGTTTTACCTCCAGATGACTTGACCTGATGTGATGCATCATGTTTGCACTGTGAGTTTGCTCACCGGTGCTGCGTCAGGGAGGCACCGAGGTTATCTGAGCTCCGCTAATGTTTTCAGACGGGGGCACGACCAGCGACGTGGAGAAAGCCTAATCAAATTGGCTTCCGGCTTTTGTTTGCATCCGCGGCCTCTTGGAGTCTGGTGACTTTGTTCCAATCAGACTCCGTGTTACTGCTCGCTGGAGGGTCTATGCACTGAAGCGTTGAATCTGTCCTCGGTTCTTTAGGCGTCTCTGTTTTTTTTTTTTTAATGAAAAATATCTTTCATATATATATATATATATTTTTTTTAAACAAACAAAAAATACCACCAGTTTTATTTTTTCTCTTCTTCGGCTGCTGGTTCAGAAAGTTTTGGTCGACTTACACCGTTGGAATCTGTGGAGTCTCTTTTTTTATAATGACGTGTTGCATGAAGTAGCAACATCGCTAGCATGCGCCATTAGCTTGTCTTTGTTACTCATTTAGCTGCTTTGTGTTGGCATTGTGTTTCGGTCACCGTGAGCTTTTAGCCGAGTTTCTTTCTGTTTTGGAGTTATGCAGGATGATTATGTGGCTACATGATTCACAATGTGCTCTTCAAGAGGCTTTCTGAAGCAGGGATTCCCAACCTGGACAAGGGTTCAGAAGATCTATCTGAATGAATCTGAAGGGGCATGCGAGATGATCAATGGGTTGGAAAAGAAGACCAAACTTTTTCTGCTCGACAAAATTGTGTTATCTCCCTAAACTTAGCTTTTTCCATTGTGAAATACTGGATACAGTTACCTCTTTATGGGATTGTAAATAACGTCTTTTGTTTGAACTTGCTGCACTGGTCAATGTATCCTCACACAACGGTTCATATGATATCCAACCAAAAATTATTCCTCTTTTGTTTTGCGCGTTTTCAATGCGAAAGCCTCCAGAAGAAAAACTGTCTTTTCAAAATAAACTTCCTTCTTCATAGGAAATGACTCAGTTAGGTTTAGGCAAGAAAATGACTTGATTAGGTTCAGGAAAAGACACAGTTAATGGGGTTTGTCACTCGGGTATTAATGCAGACATATTTTTCGATATAGAAATCTGATTTATTTCTGAACATGCAGTTAATTGTCCTGTTGAGACGTGTCCTCCATCTCCTGCTCCACCGTGGAGCCGATGTTGCCCACTAGGTGTTGATTGGCTCCCTTGGCTTAACTGTCAGAACTGTAATGGAGCTCATCTTGAAGAATCTGAAACACTAATTTCCAGCAGAGAATATGGCCTCCAGTTACGCTTTAATTGGCTTTAGTTAACTCGGCAAGCGGCGAGCTGAATTGAGTTGTGCGCTGTGGATACGTGTTATTATTCCTGTGTAGAAAACATTATGACCCTCTGATTTTTACAGACCAGAGGGGTAGAGAGGGCAGCTTTTTAAAAAGGATTAGAGAAGAAGATTCAGAGGATTTATTACACGGTTTGACTGCCGGACAGCTTTGAAGGTGTCGACGCAAGAAGAGCATCAGTCGTTTCATTAAGTGCCCCAATACATCATGTGTCTGCATCGACGTGACGAAGCCCTCAGGCGGACATAGTAACTAGAAAGGTGCATCCAACAGAGTGTCTGCAATGACCACTGCTGTATTGTGTGATTGAATGAATACAACTCACAATAGGCTAACCCCCCCCCCCCCCCATATATATGTATATATATATATATACATACACACACACACACATACACAAAATAACTTGACATTGGGCATAAACAGGCACTATTCTTACTAAAGTGTTTCAGTTTTGCCGTAAACCCGACTGGATTTGTAGTCTTTCTGATGCCATTAGGGACTTTGTTCTAGTCATGAGCTCCCGAGTATCTGAGAGAACTTTATACCTACTTGGCTACTGATTCGTCAGGTTTGCTCCACTGGACCTGATGTTGTGCCTTTGAGTCTCTCTGACCTGCAAGAAAAAGTTTAACAAGTAATGTGGGGCTCCACCGTCTACAATTTATTACTGATTCCACCCTTAAAACCATCAGGTACAAACCCTACATGAGGCAGAATCTCTGTAGACTTAACTGAAGTAAATGTTAAGCGTGATACATCTTTATCAAACATGTCATTTCCAGTGTCCAGTAACGGCCTTTTATTGAACGCAGCCAGATTGTTACCCACAATCCAAGATGGAGGGATTCACATGCCAGTACCTGACAAAACAAACACACACAAGCAAGAGTTGCAGAGGAGGTTGCTCTCTTTCATCACCGGGTACGCTTTCCCCTTGATTAGCGGCGAGGGACAAAAAGCACTCTATGGAAATCGCCATGGCAACAGGCGCTGGAGGAGCAGGGCTTAAACTGGCCCGGTCCCCATCTGCACCCTGTTGCATGCTGTCTGCTGAACATCGTGACATTTCACATGTCACAGCGCCCCGTGGCAAGGGCAACCAGGGCCCAAAATATATGAATATATCTTTATATACGCATCTTCAAAGTCTAAAAGTGACAATCAATCTGCGTATTGCGGATTTTAATTATTAAGCTGGGACATTGCTTCACTCTCACTCTTGGTTCAAACTTTTCTGCAGTTGTTGATTTATTTTCAATACTGCCACCTGGATGTTTAATTTCCGTATGTTTAACTGGAAAAACATTCCTGGTGATCATGAAGTGATGCATTTTGCATTCGACAAAGCGGAAAAAAGTAGGTAATTAACGAAGCAACATATCCATTACAGGTGAGAGAGGGAAGCAGTGACTCTGTGGGAAAATACTTTACTCACTTTAATGTATTAGCAACTTAAAGTGTAAGTCCGGTGATATTCTATATTTGACTTATTGTCGACATATTTCATTTCATTTCATCAAAGTCCAGCTGTTTTTGAAAAATTACTATAACTTAAAAAATAAATAAAAATTAAACTTTGTATTTGTGAGCTGTTTGTAAAGATTTACATCTTCAGTGAGAACCAGACGGCAACCTCCAGTTCTGACAAGTGAAGCCAATGCGGAAGTAAACCTGCATTCTCTCTCCTGACCACCAGGGGGCGACTCCTCTGGTTGTATAGAAGTCTATAGAAAATGACTCTACTTCTCTCTTGATTTATTCCCTCAGTAAACATTGTAAACATGAGTTTATGTCTCAATCTCTAGTTTCAAGTCTTCAATACAGCATGATGTTCATTTAGTAAATTATGGTCCATTTAGAGTCAAACAGACCATAAAGCAGGGGATGCTTTAGGGGCGGGGCTACAAGGTGATTGACAGGTCTCCATGCCTATATGTTTCTATATGGTGACTTCTGCTCATTGGTTGCCAAAAACCAAAATGGCGAGGATTTAAAATCGCAATCCACAAATCAATAGGTGACGTCATGACGACTACGTCCACTTCTTATAAACAGTCTGTGGTTTTTACATGGAAGGCTGATAATAGGCTTTTTGAATACAGATGCCTGGAATTCACTCATGCAAGATGAATATTTCACGTTCAACATGTCCTCATCTGGTGTTCGTTGCGATGTGCGCAACGGCCCCCGGTAGGGCGCTCCGGCTCAAAGGCATCGCTACAAGGTTTTTCTGTTTTAAAATTTAAAATGAATGGCATACCACAAAATAAATGACTTAATGCATCTCAGGGCCTTCCTGCTCTGCCAGTAACTCTCACTTCCAGCACGCACGCACGCACGCACACACGCACACACACACACACACATTGAGCACTATCTGCATACGCGGCAGCCTCTGCTGCTATGAAACCATGAGAGCGGAAAGTCTTTCTCCAGCTCTTCACATGTACGAGGGAAAGTCTTTCTCCAGCTCTTCACATGTACGAGGGAAAGTCGTTCTCCAGCCGGGGGAAGCAGCCCAGGGCCCTGCCAAGCGACGCCCGATGCCATTGATCTTGTGAGTGCGGTCTGTGAGAGATGGCGGACTTGTGCAGGTCCCCGGAGGCAACAGATCCATTAAGATGTCTTAATCCAGTTCATTAGGCTGGACTCGGTTTGCTGCTTTCAGTCAGCATGTCCCATCAGTCCAGACATGCAGACAACACCGTGTCCAACAGGGACTCAACTCCAACTGTTCTTACGCATCCACGCACTATCCTCCTGACCCCAACACAGCTTTAAACACATTTTCGAGTTTTTATCAATAGTGGACTTGCTAAGCTTTGCTAATTAAAAGAAGTTAAATGCAACAGATGCAGCAGCCCCTCACAACCTTTATATTAACACATTTGTAGATGATGCATCCAATTCAGTGGTAGAGCAGGGGTCCTTCAATCAGAGGGTTGGCGGTTCGATCCCTGGCTCTGCCACTCCATGTCGATGTGTCCTTGGGCAAGACACTTAACCCCAAAGTGCTCCCGTAACTGATCCTACGGTGTTAGTTAGGATTCTGATGGACAGGTGGCACCTTGCATGGTAGTCCCTGTTCATCAATGTATGATGAATGCACTCACGGGGTGCATCCCAAGTCTCTTAACTGCATCCCCTTTTCCCTCACTTGCGTCTTTTCCTTGCGTCTTAGTCCCGCCCACCAGGGATGCATGGAGAGACGCAAGGAAACCATGCAGGGACAGAGGAAACGAGGAAATATGTTTTAAGAGACATGAGACGTCCTTTCCTCGAAAGCGTCACGTGACGCGACGTCTGTTTCTGATGACGGAGGATCAGCTGATCACATCTGGATCAGCTGTCAGTCGGCTTAACAGATGGAGAGACTTTTAACGGAGTTCGTGTCTGAACACATGATCGGTGTAACGGACCGTTTTTAGCTCACATTCCAATAACAATCCACTTAAAATATTAAGAAAAATGATCGTGTAATGTTTTTAGTTAATTTAATGGTTTTAAACTACTACTTATACTAATAAAGACACCGTTATTACCACTAACAGAGTGGAGATGTTTTCTCTCTATAGTCTGTTACCTGTAACGGCATTGAGTATTTATGCACAGTTTGTGGTATTTATACTGTGTTCTGTGTCCTGCTCATACGCGGCCGGCCGATTTCTAACGGCGAAATGTGTTTGTTTTATTTATGAATTATTTGCGTCTGTATGTTTTGCAATTATGGCGATTATGGTTTCTCTTGAACACTGGAATTAATTTATTAGGCTCAATGTTTCAGGTTAAACTTAAATTCTATAACTCATAAAACCCAACACTCAGAAAACAAATCAAATATATAGAGAGTTTAATCTGTGATCCGTCTTCACTCTGGTATTAAACTCCAGCGATCAGTCCGACCAATCACATAACTGATGAACAGTGAGGGGGCGTGTCCAGCGTTAAAACACTTCCTGGAAGCCTGTTCTCTCGCTTCCTCGCTCATGGCTCCTCCGAGATGCCTCCTCGATCCTCGCTCCTCGCTCCTCAGAGCAGAAATAAGAGCTTTGAGACGGCCGTCAATATGGCGGCACAGAACAACTTCCGGTTCAGGCGAGGAGCGAGGAAACGATAATTAAGAGACTTGGGATGTACCCATTGTAAGTCGCTTTGGATAAAGGCGTCAGCTAAATGACTCCCTAATGTATCCCTGAGTTCTGCACAACAATGTCGTGGAAATGAAACCAAAATAATGAATAATGAAGCTGGAAAAAAACAACAAACTGAGTCTAAATCCAACCAGCAGAGATGCACAGTACAAGATACACAGTACTGAAAGCTGCTAATGATACTAGTCATTCCAAACAAATGCAGTACATTAAATGGTAAAGAACTGGTTGCCCATTTCTCAGAATGGTTGCAACCCGTTCTGTGTTTAAGTTGTGGCAACCGAAAGCAACATCTGGTCAGCGTTGCCGGTCCATCTCCTCCATCTTTATCCACCTTCTGCTTCTGAGAATGGCCCCGTGCATCCTCCTTCTGCTCTAATCTGGACCATAAATCACAAGGAGACGTGTTCTGGCTCGAAATTGCAGCCCTCTGGTCGTGAACTGGGATAAATTACAGCGTCTTAAGATATGCATGAGTATAATTATGAGATATAATTCAAGATGTTCCTTCCGGGAGACACAGAAAGGGTGTTGTATGAGATCAGAGCTGAAGGAGAGAGAGAGGCCTGTGGTGCAGCAGTTAACTCGGGATCTTGTTTTTCTTTTTTTTTGCAGTTAGACGTATCTTTCGACATCAATAAGTCGTCGTTTATATTTTACGTTTGATTGTTTTATGGCTGTTCTGCTGAAACTGAGCTTGAGGTTTTATAGATTCACTTGAGCCCCCGAAGAGACATTTTGAAGCCTGGATTTAGTTTTTAAGTTCCTCCTTTTGTCTCCTAGAAAGTCCACACTTCAAAACAAACACAGGACTTTCACCCAGGAGATCACTGTTTGGATCCCGCGCACAAACACGTTAATAATAACGAATTTTATCACGTCAGTTATTGGAGTTGAGAGGGATTCAGTTTCTTGCCCAAGGGCACGTCAGCAGGGTGCAACACGAGGCTTCTACCCAAGAGGTCCAGCGGAAGAACGGCCACATCTACAACATGGAGGCTCAGCGTCTACATAATCACATTTTAATCTTGGGCCTGATGCTGTGGCTCTGGATGGGTTTAATTATGAGTCGGATGTAGTTCCCGGAAAAAACAGAGATGTAAGTGCATTAAGTGAAGCGCAGGAAGAGACTTGTAATGATGGTCGTTCTCGCTCTGTGGGGCTCCAGAGGACAGCGAATGAACACTTTGGTTAAGTTTGTGTCGATGTGACAATTTTCCAAATCTAATTTACAGTATTAAAACTTGCCAGCTTCATTTTTTTTCCTCCACGTCTCCCCCACCAGTACATCTCCCTTGTTCCGTCTCATTGTAAACAACCGAATATCCGCCCCGGTGAAACATTGGAGAGTAATTACTGGCGGTGCCGACCAGCCGCTGGTCGTCCTCAGCTGCATGTTAAACGGAGCTCGCTGTTCGATCGAGACGGCCCCAATGACGCAGAGGCTATTTATAGACATAAGTGGCCTGAATTACCATTTAACATGCACACACACTCTCTCCCACACACACACACACACACACACACACACATACACATTCATACGGAGACATGCAACGAGAGGCACGCACGACATAGAAAACATAGAATGGCATTAACATACAAACGGCACCGATGTTGCAGATAATTCTGCATCCTTTGCACTTTTTCCCATAAATGATGAGTTTTACAACGATAGGATCACAAGAATGTTCTGCACTTGTTATTCAGAGCTCAGAAACACCAATGCCACGCATGCAAATGCATCCCTGTCGCCTAGAAATTACAACTTTTTTTGCAATAGAATAATGGATGACGTTTTCTGTTTAACATAATATGTATCTGCCTTGTTGCCAACGAATCAGTAAATGAACAACTGACAATTTAATTTTTTTCTTTGCCAGAATATCTGATCTTGCAATACAATATTTGCGAGTATAGTGACTTCAGCATTATCTTATTTGTGAACTTGGTGTATGATAAGTTACGGCTTAAGCTCATGGTTAAGTTTAAAGGGGAACGATAGTTGTCTCGAAGTGAGTTAAAGCAACAGACGCACCTCAAGTACTTCTGTTGTATAAACCAGTTTTTTATCAACCAGTTTTTTGGCCAATTAATGACAGAGACATGTGCGATAACTCTGGTTACTTATCCTCTAAGAACTGCCCCATTTTTCATTATTTCTGAGGTAAGAAGTCTTCTGACTGAAGTGGTTGACTGAAGTCAGTGTTTCCACTGAGCTGATGGTACATTTCTATTATTTCGCAGGACTCAGCATCCAGTCAAAACCCCTTTCTTGACTTTTCTTTTTTAAGATTTTGTCTCGATACAAATCAATGACACTGTGACATGAGAACGATGGAATTATTTCTGACACGGTTTGTTCAACTACTGGGAGGATATTCACGACGGAGAGGCGAAACAAAAAAACTTTAAGAGCACCTGCCCACAATTTAGTTGATCGCTTAATATACATGAAAGGCAACACATTGGTTTTGTGTTTTTTCTCTCCATCTTTTACTGTTATTGATCAATGCTTTGGAAACAAATGGACAATTCACAGCAATAACTATGTTTTCAATGTGAGAAACGGTGATTTCTTAAAATCATCAATCTCATCAACTTACTTTAAATCTCTTCTTGAGACTCACTTGTCTCTTGTGGCTTTTTCTTAACTCCTTTTGGCATTTGTTGAAACTATTAGATAACTTATGTTGTTATCCATCCATCCATCCATCCATCCATCCATTGTCATCCGCTTATCCGGGGTCGGGTCGTGGTGGCAGCAGGCCTAGCAGGCCGACCCAGGCTCCCCTCTCATCCGCAACACGTTCCAGCTCGTTCTGGGGGATCCCGAGGCGTTCCCCGGCCAGCTGGGAGATATCATCCCTGCAGCGTGTCCTGGGTCTTCCCCGGGGCCTCCTGCCAGTTGGGCGTGCCTGGAAAACCTCTAACGGGAGGCGTCCAGGAGGCATCATGATTAGATACCCGAACCACCTCAGCTGACTCCTTTCGATACGAAGGAGTAGCGCCTCAACTCCAAGTTCCCTCCTGATATCCGAACTCCTTGCCCTATCTCTAAGGCTGAGCCCGGCCACCCTACGGAGAAAACTCATTTCGGCCGTTTGTATCCGAGACCTCGTTCTTTCGGTCACGACCCAGAGTTCGTGACCATAGGTGAGGGTCGGAACGTAGACCGCCCGGTAAATTGAGAGCTTTGCCTTCCGGCTCAGCTCCCTCTTCACTAAGACGGTCCGGTGCAGCGCCTGTTTTACTGCTGCAGCCGCACCGATCCGTCGGTCGATCTCCCGCTCCATCTTACCCTCACTCGTGAACAAGACCCCGAGATACTTGAACTCCTTCGCTTGCGGTAGGCACTGCGTCCCCACCCGGAGGGAGCAATCCACCGGTTTCCGGCAGAGCACCATGGCCTCAGATTTGGTGGTGCTTACCCTCATTGGCTGCAAATCGCCCCAGTGAATGCTGGAGGTCATGGTCTGAAGAGGCCAACAGGACCACATCATCTGCGAACAGCAGAGAGGCGATCCCAAGACCCCCGAACCCGACGTTCTCCTCCCCCCGGCTGCGCCTAGACATCCTGTCCATGAAAGTCATGAACAGGACAGGTGATAAAGGGCAGCCCTGGCAGACGCCAACACCCATTGGGAACGCGTCTGACTTATCTTATTGCCGAGAATACAAACACAGCTCCTAGTGCAGTTGTACAGAGACCGGATGGCCCGTTGTAACGGGTCCGGCACCCCATACTCCCGCAGCACCCCCCACAAAAACCCCCGAGGGACCCGGTCAAAGGCCTTCTCCAAGTCCACAAAACACATGTAGACTGGTTGGGCAAACTCCCAGAACCCCTCCAGTAGTCTTGCGAGGGTAAAGAGCTGGTCCACTGTTCCACGACCGTGATGGAATCCGCACTGCTCCTCTTGAATCCGAGGTTCAACAATCGGTCGGAGCCTCCTTTCCAGCACCCTGGCATACACTTTCCCTGGGAGGCTGAGTAGTGTGATATTCCGATAATTCGAGCACACTCTCCGGTCCCCCTTTTTGAAAATGGGAACCACCACCCCGGTCTGCCAGTCCATGGGCACTGTTCCCGACCCCCATGCGACATTAAAAAGGCGTGTCAGCCAAGACAGGCCAACAACGTCCAGCGCCTTCAGCATCTCAGGGCGGATCTCATCCAACCCCGGCACCTTGCCACCAAGGAGCTTTTTGACTACCTTAGTGGCCTCTGCCAAGGATCTGGATGCGACCCCCCCGAGTCTTCAGGTGCTGCCTCCTCTCTAGAGGACATGTTGGCCGGGTTTAGGAGTTCCTCAAAGTGCTCTTTCCACCGCCCGACGATGTCCCCCGTCCGGGTCAGCTGTCCTGTATGTTCGGTGCATAGGCACAAACAACAGTCAGAGCCTTACTCCCCGCAACCCGCAGGCGCAGAGAGGCGACCCTCTCGTTCTCCGGGGAGAACTCCAAAACGGCGGCGCTCAGCCGGGGGCTCGTGAGTATCCCTACTCCCGCCCAGCGCCTCTCACCCTGGGCAACTCCCGAAAAGGACAAAGTCCAACCTTTCTCCAGGAGCTTGGTTCCAGAGCCAGTGCTGTGCGTAGAGGTGAGGCCAACTATATCTAGCTGTTACCGCTCCACCTCCTGCACCAGCTCCGGCTCTTTCCCCGCTAGCGAGGTGACGTTCCACGTCCCTAGAGCTAGTCTATGCTGCCGGCGATTGGCTCGCCCAGGCCCCCCGCCCGGCCCGCCGCCTGGTCTACATAGCACCCGACCCCGATGCTTATCCCTGCGGGTGGTGGGTCCACAAGATGGCTGCTCCACGTTGTTTCTTCGGGCTGAGCCCGACCGGGCCCCATGGGCGAAGGCCCGGCCACCAGACGCTCGCCTACGACCTCCCCTACGAGCTCCCCTCCCGGGTCTGGCTCCGGGAGGGTGCCCCGGTTTCCCTGGTCCGGGCGAGGTGGCTGTAGTCCGTGGGCCGCAATTCATCAGGGTTTTTTGAACCGCTCTTAGTCTGGGCTCTCCCCTGAGACCTGTTTGTTTTGGGAGACCCTACCAGGGGCTGATGCCCCAGACAACATAGCTCCCAGGATCACTGAGCCACTCAAACTCCTCCACCACGTTAAGGTGGCGATTCACGGAGAAGTATGTTGTTATCATGTTTTGTAAATCCTTTTATAACTTTGGTATATGATTTATTATTACAATTAGTCTCGCTTGCACCAGCCATGTTTATATCCACCACGACGAATTGATGGATATCTGTCTTCTTATCAACAGCCACGTTCTTTAGCTAGAAATTAGTTTGTTCATTAAGCTGTAAAAATAAGTGCCAATAAGTCTCTCTTTCTCTTTTTCTCTCTCTCTCGTTCTCTCGCATTCTCGTTCTCTCTTTCTTGTTCTCTCTCATTCTCGTTCTTTCTCTCTCGTTCTCTCTCATTCTCATTCTCTCTCTCTCGTTCTCTCTCATTGTCGTTCTCTCTCTTGTTCTGTCTCTCTCTCGTTCTCTCTCTTGTTCTCTCTCTCTCTCTCTCTCTCTCTCGTTCACTCTCTGCCTCTCTCTCGTTCACTCTCTGCCTCTCTCTTTCTGAGGCTTTGCGTCGGTACAACTATCCAAACGAGTCATTTTTAGGGTCCACCTTCAGTTGCACTCACAAAATCGTTCTGTGCCCCGTTAAATAAATGTTCATCTGTAAGCACTCAATGAATCGTCGAGCACCTACTAACTAAGCGGGGGGCGTATTTGGAAGTCGCACTGGTGCTCGGAATTATGAAACGTAGTCGCACCGTCTCGAAAAAAATACTTGCAAAATGCAACTGAATGGTTGCAGTCTGGAGCTCTGCTCAGAGTTTCATTCTCTCCACTGTTACTGTCGATCAATAAACGCTGACACAGCCACGAAAACAACTCCAGGTATTGATCGAGCTGTCTCAGCATGCAGGCGGATTCTATTGTTGGATGGTACTTCGAACAAATTCCTTATTCATGGTTGTAGACTTCCTTGACCTAAGTGTGAAATGCAAAATGGGCTAAAATGTGAGTGAGATTCTCTAATTAAAGTGTTCATGTTTTGACAGATGGCATGTTTGGGAGGTGTCACCCTGTTCCAGTGAAGGAGGTTTACACCTACGATGTCTCCCCGTCTGTAGTGCAACGCTTCAGGACGCTGCTGGAGAAGCTGTCTAACAGAGGTACACACACACACACACACACACACACACACACACACACACACACACACACACACACACACACACACTCACACACAATGCTGTCCTTGCACACATCGCACAAAAGCAAACACATGCACGAGCTGTGTCTTGAAAACAAAAGAGCCATTTTTCTTTTACTCATAAAGTGTTGCATTTTGTTGTTTATTCATTTGTTGTGCAACTGTGTCTCCTACAGATTATGTTCATATGCACATGATATGCAACACATATGTTCTGGCTTACGTGTTGAAAAGAGGATGTATGTAATGTAGGACGGCTTGAAATGCTGTAGTAACCTGACTGCCCCCCAAAAGCAGTTTCTTTCTCATAAGTCATGTTGGTGTTTTAGTATTTATTAGCATCAAAGTCATATAATACAGAACTGAACAAAGAGATTGCTGCTGTACATGCAACTGTGTTCATGGTAATTTCCTCAACAAAGTTACTTGCAGAAAGGGCTCAATAAGTCAATGAGAGCCCTCAAGGGAGTTGTGTTTGTACTTTGGAGCAGGGTCATAGTCGGCATATTGACGCTCTAAAACACTCTTCTTCCTGAAATGAGTCACTGTCCCAAACCCTCCCTCTTTTTCCTGAAATGAGTCACTGTCCCAAACCCTCCCTCTTCTTCCTGCTCTCAAACACAGCAAGCTCCACCCAGAGCTCATATTTCCTGTTTCCCTCCCCTTCAGATCTACAGTTTTAAGTCGCAGCTAAGGAAGTGAAACTCAGACAGTCGTTGCTACTGAGAGGTGAAATGGAGCAGAAAGGAGTTCAGCTGGATCGGGAAACCTTCTCTTGTTCCATCTGTCTGGATCTACTGAAGGATCCGGTGACTACTCCCTGTGGACACAGCTACTGCATGAACTGTATTAAAAACTTCTGGGATGAAGAGGATGTGAAGAAACTTCACAGCTGTCCTCAGTGTAGGCAGACCTTCACTCCGAGGCCTGTCCTGGTGAAAAGCACCATATTGGCAGTTTTAGTGGAGGAGCTGAAGAAGACTGGACTCCAAGCTGCTCCTGCTGATCACTGCTATGCTGGACCTGAAGATGTGGCCTGTGATGTCTGCACTGGGAGGAGACTGAAAGCCTTCAAGTCCTGTCTGGTCTGTCTGGCCTCTTATTGTGAGAAACACCTTCAGCCTCATTATGACTCGGCTCCATTAAAGAAACACAAACTGGTGGACCCCTCGAACAAGCTCCAGGAGAACATCTGCTCTCGTCACAATGAGGTGATGAAGATGTTCTGCCGTACTGATCAGCAGTGTATCTGTTATCTCTGCCCTGTGGATGAACATAAAGGCCACGACACAGTCTCAGCTGCAGCAGAAGGGACTGAGAGGCAGAGAGAGCTGGAGGTGAGTCGACTAAACATCCAGCAGAGAATCCAGGACAGAGAGAAAGATGTGAAGCTGCTTCATCAGGAGGTGGAGGCCATCACTCTCTCTGCTGATAAAACAGTGGAGGACAGTGAGAAGATCTTCACTGAGCTGATCCGTCTCATGGAGAAAAGAAGCTCTGATGTGAAGCAGCAGGTCAGATCCCAGCAGAGAACTGAAGTGAGTCGAGTCAAAGAGCTTCAGGAGAAGCTGGAGCAGGAGATCACTGAGCTGAAGAGGAACGACGCTGAGCTGCAGAAGCTCTCACACACAGAGGATCTCAACCAGTTTCTACACAACTACCCCTCACTGTCACCACTCAGTGAGTCTACAGGCTCATCCAGCATCAACATCCGTCCTCTGAGCTACTTTGAGGATGTGACAGCAGCTGTTTCAGAAGTCAGAGATGAACTACAGGACGTTCTGAGGGACAAGTGGACAAACGTCTCACTGACGGGGACTGAAGTGGATGTTTTACTGTTACAACCAGAGCCCAAGACCAGAGCTGGATTCTTAAGATATTCATGTGATATCACACTGGATCCAAACACAGCACACACAGATCTGTTATTATCTGATGGGAACAGAAAAGCAACATGTACGATGCAACAGTCTTATTCTAGTCATCCAGATAGATTCACTGATTGTGATCAGGTCCTGAGTAGAGAGAGTCTGACTGGACGTTGTTACTGGGAGGTGGAGTGGAAAGGATTTGTAGGAGTTAATGTAGCAGTCTCATACAAGAATATCAACAGAAAGGGGGACAACGGTGAAAGTCTGTTTGGATCCAATGACAAATCTTGGGCATTATATTGTGAAAATAATGGTTATAACTTTAGTTACAACAAAATCCAAACTCCCGTCTCTGGTCCTCGGTCCTCCAGAGTAGGAGTGTACCTGGATCACAGAGCAGGTATTCTGTCCTTCTACAGCGTCTCTAAAACCATGACTCTCCTCCACAGAGTCCAGACCACATTCACTCAGCCTCTCTATGCTGGACTTTGGGTTATTTTCCCTGGAGACACTGCTGAGTTCTGTAATCTAAAAAGAGACAGAAGTCATTTGAGGGTTAACCTCTGTTTGAACTCTTGAACTCATTTAGTCTCCATGTTTGTTGCTGAGACTGATTGTTGTGGTGTTTCTTCACTGCACAGAGATCAGCTGTCAGTCAAACATTGTGGGCGGTACTTTGACATCTTCTCATGAGTTGTTCTGTAAATGTTTGAGTTCCTTTAGGTGGCACTCCTTCCTGTGTCTGTTTAGTTATGGAGGCTTTCACTGCATGATGAGGTTTGTTTACTTGAACTGATATTTCTCTGCATGAACATTTAAACTTCTCTGAGCTCAAAATATATGATGAATATTTGTATTGATGCTTTTATATAGTTGTTTCTCTTCCACTGCATATTTCTTAAGAGAGAAAGCACCAGACCTTCATTTATCCCAGATATTTGTTCTCTTTGTGTGCATACATATATGAGCAGATCAGGGACCCATCGAGAATATACATTTGGACACAATGACAAGTCCTAGGCGTTGTATTGGCGTTTTGATTACGGATTTAACCACAACAAAGTTCAAACCCCCGTCTCTGGTCCTCAGTCCTCCAGAGTAGGAGTGTACCTGGATCACAGTGCAGGTATTCTTTTTTTTCAAGTGGCAACGGTTTAGATTCTGCTTTTTTTATTTTTATTTTTCATATTTTGTTTTGTCTTTAGCATTGTTGCTAAGCATTTATTAATGTGGTGTTCATGCATTGCGTGTCTTTCACTGCTTAGTCTAACAATGCAGCTCCTTGGCTAAAAACACACATTTATATTGGTTAAATTACTGCTGCAATACAGATTAGATAAAACATACTTTTACATAACCTGTGTCGTGATGTCATAGCTCTTGTGTTATAATATGCATATCCCAATACCTTTATTATTGCACATTTTGTGCCGTCTGTAACAATATCCCCATTTCATCTCTCCTGCGAGGAATCATAGTGTAATTGTAATTATTGAACAAGCGTTACGATGAATTGATTATATTTTGTGGGTGAAGTGAACATGTAAAATGAACAGGATTCATCAATTGGATGTTTGGAAAAACATTTTTACAAATGTAAATAAAAAGATGAGTAAGAATGGACACGGCTGGTGTTTTATGTTCATATCAACCAAAAGCAGGAAGGGAACACAAACAGATCTCTGAAACACGAGTGCAGTTTTTCATTTATTTCACCAAATGAATGAAGTGAAAACTGGTTGTTGATTTGAAGAAGACTAATGAAAACAATAAATTGTGAGAAAATTGAAAATGCCTCTAACGATATATATAATTGAGTCCAAGGTTACTTATTGTAATGACTTGTTTTTTTCCGGCAGAGCCTCGTCACCTGTGTACAAATGCATCACTGACACGATCCAAAGTTGGAAATATACGCAATTTGAGAGCAGTCCCTTTTGAAGTATAAAGTACAAACCGGGAAAGGTTTGGTTAAAACAGTTGCATAAGTCGGACTGTTGGTGTTTCATTTTGTTCTCTGCTCTGGTCGACATTATTCCACTGTATCCTGATTATATCTTGAATTACTTTTATTTCACCTTTCGTAGTGGTTTCGAATGGGAGAAATCATCTTATTTCACTCTCCCCCCCCCCCCACACACACACACTCTTTCCCCCTCCACCCTTTCCCCCTCCACCCTGTCTGGATCCAAAGCTCGGTGGGTGTGAACTACATTTGGCTACTTGTCCACTGTTCACTTCTTATTGCACACAACTCACTTCCAGTAATACAACCATCATTTATCCCACTGGACTGTCGAGATAAGAAAAGATAAGATGACACTTGATTCATCCTGAGGGGAAATTGCTGTTTAGCAGTTGAAATAAAATAAAAAAAGCAACATTTAGAGTGAAAAGTCTAAGACACAATAAGGTGCAAATCCAAAATGTATAGAATATATACAAATCAGCATGGATCATAAGACAGTAGGGATATGGTACAGAAGGAAAAACATTATTTATAACCTGAGTGATCACCAAGATCTGAATAAATGTGAATTTAATTACAATTCTCATTTTTACGACCTGTATGGAAACTCTTAATGATCCGTTGCTGCTTTGCTCTTCTTCTCTGGTGCAAGAGGCTGCCGTTATTGTCCTGTGCCACTAGGGGGAGGCAGACACCTGCGTAATAGCCCATCGGGCATCGTTTGGGGCATTTCATGCACTTTCATCATGCAGCTGTGCTCTGAACGACGGGACGGGGAGAAGCAGCCTGTTACTCTCTGGAGAGTTTAGCTTCTCGAGCCTCGGAGAATCATGTCAAATAAGTGCAGCACTTACTTTGTGAGGAGTTTTCTCTCTTGGCCTTTTGTTTTGTTTTTGCTCCATCGTCTTTCTTTTGAGTCTGATTTGGTTCTCTCCCTCCCTCCCCCCCTTTTACAAAAGAGAAAAAAACACACACACACACGCACACACAACAAAACAACACAAAAAACTCTCCTCTGGTTTAATTCGCCGAATCGGCACTCGGCGGGAGAGCTGGAGAAATATTCAGATTTCACAGAGAGGCGAGGAGTTTGGAGGCATTTGTCAGGCGCTCTGAAGTGAAATGAATTATGCAAATGAGATGTTTGGCCCCGGCTGTCTGCAGAAGCCATTAGGGAGGACAAAACTCTAAAGACACTGAAGCATCTGCATTTCAGGCCCTGCCAGTCCACTGAAAAGATGAAAAAAAAGAGATTTTTTTTCTCTCATAAACACACAGCATATATTCTCATCAACTCTTCCTTTCTTTCTTTCTTTTATTTAAATATATATATATATATATATATATATATATATATATATCTATATTTGTATATATAGATATATATACACACACACACACACATATAAAGTTAGATGAGAATACCAGTACCATTTTCTTGTTGGTCTTTTCAATGGGAAGCTACAGTGAGGCTAGCGGTTTCCAATCTTAAACTAAGCTAACTGTCTCCATGGCTTCACATTATATCATCAATAGACAGATATGAGAGTTGTTTTGATCTTCTCAACTCTTGACAAGAAGGCAAATAAGTGCATTTTCTAAAAAAGTTGAACTATTCCTTTAAGTGTTAAGTACAAACAGGTAAAGGTTTGTTTTAAACAGCTGAATAAATGAGGCTAATTGAGTTTGTTTTGTCTTATTGTCTGACTGTGTCTTGTCGTGCCAGACTGATCTTAGCAATTAAACTTAAATAGCGTTATTACCTAAAAAAATCTTTTTAAATTCTAAAAATATTCTTTTCACTTATCTACGGACAATATTCATTAATTGAATTAAGCGCTTGAGTCCATCGTGTAAACGTGCCAGATTTAGCCATACAGGCTCTAATGGCTTACAATGTCCAGACAGCTGTTGCTGTGATTGCGTTCGCCCTCCTCCATCCGCCCACACATTAACAAACACACCTCCTCCCGCTCTCGCTGCAAACCGAAGGCCGTGCAGATGTGAAGCCGTTAGAAAAGCCAAGGTCAGAGCTGCTGTTAGGTCAGAGCTGCTGTTAGCCCACAGCTTCTCTTTAGTTCGCACACACACATTTGAAACCCTACTCGACTTCCCCGGACCACCTTCTGAGGGTCTTTAATGCAGCGATCGGTTGTACCCGGATACGATCAGGTGTCACAGAAGTCAGTTAAACTTCATTGTGAGTTGGCAGAAGTTTCAGAGAGAGATATCTCAACACTTCAGAAGATCTTGAATAAAGGTCCATTTATTAGTTTTTTATGGAGACTTCAAACCCCTTATTATGGTCCTTATCAGCTAGTGTAGCTGAGATTTTTACATAGACTGTATAAAAGGAGATGACGTAGTCAACGTGATGTCACACATTGGTTTGTGAATTACGGTTTGAAGTTTGGCATTTTGGCCGTTGCCATCTTGGGTTTTTGGCAAGTGACACAAAAAGGTGGCGCTAAGTACAACCGAACGCTGAATAAGACAATTTTAGTGCGACCAAAGTGTCACAATTAACTTTCATGAATTAAAAACACACAGTGAAATGCTTAAAGTTGTAAGACGAAAACACGGGCAGTTCGCAGACAGGAAAATGACCTGTCAATCACAGTAAGCCCCGCCCTAAAGCATCCCCTGCTTTATGGTCTGTTTGACTTTAAATGGATCATTTAAATGGATCATTTACTAAATTAACATCATGCTGTATTGAAGAAGACTTGAAACTAGAGATTGAGACATAAACTCATGTTTACAATGTTTACTGAGGGAATAAATCAAGAGAGAAGTAGAGTCATTTTCTATAGACTTCTATACAACCAGAGGAGTCGCCCCCTGGTGGTCAGGAGAGAGAATGCAGCTTTAACACATGAAGCTTTGACTTCTATACAACCAGAGGAGTCGCCCCCTGGTGGTCAGGAGAGAGTTTTGTAACGAACATTGGTCATGTGATATCGGGGGGATCGAGAAACGCCCGTCTCTGTTCAAAGGTTGGATGTCAATGGCCTCTTTGACTTTTCTCTGGTGATCCATGGATTTCTGGTCGATGACCTTTGACCCTTTTCCAGTTGATGCGGTTTTCTGTTGTCTGTACCCTTTGTTCATTTAGTCTCTTGTCCAGGTTTTGGGTTCATGGCTCATGTTCTCAGTTCTGGGCACATCAAAGAGGCCAACTTAACTGACCTTAACTAAGGCTATTATAACTTATAATGACAACATAAACTGAGCAGACTACAACAATTGACCACTAAGGGTAACGAATATAATGGCTGATGGGACCATTTTTTAAACAAAGGGGTAACACAAAGACAAACACTACCTCCTGAACTACAAATACAACAAAACAAGATAATTATCACTATACATTTTATTTTGGAATGTGCCAAAAATAGAAGCAACAACAAACTAATATACTCTAAAGAAAATCAACTAAAACCTCTGAACTAGAAATCCCAATCCCCCCCGCCCCCATTGTATGGCGGTACATTCTGATTGGCCACCTCCTGTATTAAGAGCTCTGAATCTTTTGCTCCACCTGACAACTGGTCCAACCATTTAAATTTATTAAATCAGCCGTGTGGCAGCAGGTGCTGCCGTCACACAGAGCTGAAAGTTGGAGACACCCTGTTGCTTTGACCAATCAGGTTCGTCGGCCATTTTAAGCAAACCCAAAAAGACAAGCAGGAGGCAAAGAAACGTATCCGACATGCCACAAACGCTCGCATGAGTTATTTTCAGAATGATCACACTGTTTTAGAGGACGCTGAAAAACTTGTTTTCTTGTCACTGCGTCAGGATTTGTTGGAGACCCCGAGAGAGGAAGCCTCGGCCTGCTCTCTCACCTTGCCGAGTCACGCTGCACTGAGTGCGGTTGCGCTTCAGGTTTTGGTAAATTGGATTTGCGCAAGTGGTCTCGATGAATCAAGCGCTAAACTGATGAAAGCTGTTTTTGCCCCACGGTTGTAATTACAGTGACTCGAGTGGTTGTTGAGCGCACATGCATAATTTAGTCGGAACATGGAAAAGGTAGAACAGAAAACTACAGCAAATAAATAAAATGGGAACAGAGCAGGAGCTATTCCAAAACAGTTTTTCAATTATTTGTCGAGGCTCTGACCTCCTCACTGTTGTCCATCTACTGTTGGAACTGAAATTCATTTTGCCCGTTTGGATAAAAGCGCCAGCTTTTGTCCCTCAATACCTCAATACATCCTGAGTCTTCATCCATTTTGCAGTCTCACTTAGTCGGCCATTTAGAAGCTTCTCCCTGGCCGACCGCCTCCTGCCCACATTTCTGTGGCGGTTTCAATCTGTGAGAAGCGCAGAGTCACCCTGAATATCCTGGCGGGGGCTCCGACGTTTGTTAACCTGTCGTGTCAGATGCCGTCTGTTCAGCCGCCGCTAACGTCCGTTTTCTCAGCCATCATGGCCGCCGTTACGGGCTCCGTTTTATGGCTCTTTGATGGAGAAAGCTGGCCTGACACACTGTGCAGCTGTTCAAGAGAGGCTTGTGCCCGAATCCGTGCGGCGGTTGGGGTCGTAATTCATTTTGCAGGGGGTCTAAAGGAGGTGTCCGGGTGCTGAGATGCTCTGTGGCGAGTGGAGCTGATTTAATTAGTGCAGAAGTGTAGATGCAGTTGTTAGGAAATGTGTCATTGTTGGTCGCTCATCAGTGTAATGAGATGTCGGCAGCGGCAGTGCCTCGTTCAGGAGGACTCCGGATTCTGTTAAACGCTATCAAATCCCGACATTAGACTGACAGTGGAAGTTTAGGAGATGAAAGTTAGAGAGAAAAATCCATTTATCATATCTTTAACCATTTTATAATTTCTTTGTTTGTTTTTGGGGCATGTTATGCCTCAGCTTTGTGGCACTTTATCGTGAGTTTCAGCTCATTGCTTATCTGTCCGGCTACAACTCTACGGTTTGGGTCACTCCTCGTTCTTATGGCATCATTTTCGGAGAAGAAGCAGTAAATAGACACTGTTCACTACCTGCTCAGCAGCAAGCAGCAGACAGACACTGCTAAAGACGACCCGGTGAACATTGTGGAGCATTTAGCAGCTGAAGAGAAAGCTATTTCCCTCAGGAGTTGGTGGAGACCAAAAACAGAGCTAAAAGAGAGAGAATATTGGACATTTATTTGTGATAGATACTCTCTGTTAGTGTATATGTGACAACGTAAACTTTGACTGAACTCACAACTTCACTTTTTCTGTTACTTATTTCCAGTCTCGCTCCCTTTTTTCTCTCTCTCGTCTCTAGGATAAGCTTGATTTTTATTTAAACTGAAACATTTTCAGATCGAGCTTATATGCTTTTGCTTCTATTAATGCTCCCCCAGGCGAATTTGCATCTACCTGCGCCTTTGCGTTGCCTTTTATATACAAGTCTCCACTTCTTAAACTCGCTTGGCATTGAGTGAGAACACACATTAAGAGACTTGTTTCTCCTTTGGTTAACAACTCAACAATTGTGCAAACATATAAGACTATTGTTAAACTGTGTAATCTTGTAACTCCAATTAATACTTCTCTAAGGCCCGCCTTGAAACACAAACTGGCCAATCACAGTGTCGCATCAGCCAGCTCAGACCAGGGTCCGACAACTATCCGGCTCTGCTGCAAAGACTCTCATGCAATCCTTTTTAAGATGTTCTTCATTTTCAGTTAAGTGGATTCGGATAAACGTTGTGTAACAGTGATACTCGTTATACGGAGGAGTTGGAAGGAGATACACGTTTCACGAACATTACGTTTCTACGTAAAGATCTGTGGTGCTAACGTTAGCAGAGTACGTTAGCCCCGTTAGCATTAACTAGCGTTAGTACTTTTATGCTTCGCTAGCGACTGAAGTAATACTGAGTGTATTTTAATAATTGTAACAGTGGATAAAGACCTACCCGGCTTTAAAGTAACAGTGTTGTTCCTTTATTTCGTTGCCTTCTCGATCGCCGGGTGAAGTCAGGTGATAATTAGCTTCTATCTTTATCATTTTAAACCTGTTTTAGCTGCTGAATCAGTTTGTCATCCTGGATTTGTCCTTCAATCACACACTGTAGATTATTCTGTCTGTTTCTCTCTGAAATCACTTTTTTGTTTTTCCAAAAAGTACATACATATTTTTCCGGGAGTGCAGTTAGCGACATTGTGGGCTCCATGGCAGCAGCAGGGGGCGGGGCTTAGCGATTTTTCACTTTTTCAATTGGGTTCAATGATTAGATTCTCCCATTAAACAAAGTGAAGACTGCTTTTAACCTGTGCTCTCTTTGAATATGTGCATTTATTTTATTTATGTTTAAATATATGTAGAATATGAAACATATTTACAAGAGTGGGTTTAGAGTTTCACATAATTTTAGATGCATTTATTTAATGTCACACATTAAAAAACAGAAGCATATAATAGTAACGATACAGACAAAACACCTAATACTAATACTAATGGTAATCACTCACATTATTTTTGTCAAAGAAGCTTTTTTAACTTGGGAACTGCAACTCTTTATCGTTATGTCTTATGGAACGTCTTTACCTTCTCAACACTTGAGAAGAAGGCTTTGCAGACGACAGCGGTGGTTTTCTCGTTCTCCTTTTTTTTTTTTTAAGAGTGCGTCCTCCGTTCTGGACCCACATCTTGTGGCATCACATCTGGAGCTGCCGTCTGTATCACTCGAGTCTTTCAGGAACGTCATCGCTCATCTGCCAAATGCCTCTCGGTTCATGTTGTGTTTTGCGCGGCGTCGCCATATTTCCGGTGTAACATTTCGTTCCGCTACCCCATCTGGTGCTGGCGCCTGCTCCTCTGTTGGGATGCCAAAAAATCTGTGTTTGGATGCATGTTAAGCATAAGAAGCAGACGTGAATGCCCAGGCAGCTCATCAAACTTGTCCTTTTGTACACTTGCTGGAATGCAGAAGAGATTTTTTGTCGATTATGGTTCATTTGCCAGTAAATGCATGGGAGTGTGTGGTTGACATTGGTGCTGAGACAGTTTGACAACTAGGTGATTAAAACTGTTACCCAAAGGAAAAGGGACACAGTTGCCCAAACTGCTTGTGCCCTTGTTTGCAGAGAGAAGACAAATATTTTTTTAATTGAATATGAAGTATCACGTGATTAAAAAGTGGAGCATTCGTCAAGTATTTGATATTATAAGTAGTTGCTGGATGCCAGGAGGGGAAATGGCTTATGCTTCTGCACTCACAGCCAGCCATAGTCTCTCGAGTGCACGCCGCTCTGCTAATGAGTGACCTAATGAGTTCAGTGAAATTACAGCATGCTCAGCAATTTCTCGCCCTTCTTTCCAGACCGTACTTACTGCATTTCAGACGGACTTCCTTCATGCGTGGAACTCACTTTCTGAGTACGCCACTGCAGTGTTACTCACAATTCAGTCTTTTTCCGTCTGAGACACGCAGGTGGAGAACCGCCTCCAAGTGGAAACAATAGAGTTCCTCTCGTGTTCCGACGCGGTTCTTAAGGTCCTCCGTGTTTTTTTTTCCGTCCGTAGGTTTGACCTGGGAAGATGACGCCACTCAGCAGGTTCTGTTAAAGGAGCTGTCCAAACTGAGGAGGGTTCCCTACAGGCCGCAGCAGAATGGAGCCGTGTACAACACCGACAGAAGGTCAGATATTTACCCATCAGTTAAGATCTGTGGAGATGACCCGGTTTTACAAAGATACTTTGGACTGGTGTTGGCTCATAGATTAGTCTAAAGCATGGTACGCAAAATAAAGACAGACTTGTTTTTAGACCTTAAAAGTGAACCACCCTTCCCCAAGTCTAACTCGGATCTAGATCAAATCTAATTTGACTGTACAGCGATACAGGCATGTGCACCTTTTCATTCCTTTTTCACGCTCCCGCAGGCCAGTAGCTAAGGCGATGGACCCAGTAGACCAGAGGGTGAAGCCCGTGGAGGCGGAGCTCAGCAGGAATCTGCAGACGTACCTCCAACGTCTCGGCCTCCTTCCCAAGACGTCGTCTGCCGCCAGTCTGAGCACCCAGGCCAAGGTGAGGGATTCCTGGATGCTATATGTGTCTCTTCTGGGTCTCTGCGGGTCTCTGCTACACTTCCAGTTGATCAAATATTCATTCAGCAGAAAATGGTACATAGAGACATTATATGGTGCCATCATGAAGTATTTATCCACATTACGACATACTGCCACTGATACATCCTGCCTTTACAAGCCTAGTAAGGAGCACAAGGCCACCATCTTTATTTACTGTTACCAGCCCATAATATGAGTTCTCCAGTAAAAGCATCTACTATTAAACGAGTAAAGCCTGGACTCACACAGCCCAAAGTCCAGCTCCTGTTGCTCCCCGTTTCACATTTAAAAGGGGAAAGAGCAGGTGGGACATTTTTTTTTTACCCCAACGTCTGCTTGTCACCCCACCCTCCGCTCACAGCCACCTGCCTCTGTTAAAAAAAAAAAAAAAAAAAAAAAAAAAAGACTCAATAAAATTGCAGCCAAACAAGTACCCAGCCATATAAAACGCACACACAGTTTTTAGTGTTTAACTAAAACTGTAAAGAAAGGATCTTCCTGCTGACTATTTCATTTTTTTTCATTTTATCCTGGTTGTTTTTCTATTTCCTTCCCTTCTTTTATATTATAAAATATGTATTACTCTCCTGCCTTGTGGGTAGCAGCCCTTTACTTTAATACAGTGCCAAAACTGAAACTTAAGATATCCACTAAAGTTGAGGGTTTATATTTTGTACGTAAACCTTATAAAATGAGACGTTTCAAGAGACTGGTTTATTCACTAAGTAGCCTGTTTAAAGACTGGCCTGGGGCTGCAAGCCATTCACACAATGGAGGAGAGTGGAGCGCGGACTTAAACACTCACACACCTTCAAGTCACCACGGAAATAACAAAAAATTCACCAGAGGGTTTTAGCTTGAATTAAGGCATGACCAACAAGAGACTTCCAAAATGTCCCCTGTTGGCGATGAGTCCCCCGTTGGTGAATGTGTAGCGACGCTCACGTCCACTGTTGGATAGGAAAGTAAACTACACACACCTTCACAGCGGTGAGTCCGGTGTCATCCTTCCTAACTGATGGTTTCTCCCAGCATGGCCGTTATGAGCAAAATAATACCAGCCGAGAGTTCAGGAGTTCACTTCTCTAATTAATAACTCTCCACGTGACTGGTTCCTCTCTCCACCGCGGTGAGGCCGAAGGCAGCGGAGGCCTTTCTCCTCCTCGCAGAGCGCGGGTGGCACTGAGCCCTGCAGGCGTCGCTTTGGGGCTCGTGGCCTTTTTTCTTTCTTCTTCTATCCGGGTTCACGTGTTTGGTGGAAAAAGGAGCAGGAGGACTGAAGGGTGGAGGGCGGGGAGCGGGGGGGGTCCCGGAGGCCACGAGCGGAATAGAAATCGCACCAACTGTGTGACACGCAGCAGATTAATAAAGATGCCGACAGTGACAAATACCAGGAGGGGCCTCTCTGCACATGCAGATCCTAAAGAAGTATGACGATCTGTGGGGGCACTTTACGGTTCATGTTGGTATTGTTATGATAATTTTACCGTTAGTCAGGCTTGTGCCATTTCTGTGCTCCCAGGTGGGCGTTTAATGGAGCCGGCAGGGACAATTTGCTTTTGTTGTAGCTGATGGATCTGTTAATATGATTGCATAAATGGATTAATAACTTGTTTTTCATAAAAAAAAAAGGCTTAATTTTCATGTCGGTAGTCATTTTTGTTCAGATGTTGGATGAAAGTCGTGATTCCCCCCCCACACATACATTTACATGTATGTTTACATCTATTCTCTTTTAAATTGAATAATTTGAACTCTAAATTATTCTCTATAAATTAAACTTGCTGTGTCGATCTTTTTTTTTTTAAGAAGATACAAGTCCTTTTTTGACAATAATTAATCTGCTTTAAAGAATAAGTTTTTAATATATTAAATGGATAAAAATTGTATATAATATATATTTTTTAAGAATCCAGGCATATTTTGACCAGTATTGTCTGACACATTGCAAGTTAGGACTGATGTGCAGAAAAACAGGATGACTTGGCATTTTTAGCTCGGCAACATCATTTTTGCAACCGCATAAACAATCGTATCGCTGCTCATTATTTCCCCACAATGCATCAGTGTTTGGTGGACGTTTGTCTTTGTCCCAGAATTTGCATAAAGTACAATTCTGTCACGTCCACACACCTGGACGCCTTCTTCTCTCTTTTAGACGGCGGCAGCAGAGAAATGAGAGGAAAACGAGGCGGAGAGAATTGAGAGAGGCCGGGGTCGATTCATAGTCGGGGGGGGGGGCCTTAAACTCTCTGGCCCCCCAAACAACGGCAACATGAATCAGGATGTAATAATCTACACAGTTATGTTTACGGTTCAGGTTCCCGATGGCTGCACAGTGTTTCCTTAAATTAACTCTGTGTTCTTATAATTGCTTTTCCTTGTTTCCTTCAGAGCGACCGTTTCCAGTCGGGCATCCCTGCGGACTTCTACCGCTCCAAGGCCCAGATTTCAGCTCAGAAGTCGCCTCCCTCCGGCTTTTCCTCTCTTCCATCTTTCTTACCTCTGCAGGGGCAGAGACCCCCGGGCGCGCAGCTCCTCGCCACGCAGGCCGAGGGTGACCTTCTCCTGGGCGCCCTGAGGCAGTATCTCTCCGGGCATCTGTCCCTGCACGGTGGGAGGGTGAGCCCCGAGGAGCAGGATGCCCCCTCCACCCGCCTGAGGCCCTTCTACAGCGGGGCAGAAAATCCTGGGCTCCAAAAAGAAACCTCAAAATCCAGGCTTTTGAAGTTGGGGAGAACTCAAGGGGCTTCAGTCAAAGACCCTCTGACGTCTGTGGACGGTACGTGTTTTAAAGTGCGCCATGATGTGTGTCATGTCATTCGCTTTGCACATGCAAACGCATCTATCGTGTTTTGGCTGTTTAACTATTAATTACTTTTATTCAACTTTGGAGATTTGTTAAGCTGTAGTTTGTAGCTTGGGTCACAATGGTGTCATGTGTTATAAGCTATTTCATTGTCAGAGATTTTAATGCAGGAATAAAAGAGCACATGTGACATGGACAAAATGGCGGAAAGAAATTACAAATGTTTCGCGCATTTTCCTACGAATGTCCAGCAACACGTCTCGCTTTAATGTATCCTTTTATGGTCTTTTTAAAATATAGGGGAAGAACTTGGTCAGGTTTCGAGAAAGATCGTGGTTTGGGTTAAAATAACTGCGGGTGGGGCGTTACATCGGTTATTGACGAAACAATTTTCACCACGAGGTCCATTTAATAGCTCTTCTGGAGCTTTCGATCATATCACATGAGCTTCCTTGGCAGATGCAGTTTAGCCAGTTGTTATGGAAACTGCAGATGCTAAATTTGTCATTTTTTGGGATATTTAAAGCTAAACTAAAAGTTGAACAGTGGCCTATTTACACATCCAGCGGTTTTCACATTACCATTAATTAGGTGACTTTGTGTTTCTGTCCACCTGATGAATGTTATTCCAATAGTCTCTCTCTTTTAGCTCTGTATTGGTCTCCACCAACTCCTGAGGAAACATCCTCTTTAGCTGCTAAATGCTCGACTATGTTCACCAGCTATTTCTTTTAACTGTGTCTGCTGCTGAGCAGGTAGAGTTCAGTGGCTTTTTACAGATTTGTCTCTGAAAATGACTCATGAGAACCAGAACGCTTGAGTTGTGGGCCAGAAAGACGAACAATGAGTTGACAATAAAGCTCCTTAAAAATAAGAGGAGCTGCTGATTCAGCAGATAATTCTTCAGAGGTTCATCAGTACGACTCCTTTCACATTATCATTTGATATATGGTTGTTATAACAATACTGAAACAGCCACTTATGGACTTCTCATCCATGTTGAGGTTGAACGCCCCAGCAACTTAATGTTAATGTTAATGTTAATGGTGGTGAAATAGTTTTGTTCAACCTCTGTTTTCCAAGATGAAGATCTAAAGCAAACAACACACAGTCACTTTCAGTGTTTTAACCAACAGCCGCTGTGTCTCCTCCAGAGAGGTTCATCGAGAACGTTCTGAAGAGCGTCGGACGGCACCACGTGGATGTGGACGGCCTCACGGCACAGGACCTGGGGCAACTGTCCAGCCTCATTGCCGATGCCCTGCAGGTGGTGGACCAGGACAAGGGACTAAACAGGGGCATCGGCGTCAGACCGGGACCGGGGCCGAGAGACCTGGGGGGAGAGCTCGGGGAGGAAAAAGAAGAAGAAGAAGAGGAGGAGGCTGTTAGGGATGACGAAGAGGAGAAGTTGCTCGAGAATGCTCCAACACTCAAACCACAGGAGAGCACTCACATGGCGCCGGCGGCACTTCAAGGTGATTTTGTGGTGATTCATTTTGTGCGCAATTAAAGTATTGAGCAGAAGCTGGAAAGCAAGTCTATAGCACATACATAACTGTGTAGGTAGGATTAAATAAAGGAGCTCTCAAGCAGCTTGCCTGCAAGAACGCAACATTCAAAATCAATGTGAGAATAAATGGGCATCCTGTTATGCTGAGTGTAAACACAGCCAGTTTTAATGCTTCAGAGTCCACCGAGACCACTCCAGCTGAAATGTTTACAACACAGTAAAAAAAGTGCTCAACAAATGGCTTTAAAATGGCTGAAAATAATGAACCAAAAAGCAAAAATGTTGGCTCGTTTTAAAACATGCAGACTTATGAATAAAACTGCAGTTGGTGGCTGTAATGAAAATAACTTTTTGTCAGATTTGTTCAAACTGTCACTTTATCCTGATGGTAATACATGAGATTAATAATCTGTGAAAAAAGAAAATCAGGTCACTCTGTCATCTGTTAGTTCGGCATTTATAAGATTCCACCGCGCACGAAGAAAAACAACCAATCGGAGCCGAGGAGTCTCTAACGGAGCTGTCAATCACTGCTGACAAACTGTGATCAAGCTGTCAAACTAGGCCGAGCCGATCAAATATGAATCAAGATTATGTCGCGGCATTGCCTCTTTCTCACCTCCAAATGTTCACAGGAACATATTTTAGCGTACCGTTTAGCTGTAAAATTAGAAAGTTTGCTCTGGCCAGTGGGCGGGGCTTGGTTGGAAAAATGTAATTACCACGTTGTGAAGTGTGAATTCATATCAGTCAAATATTGATGTAGAGTTAATTTGCAATTTTAAAAGAATTCCTTGAAATTTGAAAAGCCGTCTTTTAGCTCTTTAACTTCTGTACAGTTTGATTAACATCACATGTTCTATCCCTCTCTGACTCGTCTTCTCATTGATGAACACAAAAATGTGTCAATACATTTACTCTCTTTCTCCTAACAGAGCGCCACACGGACACAGAGGAGCGTAATATGAAGGACACGGTAAGCATTCAGTTTTTTGGTTAAAAAACAACGCTGAAATGTCCGAGGGAAGGCTGACATTATCGGCCATTATGTAATATTCTGCAAGGAGAAAATATATTAAGCCTGCTGTTTTCAAAATAATTTAAAATTGTGTTTGGCCTCAGGTTCTGTATAAAAGGTGAGGTGACTGTCCCGAGAACTTAGCAGAAACTGAATATAACATTATTCTCTGTTCTGTTTTGCAGTACTTTTTTAAATCGTTATTATACAAATACAACTACTACTAACAATACTGTGACAAAAATCCGTAGCATATTTTGAAAAATGTGATTCTAAAGCAACTAGAAGCCAGATAAGGCAAAAGGCTTTACATAAGACATGTAAGGCGTTAAGGCAATATAAAAAGGCACATTTAGAATGTAAAAGAGTAATAAAATAGAAGATAAAAAATGATCTAGAATGTGATAAAAGAGATGGGAGAATAGAACAAGAGAATAAATATTTTACTGCAGTTCCAGTGCAGTGCAAGATGTGGTTTCAGTCTTTTCACTAGATGTTGAACTTGCTGCAGGGATTTGTTCCCATTCGACCACAGGACCATCGGGGAAGTTCAACTCTGATGTTGGGGGATCCGGTTGGGCTCGCAGTTGGTGTTTGATGCATGTTTTGAAGAACAAGCCCAGCCTCCACTTACAAAACAGACTCAAAATAACTGCAAAGAAACATAAAAGTACGACAAAGAGACACTAAAAGACCACAAAGAGACCAAAACAACAACAGAGAGATGCAAAAACAGCTGCAAAGAGACTCAAAGAGACTCAAACAGACTCGCAACCACTATGAAAAGGAACAAAACAACCTCAAAGAGACACAAAACAACTACAGAGATGCAAAAACAGCTGCAAAGTGACACAAAATGACCACAAAGATACTCAACATGACCACAAACACACATAAAACAACTAAAAAAGGAACTAGAAAGAGACCAAAACAACGACAAAGAAACACAAAGAAACTAGAAAGAGACCAAGACAACTACAAAGAGACACAAAGGAACTAGAAAGAGACCAAGACAACTACAAAGAGACACAAAGGAACTAGAAAGAGACCAAAACAACTACAAAGAGACACAAAGGAACTAGAAAGAGACCAAGACAACTACAAAGAGATGCAAAAACAGCTGCAAAGAGACTCAAACAGACTCCCAATTACTATGAAAAGGAACTAAAACAACCTCAATGAAACAATAAAAAGAGGCTAAGCTCTCTCTCATCCTCTCTCCTTCGTAGGAGAGGTGGTGGGGCCCGTTGTATCATAGTCCACCCATTCATGAAGGTGTTCTTGTAAATGTCAAAAACGCCTTCGAAGAATGTAGAAGAAGCGAACAACTATTGATAAGAAACACGTGAACAAAGAGATGAATTATTCCCATTCATGAACTACAAGCGAGACAAACGTTGTATCGTGTGTTGAGGCTTTAAAAGCTTTAAATGGACTTCAGTAGTTGGACCTTTTTTTTGGACCTTACTCTACTTCAGACCTAAAATGCTCCTCATGGTCAGAAAACGCGGTTCTGTCTGGCTCACACAACTCATCTCCTTTGCTTCTTCCCTTCAGCCTGATAGTGGAATCCTCTTCACCAAACTTCTCGCCTACCTGGACGAAACCTCCTTCAATGGCGGCCCTCCCTCGGGGAGGAACCGCGACGACGTCGCCGTGGAGATGCCCAGAGGCCGACAGGCGGGGCTGGAGAACGTGCAGAGTCGGACCAGCGCGGCGCGGGTGACGGTGCAGAAGAAGGACGCCGCCCAGTCGGTGGAGGAGGTGGCGGAGGTGCAGGGCTGGATCAAGGAGGTGGCGCCGCCTCCCGCTTCGCTCGTGTACGAGGAGCCGCACAAGAAGACGATGCATGTTCCCGAACTTCAGCTGGACGTCAAAGCCGGCGGGAAGAAGGCCGACGAGGACGTCTTCGGCTACGTCATCACCGACACAGAGTGAGTGGGAAGCGAGACATTGATTATGAAATCGGTCTGTATAGCTTACATAAGCATACTTCATATCTTGTTTTACAGGAAGGAATTCTGTTTGGATTTTTATGTAAAATATGAAAAAATTGATTTTTATGTAATTTGTTTTCCATATATTGGTAAGCAGCTGAACAATATGGCCGGGGATGTAATTTAAAAGGGTAAAAAAAAGGCTTTTTTTAATTTAATCTTGACTTTAAAGTTTGGGAATGTAACATTGGAGGAACCAGAAAGAGCAAACTACATTTTTAGAATTATCCAACTGGAAAATCAACCCAGTGTTGAAGCCTTTTTTTCCCAATAAAAGCAGCACAAGCTCCAAAAGTCAGCTTGTGGAAGACTCTTAAGTTCCTTAAGGCTGAATTAAGTGACTGAATGCATTTGATTAAATGATTGCTGTCGGGATGTAAAGAGAACCTCAACAGATATAACAACAAATATGTTTATTACCCAGCTTTCGATATGCTACTGCTTTATTGTCTGTCTTTAGAGAAGACATTCTACATGATGCATTTTCTTTTGTCTTTGTTTGGAACGATCCACAGTAACCTCCAATTTTGTGTCCACACAGTAAAAGAGGCAGAAAACGAGTTTTCTCTGTAAATTACAAATCTGTTTTCTGTGTCGTGTCCATCAACGAAAACAAATCTAGTTTTTCATACATCACAAAATAGGCGAAATAGAAACTGCCAACATACTGATGTCAAATATTACCCAGGATGCCACAATAGGACTCTGTCAGGCCATCTTTTTCCTTCAATTGGTTCTTATTCACACCGATGACTCATTTCCACATGGATTCTTCTGCTCCTCAGTTTGATTTTGGAGATCTTTAGAAATGTTTGCTGTGGTTTCT
>JACSYO010000541.1:75000-106564 GCA_016806645.1 Ophiodon elongatus
GTTGAATATGAAATAAGTCTTCTAAGTATCCAATAACTCAAGCTGTCAGAAAAATGCAGCGGAGTAAAAAATACAGAAATGCTATGAAGTGGAAGGTCTCCCGGAGTGGAAACACTCAAATAAAGGAACCACAAAACTGTACTCTAGTGGCAACCCAACCTCCTGGAAATGACATTCATTTCCCACTAAATTAACATACCCACTGCCTGTATTGTGTTAGAAAGGAAGTTTTTCCTTCCAGACGGTGTAATGAGCTGGATTGCTTTTAAACTACTTTAAAGGAAACATGATGAAAACATTAAAAACATTACGTTCTTATCAACATCATTTGGAGACGTCTCATGGACATTCGTTGAAATTGAATGTATCTATACCATATCCACTCAATTACTGATTACACTTGATTAGGGTTCAAAATATACCTTTTGTTGATTTAAAATAAATGACAAATCTGTTGTACCGTTTATAGATCTGAAAGAGATGCGGTTACATGTCAAATATTAATGTGTTAAATGTACTTCCAACATGATCTCATTCCACTTTTCATTTTGCTGCTACATGAAGAGAACTGGATACAGAGTTGGATGCATCGCCTCGTTCATTCCTACAGAAAGTTTCTCATGAAGCAAAAAAAAGTTTAATTTCAGAGTATAACATTCAGATTAAATAACCTAGAACGTCGGGGCGATCTTATGCATCACTCCGTCCAAAGAGCAAGCACGCTAGCGTTTCCTTCACATGAACGGAGGAAGGTAAAATAACTCTGGATTCGACTATCAGGGCCTTCTCCAACTTTTAGGGCCTAATAACAAAAATTTGCATTATTCACGTGTTCGTACTGTGAAGTTGATTCACCTAAAAAAAACATCCACTGAGTTACAGGCGTCTCTTTCCCAATGTAAGTCTATGAGAAAGTCTTTTTGGGCCCAATGGCATCATGTGACGGACCTTGAAGTTGTTATTCTACCGTTTGTAGAATTTGCCCCAAAGCCAGGCACTCTCCATGTTGTAACATGTTGTAAACATTGTGAAACGGCAGTGATTCATGTTTTATTACGTGGTTACCTTTGTTAACTGTTGCGGTTAACATTGTAATGCATAGTTACCGTGTGAAAGTTGTGAAACATCTGTGGTTAACGTTGCGCAACAGTTGTGGTTAACGTTGCGAAACATCTGTGGTTAACGTTGCAAAACAGTTGTGGTTAACATTGCGAAACAGTTGTGGTTAATATTGCGAAACAGTTGTGGTTAACGTTGCGAAACAGTTGTGGTTAACGTTGCAAAACAGTTGTGGTTAACGTCCTGAAACAGTTTTGGTAAACGTTGAGAAACCGTGTCGGTTAGGTATAGACAACAAAACCACTTGGTTACGGTTACTAAAAACCACATCATGGTTTGGCTTAAAGTCAGTACGCTTGTTGCGGAACTTAAGCTACGGACGTAAAACTATGTGACTCAGTAGTGTAGCGCCACTCAACTTTTGGTTTCACTCGGGACATGAGCGCTGGTCTACTGAGTTAAAGTCGTGTTCTTGTTCTACCCATCCACCACCCATCCCTCCAGCCGTTAACAGACTTCTCTCTCTTTGTATTACGTCTAACAACGACTTCGATGGGTTTATGTTGGAGTTTGGTCAAAGTGTCTCTTTTTTTCTCCTTTTTTTAAGTGCATGTACAACTAAATTACACTTACACTGTTATTTTAACAGTCAAAACAAAACAAAAATCGACAAAGATCATCGTGGAGTGTTCCATTATCATTTAAAACATCCATCTCTTCATCAGGTCAAAAGTGTTTCCACACGCGAGCGGTCTACAAAACATCAGGGTGAAGTAGCGTTCTCGTTTTTCAGTTCGAGGACGCCGACTCGCGCAAATACACAACAGAGCTCGTTCTCATTGTGGAACGATGCCCGAGCTACTTCGTTTGTTAAATGGCTTTGCAGAGTCTGTGTTTTGGCCTCGACCTTTTCAATCACCGTCAGCACTCACTTAACGGCGTAAAACGAGGAAGCGGGGAGCGATAACAGGCTCTCTGCGTTCAACTCTCTTCACCTCCTCAGTATTCACTTCTCTCACCTCACCTGGGAGCTTCTGGTTCCCTCTTCTGAACTTTAATTTCATTCTTTGTCAGACTTTTTCTCGTCTCCTGTCTCGGAGATGCTTCCTATCGGCTCTGATTTCTCTTATTGGTGGTAATAATGTGCCTCCTCTGCTCAAACTCTCACTATGTTGTTCAATTGCTTCTTTTCCTTCCACCTTGCATAATAAATTAAGGCGTTTAGGGAAATGGTTTGAATAGGTTTTTGGCACAAGGCTCAGGTTTTGATTTTGCTAAATTAGGAAGTGACGAACTATGCAACCTTTATTTTATCACATTTGAATTTCAAAGGATTTCCCCTCATTAGTGTTTACCTGATGCCACCACATAACTCAAGAACATATCCTAAATTTCAGTTGAAGAAAGTTTAACAAGCCTCTATTTATGTGTATTGACAGAAAAACAGCGTACATGTTGGCGTGTTCTCAGAAGTACTCGATCCTGTCCATCTACCAGATGCTTTTAGTAGCACTTATACTTACAAAGGTGCTTACTTGAAGCATATAGGGTTGGCTTGTCCTCATAGGAGAACCATTGTTTTTATTTTGGTTCCAGTTACTTTAGAACCTGGAACCCTTTCAGAGGGTTTTACTTGACCCCTACACAAAGAGTTATACCTAAAACCATCTGTGAAAGGTTCCATCCAACTCCCCGTGGCATCAACCAATCCCGCTGTGTGGGACAGACATAGTCAACTTTAATGCTCCTTTCAACCTTGACAAAGGCAGAGCAGACCAGATCCACTCCTTCTGTTCTGACCTTGGGTAAGCTGTGGCTCAGTGGGTAGAGCGGGCTGTCCTACAACCGCTCGGTTGGCTGTTCAATCCCCGGGTTTCTATTATTCGTATATGTTGAAGTGTCCTTGAACGAGACACTGAACCCAAAGTTGCCCAATTCTTAAAAAAAAATGCTTTGGACGGGTCAACTGCAGAGGTCAAATAAAATTCCTCACAAAGCTCCTAAAGGGTGATGTGGTGCAGTCCAACCCACAACAATAATGGTTCACAACCAGAGTTTTTGGGGTCGTGTGGACTTCGAGGAACACCTCTGCTTTCAACAATCTTTGAAAAGCTCTTTCTTCCAAAAAGGGTTCTTTACATGAAAAGGGTTCTTCATGGAACCCTTGAAAAGACATTTCTTCATAAAAGGGTCCTTCAGTAGCAAATTGTTCTGCGTAGAACCTCAGCGATTCTGGTAGAACCCTTTTGGAACCCTCATTTCTGAGAGCATGAATCTAAAGAAGTACAATGAATTCTATTTTACACTTTGTGAAGAGTTAAATATAATTCATATTCTCTCTTTCTTTTCCTTCTTTCCTTCCCTTCCCTTCCAAACCTCACCACCCCACCCCCTCTTTTCTTACTCTCCTCCTCCTCCTCCTCCTCCTCCTCGTCCTCCTCCTCCTCCTCCTCCTCTTCGTCATCAGTGGACTCCAGACAGACGAAGGCCTCCACTTGATGGAGATCCTGGCTCGCAGGGCTAAAATCCAAATGACCGACTTCGCCGAGCTCTCGTAAGTATTTCTGCTTTCTTTATCTGTCACTCACACTTCAACACAATCAACATCCAACCTGAAGCTGGTATTTATTCTCCAGGTTTAAACCGTTCATTTGTCCAACTGCGTGGTGAAGTGTCATGAAAAAAAAAAACACACACACCTGCTCATTCACAGTGTTTGCTGCCGCTCTGTGTAATCTATTGCCACGGAGAGTGTTGATCGGTTTCGCACCTGTTCTGGTTGAAAAAGCCAATAAATAAAGTCTGTTCAAACAGAGCCGGCACACTGGAAGTGACACGTTTCACACCGTTCGTGTATTTTCACGAGGATGAACCCGGCAGGGTCCAACATCGGGCTGGAGCATGTTCCACGTTTTACAGTGACTGATTCAAGTAAACGGCAGATTTTCACACAATCATCCACAAACACTAAACTGCAGTTCCTTTTTTTAATTTTTTTTAAATCTACAGACATCAGCTGTGAAACATAGATGCAGTTTTATCAGTCTGACTTGAAAAATATATTGTTATAATACAACCAGCAAAATAATTGTAATGTTTTATTTGTCATAATCTAGCAAAATGTGCTGTATCACTTTTTTTTGCACAATGTTGTTCATCATGATTAAACAGTAGTTATTTAGCTCACATGGAATTTTCCTTACACAAAGATTTTAGGGTGTTGTGAATAAAAGCACCAAATATTGAGGGAAACTTTGATATTTTCCCATGTTTTTGTGTCTAACAGACTAATCCTGCTGTGTAATCCTATCGGCACAAGTTGGCACCGTCATTTACAACAACATCAACCAAAAGAGTTTTTTTTTATTTTTTGTAACCACTGACGGGCTCTGGTTGTTATTATAAGTATCTGACCACATTATGGAAAGAGTCTCGCTCAAGGAGAAGCCGTTACTCCTTCACAAAATGTTCAAGGTGACGAGTTTTCAGGCAGTAGAAAAAGGTGGAAACGGCCAGGCAGAGTTTATTGTGTTGGGAGTTTTAAAAAGTGTCGCTTAGTGTTCTCGAAAAATATTCAACAAGCCCAAATCATGAGATGCCGATCCGCATGGGACTTCTGGTTATCAAATGATCTCTGTGTTTGGCGAAATATAGTTGGTCATTTGCGGTGGAATTTTTATTTGACAAATTACAGACATTGCAGATTCACATGGGATTACATTTCATTACATTTCATTTAGCAGACGCTTTTATCCAAAGCGACTTACAATAAGTGATTCAACCATGAGAGTTCAAACCCAGAACAACAAGAATCAAGAAAGTACAATTTCCTCAAGAAAGCCAAACTACCAAGTGCTATAAGTAAGTGCCATTTAAGTGCTACTAAGTACTACGATATATATATGTACACATACATTGTTTTTATTTTTTATTCCAGGTATAGTTGGAAGAGATGTGTTTTTAGTTTGCGGCAGAAGATGTAGAGACTTCAGGACATTTAGGATCACAGACGACCTATGCTATTATTACAAATTACCGGAAGCCCCCAGCTAAAACTAGTCCCATGTAAAAAAGGGCTTTAGACTCAAAAACCAGGGGGGGGAGAGAGAGAGAGAGAGAGAGAGAGAGAGAGAGAGAGAGAGAGAGAGAGAGAGAGAGAGAGAGAGAGAGAGAGAGAGAGAGAGAGAGAGAGGGGAAACAAACTTCATCATGAGCAGTGAGAGCCTACATGGCTAAACAGACACAGGAAGGAGCGCCACCTACAGGAACTCAAACATTTACAGAACAACTCATGAGAAGATGTCAAAGTAGCACTCAGAATGTTTGACTGACAGCTGATCTCTGTGCAGTGAAGAAACACCACAACAATCAGCTCTCAGCAACAAACATGGAGACTAAATGAGTTCAACCCTTAAAGGACTTCTGTCTATTTCAGTTTACAGAACTCAGCAGTGTTTCCAGAGAAAATATAAAGATGAAGTCCAGCATAGAGAGGCTGAGTGAATGTGGTCTGGACTCTGTGGAGGAGAGTCATGGTTTCAGAGACGCTGTAGAAGGACAGAATACCTGCACTGTGATCCAGGTACACTCCTATTCTGGAGGACTGAGGACCTGAGACAGGAGTTTGGACTCTGTTGTACTGAAAGATATAACGATTATTTTCACAATATAATGCCCAAGATTTGTCATTGAGTCCAAATGCAAATTCATCCTCGTCCCCAGTTCTGCTGATATTCTTGTATGCGACTGCTACAAAAACGTCTCCTCTCCACTCCACCTGGTCTTGGGCTCTGGTTCTGACAGTAAAACATCCACTTCAGTCACCGTCAGTGAGACGTTTGTCCACTTGTCCCTCAGAACGTCCTGTAGTTTATCTCTGATTTCTGAAACAGCTGCTGTCACGTCCTCAAAGTATCTCAGAGGACAGATGTTGATGCTGGATGAGTCTGTAGACTCACTGAGTGGTGACAGTGAGGGGTAGTTGTGTAGAAATTGGTTGAGATCCTCTGTGTGTGAGAGCTTCTTCAGCTCAGCGTTGTTCCTCTTCAGCTCAGTGATCTCCTGCTCCAGCTTCTCCTGAAGCTCTTTGACTCGACTCACTTCAGTTCTCTGCTGGGATCTGACCTGCTGCTTCACATCAGAGCTTCTTTTCTCCATGAGACGGATCAGCTCAGTGAAGATCTTCTCACTGTCCTCCACTGTTTTATCAGCAGAGAGATTGATGGCCTCCACCTCCTGATGAAGCAGCTTCACATCTTTCTCTCTGTCCTGGATTCTCTGCTGGATGTTTAGTCGACTCACCTCCAGCTCTCTCTGCCTCTCAGTCCTTTCCGCTGCAGCTGAGACTGTGTCGTGGCCTATATGTTCATCCACAGGGCAGAGATAACAGATACACTGCTGATCAGTACGACAGAAAATCTTCATCACCTCATCATGACGAGAGCAGATGTTCTCCTGGAGCTTGTTGGAGGGGTCCACCAGTTTGTGTTTTTCAAAGGCAGGGGATCTAAAATGAAGCTGGATGTGTTTCTCACAATAAGAGATCACACATTGAAGACAGGACTTGATGGCTTTGAGTTTCCTCCCAGTGCAGACATCACAGGCCACATCTTCAGGTCCAGCATAGCAGTGATCAGCAGGAGCAGCTTGGAGTCCAGTCTTCTTCAGCTCCTCCACTAAAACTGCCAACATGGTGTTTTTCAGCAGGACAGGCCTCGGAGTGAAGGTCTGCCTACACTGAGGACAGCTGTGGAGTTTCTTCTCATCCTCTTTATCCCAGTGGGTTTTAATACAGTTCATGCAGTAGCTGTGTCCACAGGGAATAGTCACCGGATCCTTCAGTAGATCCAGACAGATGGAACAAGAGAAGGTGTCCCAATCCAGCTGAACTCCTTTCTGCTCCATTTCACCTCTCAAAGACAACGACTGTCTGAGTTTCACTTCCTCATAAGCGACTCTACTTTGAGCTCTGATCTCAACAACATGTGTCTCTGCAGTGAATGGGGCCTGTCATCCGCTGCACTCCACCACCATGTTGGTTACACCCATCTATAAAACTGTAGATTTGAAGGGGAGGGAACAAGGAAATATGTGCTCTGGGTGGAGCTCACTGTGTTTGAGAGCAGGAAGAAGAGGGAGGGTTTGGGACAGTGACTCATTTTAGGAAGAAGAGTGTTTTAGAGCGTCAATAAGCCGACTATGACCCTGCTCCAAAGTACAAACACAACGCCCTTGAGGGCTCTCATTGATTTATTGAGCCCTTTCTGCAAGTAACTTTGTTGAGGAAATTACCATGAACACAGTTGCATGTACAGCTGCAATCACTTTGTCCAGTTCTGTATTATATGACTTTGATGCTAATAAATACTAAAACACCATCTCTTACAGTCTATAAACATGACTCTTATGAGAAAGAAACTGCTTTTAGGGGGCAGTCAGGTTACTACAGCATTTCAAGCCGTCCTACATTACATACATCCTCTTTTCAACACGTAAGCCAGAGCATATGTGTTGCATATCATGTGCATATGAACATATTGTTTCTTTTAAACGTTTTCTGCCGGCGGAGGATTTATTATTATTCGGCCTACTCCATCTTTGCAAACTGTTGGCTAGTTGGTTTGCGTTCAACGCACAGAGCTGGTCGTAAACGCTCTCAGAGTGCCATCAAAACCCCCGATTGAGACGCATATTCTGAATGAGCTGCATACATGTCCAAAGAATGCTCCTACAACCTGAATCGGCATATCCCACATGTTTTAATCAGAAAGTGCTCCATCCGGAATAAGTCCTAATTCAGATGTCGTATTCGTATTAATAGTGGAATATAAGTGTGCATGTACACGTAGTCACTGTGAGTGGGCAGCCGTGTTCAGGAAGCTAAAAACCAACGCAGACGTTTTAAGTCCTTCTAAAAGTCTCTTTGCCTAAAACTCTCTAATAGAGCAGCGCCTCTGGACATGCAGCCCTGCCAGCTGTCAGACGGCCAAGCAGTTGAATAAAATTAAGAAGTACTTTAAAATTCATCAGTTTAACGCTCCGAAAATCACCAACACCTCCACCCTCTCGACTGGGAACACCGGAGGAGCGGAGAGGGTCTGCAGATAACTCACCGTGTTTATCGCGCGACATCAAGCGTCTCGTACCCGTGGGCTCGAGTGGGCGGCAATTCTTTCCCAAAGGGCGAGACATCTCGCACTGGAACTCATCAGATGTCCCCCCCCCTCCAGCCAAGCGTGTCGGATCAGAGGGAAAACTGGTGGGATCAAAACCGAGGTGGTTTAAAAGTCAAAATCAGAAGCGAATAAGGGAGGGAAGAAACAGTGCCCTGAATGCAACGACGTCGCCTTATTTTCATTCTGACAACATATCTTCCTCCTCCGGAAGGATGGGGGTGAGTTGGGGGGGCAAGGAAGCAACGAGAGCTGCTCCTCCGTGTTATTGACATGTTGGAGTCGAGCCTCCGCTGACTGCAATCACTTATTAATGAGACTGAACTCTGCCTGAACCCTCCCTCACTCATTCTCCGGGCTTATCTACTGTGTTCGTTTTTGCCTCTCTCCTCTTCCTCTTCTTCTCCCTCTTCTTTTCATTCTGCTTCTTTCCTCGTCCGTCTCAATGTACAGTATTTATATCCTCTCTATCCTTCTCAGAGTTGTTGTTGCTACCCCTCCCCTCAGCCAGGTGACTTTGCAGTGGGTTGTGAACATTGTCAATGCGGTGAGCTGCAACTGCAAAAACAAGTGCTACTGCAGTGGTTTTGCAGTTGATCCAACTTGCTGTGGATTATAGTCAGAGACTCTGTATACAGACAGTAGACACGGTATAGTGTGTGAATACAACGTGCTTCTGTACGGGCAGCTATAAGGGTCAAACATGTTTCATCCAAAACCTTCAAAAGGAACGTCATGGAAATAAAACGTTTTTTATTTCACCTTTAAAGTGTTGACCGTCGCCTTTTTAACCCTTTGGGGTCTAAGGGCATTTTCCCTATTTTTACATATTTTCTTAAATTCACCTTTAAAGGTACTTGCATATGAGACATACCCATGTGTTTTATATGATAATTTGCAGAACAGTCTCAGATATCTATATAATGAGGTACCAATTGTCCTAAGGCACTGTGTACAGGGATAATTTGACCATAAAGCTGAAAAATTGAAGTCCGATTTTTTTCATTCTTTAAATCTCTTGTGAAAATATAACTTTACTCATGTGGACGAACTGTTTTGGTGCTTGAAATTGGTTTACCAAAGTATAAGGTTCACAACAGTGGTGGAATTTATGGATAAAATAGTATATAAATGTATAATAAATGTCAAGAACCAAATTTTGTAATATCGTTTTTTGAGTAGAAGTGATGTCTGTCACTCTACTTCCACCAGCTGTTAGAAGGACTGAGATCAAATGGGACTGAGTCATTACTTCATACTACAGATAAAGCTTCATGGGATGTGTGCAAATGAAAAATTAACATTACAACCGTTTTTGTTTTCAAACAAAAATATTAAATATATCGCTGAAAGTACGTCGCTAACTGTAAACTTTTTCTTCATACTTCCTCTCTTCTCTCTGTCCTCTCGGGTGCAGACTGAATGTAAACAGCAGTGTTTCTGTAGCGTGAGGTGGTGGGTAGGTCCTTAGGGATTTACTGAGTGTCCATTGGTTAGTTTCATACTAAAATGTTGACAGACACATGAATCCACAAATGACGGTAAGAAGCGGAGCTCGACGCCCACGAATCACACGACACGTCCAAGCTCCTGGCGCGCTGTGTGAGTCACGTACGAGCTCATGGAAATTAGGACACGGAGGTGGAGAGCATACACTTCCGTAGACATCTTAACCAGATCTCTGTGCTGTATTATCGCGGTGATAATAATATAAACAGCGAGTAAACACCGCGAAAACGCGTCGGCGTGTGCGTCGACCCCAGAGAGTTAAGGTAACTCCTGAGATCCAGTTTCCCACCGTAGCAGTTAAGAATTTCTCCGTAAAGCATGTGTTGCCGTGACATTTATAGTTTAATACCCAACCGTGGAAATAGTGAAGTGATCTCATCCCTATACTCGTCATGTTTTGCTGCTCGGGCAGCCTTTCACGGCGAGTCTTGAATGCTGAAGGTTTGCGCGAAGAGGTCGGGGTAAACGTTGTCAAATAGCGTCGCTTGGATTAAGCCAACAAAACCTCTTAATGAGGGTTAGAGTAACGCCATAGTTTGGCTGAAGAGAAGTATGTATGTGACATTGACATCAGTGAAAATCAACTTTTGGTTCCACCTGAGTAAAAGGTCCTGTGTTTGTTTGACCCATCCGCGGCCCGTCCCTCGAGCTATTGGAGGACTTCTCGTCTGATAATGATGTGGGTGAGTTTACATTGGGGTCAGATGACGGTCAGATGGGGTCAGACAGTGCATCTCCTACAGACGCTAACGGGAGCCATGTGCATCGGTATCGAGACGCAGAGGACCACTGACGAAAGCGCCCCTATTTGATGCCACGGGGTTGTGAGACAAGGCTGAAGTAGTAGCTTGATTAAAACGGTCTCAACTCAAGGTCCAGACCTTTATCAGCAGAATTAGCATCTTGTTTCCTTTTCTTTTTAGATCCAAAGCAACTTCCCATGTGTCCAAAGCATTCATCCAACCATGTGGAAACAACCCAAAATATTCCGACAATCATACAAGTTCATCAACTTTAACCCTTGTGTTGTCCTCAGGTCACTTTGACCTGGCAGTTGTGTTTTCTATGAGATATCACCCCGCCCGTTTCCCTCGGGTCACTCTGACCCACATGCATATGTGTATGTATCCCAACCCGCCCGTTGTTCTTGGGTCACTCTGACCCACATACATATGTGTATGTATCCCAACCCGCCCGTTTGCCTCGAGTCACTCTGACCCACGTGCATATGTGTGTGTATATCCCTTAGCCTCCTGTTTTCCTTGGGTTAAAGTGACCCGCGTGCATATGTGTGTGTGTGTATCCCCAAGCCTCCCGTTTGCATAAAGTCACAATGACCCGCAGCATGCAAATGTGTATGTATATTTATATTATATATTAAATTTGTAAGTTGGGAGTTCGGGCTATACAGAATGAATTGCATTGAATTGAATTCAATATATCTATTTAAAAACCTTCCAAAATGAAACAACCTGGGGTGAAACAGCCTTTAATTGTGCACACTAAGGTCATAATCTCTTATCAGGAGTCACAGGGGTCACGCGGTAAGTAGACTTCCTTTTGTTTTCACAGGGCCACGAGCCAGAAAAGGTTGTGGCCCCCGCGAGTCGCTCAGTTGATCCAGATTATCTAAAGCATTTTATTTGGAGATAAAAAATAAGAGTGAGGGCATCTGAAATGTTGTTGTTCCTTAATTAATTTCAAATAACGTTGTGCGTGCATAACAACAGTAAGTAGGATAAGTTCAAAAAAAGTTTGCTACGGACAATTGGGGGGTGATAATTTCATCGTTTGCCTTCATTTTCTCTTCCGAATAAATTCAATTAGTTTTAGATTTGTCGTAATCTCTTGCGTTTTCTTGCTCTTGAGTCATTTTTAGTGACGTTGCCGTGTCGTGAGTTCTCACCATCATTTAGTCTGTAACTGCCCACGTGACCTCACATAAACCCATGAAATATGACATCACGACTTGTCGCTTTGTCTTCCTCCTCCGGTTGTTTTAGTTACTTACTTTTAACGATCTGCAGCTTCCCAATGACTTCCTTCCGTGGCCACTTCCTTCCGTGGCCGTCGCCATCGTCAGGCACTCGTTCCTTTAAATCACGTGCAGCTTTTTCCTCTCAAAAGATTAAAGCCGCGATGGAAACTCCGCCGAGGTGGCGACACACAGCGGACCGGTGTTAGAAAAGCACAGTATGTCTGTCTGCTTGTATTTATATCTCACCTGGTGACATACAAACCGATACAAAGTGGTGATAGGAGACACAAACTGTATCTGAAATCTCCTTAATTCTTCTTCTGCCTCTCCTTTGGAAACCCAACAGTTTGAGATCCACTGCTACTGTTTTTTTTTTTTTTATATTAATGAACACTAATGCTGTCAGTGTGTGTGTGTGTGTGTGTGTGTGTGTGTGTGTGTGTGTGTGTGTGTGTGTGTCCATGTGTGTCCATGTGTGTGTGTGTATCCATGTGTGCGCTGAAGTTTCCCATTCATTCCAAAATGCAGCTCGATGGCGACCGTGTTGGACCGTGTGTGTGTGTGTGTGTGTGTGTGGACAGGTGGGGATTGGGTGGCTTTGGGGTCGTGCGATTCTCACACACACACACATACCTTCACACACACACTCCCTCCTGGGGCCCCGTTGTTCCCGCGGCACCTCGCCGCGCTGCTCGGCTGCTGTATCGAGGCGCTTGGGTGGGCCCGCACTGTTCTCCCCTTCTAATGCACCTTTTGTCTTTGTTCTCCTATTCTGGGAGTGAAAGGCAGGAGCTGCACACTGGGGAGGGTGATGGATCGGAGGCAGAGAAAGCAAGAGAGTGACAGACAGAGAGAGAGAGGGATATAGATACAGAGAGAGAGAGAGAGAGAGAGAGAGAGAGAGAGAGAGAGAGAGAGAGAGAGAGAGAGAGAGAGGGGAGAAAGCTGAGTGTCTTTTGTTGCGAGCGCATTGAAAGCCCAGCAGGGGGAGCCGCCTTGACAATTTGTCAGCGGCGTGCGCGCTTGTTCTCCGCGGCCGCCCCGGCATGTCACCTCCGCCAGAGTAAGTAAAGCCCAGAGACAAAGGCTTCAGATGGACACTGAGCCTGCTGACGCTCCTGATTTTACCCAGCATGCCTCTGGCTATTACCGCCCCTGCTTCTTCCCTTCCCCTTTAACCTCTGCAAATCCAGTTTTCCAATTATTTCCCGCTCTATATCGATCTAAGGGGAGAGACTCCAGACAAAAACATGTCTTTTCATGTATTGGTCAATTTTGCTCTTTTTTTTTTTTTTTGCTTCCATAACACGTCTGCTTTCAGACTAGTGGGTAGAAAACATCTAAGATACACATCGAGGTGTTTATTTTACTACTTTGTCTATTTGCGTCTGTAGATTTCTCCTAAATTCACCAAAAGTTAACATTAGATAATGCCTCATTTGCATATTTAAACATTTCAGTAATCCACTAGGGAAGATTCATGGTGATATGTTCGTTATTTTTTATTATTCTTATATTATCGGTAATAATGGTTTTACAAGGTCAGTCAGGGCATTTTATTACATGACACCATCTGCCATCACCCTTTTGATAAAAATGTAATTTTGGTACAAAACACATTATATATATAATAATAAATTGTAATAATGAATGTAAATGTATGTGCAGCCATCAAAAATCAACTTCTGAAAGGATCTTTTAACCCTACTTTTGTGTCCTAAAACCCTTATTTGATCACAACTTTCCAAGCTAATGAAGTACAAATGATTTAAAACAGCTTTATTTAGTTAAGTCAATTTGGTAAAGTTAAGAAAAGAGAGCTCATATCAGCAAAAATAATGAATTATTACATCACTAGTCTGGTTATTGGAGTTTATTAGATTTCCGATGAGCTTAATTGCTAATTTCATTACGTTTTCAGGTGTAATTACAATATTCGGGGGAAAGAATGTTGGTCTTTCATTCGTCTAATGTGATATTTTAGTGATTTATTTATTTCACATCTATTGTATTTGGTTGCAGGCGAAACCGGTGGAAACACCACCTACAGTCAGGATTTGGTCTTTAAAGAAGAAGACGTCGTGTTGACTGTAACTGCACTCAAAGTGTTGCACAAAGTCGTGGCGGTGTGTGCGAGTCCCTCCCCCTCCTCCCCCCACACCCCCCCACCCTTTTATCCGTCCGCCGCGGCAGCAACACCGGAGGCGCCCTCAACCTCCGACCTCGCACAGAAGCGCCAGATTAGCATATTACAGCAACAAAAAAATGTCTCTCGACAAAGTAGCTGGGCGACCTGCGCAACCTCAGCCACTTTTCAAAAGACAACAAAACTCTCCCTCTTCTAACAGTTTCCTCTCGGGGGAGGGAGGTTGGGGGTGGGGGGAAGAGAGCAGCGAGCCTGCAGCAGCAGCTAAAAAAAATAAATAATAAATCCACTCTGGCAAACATATGAATCATAGAAATGAGCCTACACACGGTGTCAGGACACCAAGCAAACCTGGAGAGTGACTCACATCTTTGTGTTTCATTTGGAACAATTCAATACCGGTGCATTAGATAATACTGACGCTTTACAACAAAAAAGAAAAAAGAAAGGCCTTGGACGTTGTTTGTTTTTTTTAGCCGGCGTGGTGGACGGGTAGCGGTCGAGGGCGAACAGGAAGCGTTGGCGTGGGAGGGCTTGGCAGCGCCTTTGACTGTAGCTGGTCGCCAAATAATCACGGCTGTTGCGTAACTGTAACCGAGTGTGTCGACGGGATTTTTTTATTTATTTATTTATAAAGATGAGGGTCGAGGTGATGTAATGTCTGAGTCTGAGCTGAGGGGGTCATATCACAGAGCCGCCACTAGGAGGAGAGAGAGGGCCTGAACTGGCTGAGTGGGAGGAGGAGGAGGAGGAGGAGGAGGAGGAGGAGGAGGAGGAGGAGGAGGATGGACAAGATGTGTGCAACACTACCTGAAAAAAAACATGTGTTAGATATATACATATGTGTGTGTATATATATATATATATATATATACCTATATAGATTTATATAGGTATATATATATCTATAGGTATATAGATATCTATATATATATATATATCTATATACCTAAATATAAGTATATATATATATATATATATATATGTGTGTGTATATAGATTTATATAGATCTCTATATAGGTATATATATAGATATATATAGTACATTCACTTTGGAAACTTGAGTACATTTAACTGCTGATGTGCTTTTGAACGTTGGAGTTTTTCTTGAAATGGAGCATTTCTCCTTCATGGTAATTATTTTTTTGGGTTCATTCTTCTAACATCATCTTGATCTGCAGTTCTTTCTTGTTTTGTTTTTTTATCACCGGGCAGTCAGTCGTCATAATGCTGCCGTCAGTCAAAAACCTCTTAATCGCTCTGAACGCACACAGAGTCTGGAAGCGTCCTGATTCTCCACGTGTGTAGTCCCGAGTGGTGTTGACCAATCGCGTTCGAGCAATCTGGGAAAAACTCCGGAGATCATCTGACGATGATTTCGATTTTTTGGGTGATTTTTTATGGTTTAAAATCCGCTTGCAATCAGGTCGCGCTATGTCATGCTAATCGGCCCCTCTGCTGACCAGCAGCCGATGGGTTCAGAGACTGAAAACAGGTAAATGTCCAACATCGTTAGATTTTTATTTACAGCTTAATGAAAACACAAATTGCCTTCAGGTCAGTAATCAACTGGGGGAAGTTTCATGGTGAACAACCTGTTCACCTGTAGCGTCTTTTACAATTAATTTCTCTAAATGAGTCTTTTCTCTGACTCTGAGCCACAAATCTCCACCTCAGCAGCTCTTGCGTCCACCAAACTTTTTAGTTTCATTCCTCTCTATATTCTGAAGGTTTATACAGAAAGGTTCATTCATACATCATTCACGGCCTGATTTATGCTACATTTTGTTACTCAAGGTGAAAGAATGTTGTACTTGGCTTTATCCTACGTTCACATTCCTGGAAAAGTATGACAGTTGGCACATATTTGATAAGATAATGCCTCATTTGCAAATTTAAACACACATTGTCAGAAAACGTCCAACACAAAACGTGATGAAAACCGTTATCTAAGTAATCAACTGGGGGTATCTATTAGTTATTTATATATATTTACCTGTAGCGTTTCCCCCTTCATGATTAATTTATCGGCATTCACATCTTCCAAGACATTTTTCCAAGTGACACATACGAGCACCTTAAGAGGCACCGTGAGCCTCTTTGGGCCCGGAGAGTGGCGACGGGGTTCCCCGGGGCGCCGGCGACCCGACAGATGGACTTGTGATCAACTCGCCGTGAGAGATTTCTTTTTTTTCTTTCTTCTTTCGCCTGCGTCCGGCTGATAAATTGCTCCGTAGATGTGATAAATATATATCGCCCTCGTCACCTCGGAGGAGAAATAATGGTCAAATAAAAAAAACCTGTGTGGAGCGACCGAGGCTCATCTCGTCTCTGGAGGCTCAGTTTGGGTTTGAACTTTGACTCTAGAAAAAAAGTGTTATGTGGAATACAGCAGGTGCAGCGTAGAGCAGGACAGTGTGTTGTGGAATACAAAACAGAGAAAGGTGTTTTTACCTATCATTTATTTTCTAATTCAAGCACTTAGCTTCACCAAGTTCCCCCCGGGGATCGTTAAATTGACCCACTCTAATTAGTTTGTTATTGCACCGTAGAACAGTAGAACTGTATAACAGCACCACCGCTGCATGAAGGGAACGCGAGTTTGATGCTGTTTGTGTTTTTCTTTGATACACTGACCCCAGGGCCCGAGAAACCCAATTAAAAACCCACAGTAATATATATTTCTTTTTAAAAATGCACGGCTGGGAATGTCAAACGAAGGGTGTTTGTAGGTTGAATTGTTATGATTTTTTTTTTTTTAATCTCTTATTCCTTTCCTGTTTATTTCAATCTTTTTTTTCCTTCATGTTTTTACTGAAACTCAAGCGTTGGGCCCCAACAGCTTAAAAAAACAATGACTGTGCAAAATCCATCAACCTGAAACGAAAAAACCCACTTTTCTGTATCTCTGAAAACATTTTGGCCATTTTCTTTTCTTTTTTTTTAAGCTGTGACATGCTTCATTAATGATGTCACCATATTTTATAATAGCGTTGTAACAGTAGCAGTCACTTCCCATAGCGGCTCACAATACCTCCTGGAGGGGAGCCCGGTAATATATCTTCCTGCTGGGCCTTTTAGTCTGAATTACAGTGGGGAAAAACAAAAGGTTAATCACATTGGAAGACTCCGCTCTGCCTCTGACCACCCAGCTTCTCTCCCGCTCAGTGTTTCAATTCAAGCTCCTTTTATTGGCATGAATGTTGGATGAACAGGGGACAAAAAAAAAAAAAAAAAAGCACCTGGAAAAACAATACTGCTGTCTTTGTGTCCCCCTTCTTTTTTCTTTTCCTACTCGTTGCTGTCTCTCTTCTTCTCGCTGCCCCACTTTCTGTCCTCAATTTGCATCCATCACGTCTCTATGCAATCACCGATGCGTCGAATCAAAATGTAAATGCATCGTAGAACCACGTCCATCGTAGCGTCCTCTTGTTGATGACCAAAAAGTCCTCTCACCCCCACGACCCCCCCTTCCCCCCCCCCTTCTCTTCATTTCCCAGCGTGCTTAAATGCCGCCGGGCGCGTTACATTGAGATTCAAGAGGTTATCTCACAGTGGTGATGGGGATTGCAACAGCCTAAAGGATCGCCACAGGTTAAAGGTTTTTTTTTTTTCTTTTTTTTTTTTTTCAAGCACCACGTATGGCTGAGCTTTAATGAGCACAGCTTCTTTTTCTCCCTCTGTCAGAAAATAGTAACACCTCTCCACCATGAAAAATAGATTCTGAGGTTGTCTTTTGTAACTGTGTGTGTGTGTGTGTGTGTATGTGTGTGTGTGTGTGTGTTTTAACAGCGTGGTGGGCCCTGCTGTGACCTTCAAAGTGAGCCCGAACTCTCACAACGTCAGCACCGCAGATGTGGCCAACGTGGCAGGTAGGCTCTCCTTGAGTAATGTTGTCTTCATACTGACAGAGTGGGGAAAAAAAGACAGGCCATTATCACCGACCGGCTGCTGCACCTGAGCCACCATACGAACATTATTTCAAAACTTATAACTTCAGTAAAATGTGTGGGTTTTAGTATTCTGTAAAGCTTTCTGTTGAGGGTTAGGTTTCAGTATTTGCCCATTTTGAAAGGAAGCCCAAGCAGGATTTCTCTTTTTTCTTTTTTTTTATTGTGTGTCACAAATCTCCATGCAGCCATGTTTGTTTGGCTTCATTGTGGAAATCCATCGGAAAGTTGGACGTGGGCCTAAAAACACAAGCTCGAAAAAACCCCAAAAGAGACACCAGAAATGTGTTGTTTTGGGGAAATGAGTCCGTTCATTAATGCCTTTCGCAAATACAAAAATTCTGATGAGGTTTTCTCAAAAAGGACGCACAATGTGGCCATCACCTCTCGCATCACCAGACATGACTTGTGTCCCTAAATTAATCCAGTTCAGTGAGCTAAAGTGAAACTAGGGAGTTAACTCGTTTAAGGACACAAGAGTACCCAAGTTTAAAACCAAATAAAACGGGGACTTTAACTTTTTCAACAGTATATCTTCAATCTGCGTGCATCGCCCCAAAATCTTTCAATAGGAAATACATCATGTAAAAGAATGAAAGATAACATTAATTTTAACGTTGCACTACTTGCTTTCAATGCTGCCTCCTGCTAAATACGTTAGCCGATGCCCCTGGTAGCCCAGATGAAACCTCCTGGTTTCAAGACTGAGGCCGGACTTGTGATGAACGACGCTTCAGCTCCGGACTACTCTGGGTCTTCTGCTCAAACTGATCCAGGTCCACGTCCCCCAAACCACTCTGAATGTGATTCATAGACCGGAGCTGTATCTCTCTCTTATGTGGAGGAGTAACCCATAAATCACTGCCTCTGAATGTTTAAGGTGTCAGGGATTGGGGGAATGTGGATCAAACGAGTTACAATCAAAGACCACGCTCAGTTTAAGTGGTTGGATTGGGTGGGAATGTTTCTTCATTTAGCTTTGGTTTTAACCAGCTAATCTCATTTGAATTAAGGTCTCTTACCAGAGAAACACATCCATCTCAAAGAAAAGAAGAAAAAAATCTGCGTGCAACTGTAATCATGTTTAAATGAAAAAAAAAACTGTAAACTAAATTTCACCCTACAAAAACATCAATCCAGGAACAAAAACAGGAAGATGAGCAATACATAATATATCTCTCTATATGCAGAGGCTTGAATAACAGAAAGCATGTAATCACTGGAGCTTGATGAGTCCATACTTTCTCAGGAGTTTGTGTTTGGGCTGCTCGATGAAGGCAAAAAAAATCATATTGATAGTATAACTCATTGACTTTGGAAACATCGTAAATTCAGAACGAACATGTTACATTTTAAAGTTAAAAGTGTCGGTCTGGTGAACTCTGAGAGCAAGATTAAGAGGCTCTGAAGAACTAAAACAATGCAATCATGGACACGTTAGTCATAAAAGATATGAACGGTGGCGACGCGGACGTCACGCACTTGACATTCGATGCGACCGTGAAAAGCAAAACAATAAATCCCATGTTCTTCAACAATCATGTTCTTGAATCAACATGGATTCCTTTATCTTCCGTCTGCATGCTGGTTCATGATTTGTTATTAATCCCTGATGATCCACCTCCAGATTGCATTTGAACGCATCCCGATAACGTTATAGTCTACTGTTGCCCAACACTCACCTTTAACTGAACGGAGCTTGAACGCACCATAATGTTGCTCAACGTGACCTCCGTTGTCGTTAGCTGTTAGCTCCGTTATTTAGCCAAGCAGGACTGTGCTGCAAAACGATAAATATGACGATACATACAAAATGTGACAAAATGGTAATATGAAGGATAAGTTGCTGTGTTGCTCTCGTCTTTCGTTATTTGTGGTCGTATGAAGAAGCTAAATCCGGCAGGATGGTGAGTGTACGTTGCTTGAAAACGTCAGATTGGGAGTACGATCAAAACCGGGATCGGATTGTCTTTTTCTTTTTTTCTCAGGAAGGTTTCTAACTGAACGAAACGACCTGGAAGTATCTAAGTGGCAGCTATGATAAGAGCCGGTCGAATTCTCTAAATGCTTGAAAGGAAAGGTGCCTCAATGATTAATTTCTTATCTCCTTTAGAATAGGACACGGTGGACCATCTTTTACCGAAGAAAAGGAGACAATTATGTCCCGCAATTGAAGTGACGCACCAATTGGCCGTCAATAACATCCGCCGACGCCGTTGAATCGAACACTATGGATGAGTAGAAAAACGTCCTTCGTAGGAGGTGTGATTCTGTTTTGGAGAGGAATACTACGGCATACTTCTATGTTATAAATAAAGATGTTTAGGACGTCATTTTTTTTTGGGACTATTCGACAGCGCCAGGACTCAAGAAAGGCTGAAAAAGTTGGTCACTGTCGAGGTGATTTTGTCCAACTTTTCTTTTCTTTTTTCTTCGTCTGAAGAAGGTGCTCGCGGTTCCTCAGTGATTCTGTTTCAAGATCCTCCGAATCCGAATGACTCAGTTCAGGCTGTTGAAGAGGGGGCTCTGTAATAATCTCTCGGAGTGCAATCCAGCAGTATGAGACACTGTGAAGGTGTGTGTGTGTGTGTGTGTGTGTGTGTGTGTGCCGGGCTACAGTGTGACTCGCGGTAATGAGGCGAGGGTGTTGATGAAGTGGGGAATAAAGAGATGGAGGAATGTTTGCCATTAGCCAAGCTGTCAGTCCAGAGAGAGAGAGACTTTCCTGATATTCCCTCGGCCCGATTCCACACACACACACACACACACACACACACACACACACACACACACACACACACACACACACACACACACACACACACACACACACACACACACACACGAACACATAACTTACATGAGTAGCTCGCTGTCTATTTTTTTTCTCCCAACATCTCATCCCTGCCTGATAATTGCAACCCCACCTCCTCACTAACACCCCCACACACACAAAACACACACACACACACACACACACACACACACACACACACACACACACACACACACACACATACACACTTTGTGCTGATTATGCAACGGCTTCGCTCCCGTGTTTTTTTTTTTTTTTTTTAAGTGCTATTGTTGGCCGTTCTCATTTCCCGCCCGCCGCTCCCCGCCGGCTCTGCAGGGTCACGGATGAGCCTCGATTGTTATTAATGCAAACATTTGACAGAACGTGCTCGAAATGAAATATGGCGTCCCCCTCGGCCAAAGAGCAATAGTGTGGGCGGGCCCGTCTTTAAAGTGTCGTTTGTCATATTCAACTAGAATATCAATCCATCCCAAAGCGTACATTTACTCCCCCCCTCCACCGACACACCCCCACTGGCCGGGGTTTATGGCGCTTTTCTGAAACATTAAGCTTTACGCGGCCATTGTAATGACGTCGTTTTATCATCATTTATTGCCGCTCAGCAGGCGGACGGCGGCGATCCGACGTCCAGCTCTTCTGTCACAAACCGGTGTGTTTTGGTGGAACGCTTTCGGCAGCAGATAATTCGGTTTAGTTTTATTTAATCCTTTTACCGAAGGAATGTTCAAACATTGAACTGTGTACGTACGGAAGTGGGAGAAGGATTCAAATCTTTTTTCTATTTTGCAGGCTGCAGATTGTGGTGCTGTTGAATTGAATTGCGTTGCACTGAGAGCTGCTTTCTGATATACAGGAAGCTATCGTCAGCAAACAGAGACACAAAACCGAGAATGTAAAGTTGAAAATATAAAATGTGAGAATAATTTATGTTGTTGTGACAATGCTAATGTATAAAACCTGTTTACCAAAACCCAATCATGACTCCGTACCGAAACCATAATTTCCTTCTGATATGTAGCTGATCAGGTCGTAACAAGTTTAATGAAATAATGAATGTGTCCATTTTATTTAGCTCCACATTCCAAACCAAATTCAACATGCTTGAAAAGTCAACGGTGCTTAAATGGGAAAACACAACAAGTTTTAATGACTTCACGAAAGCCAGTTGTCTTCTTCCATTTCAAGATAGATTCCAAGTCAGTCGCAGTATTTTGTTTTCTATATATATATTTTTTCTTATGAATACTTATACTTATGTCACAAATATGTATATTCTAAGAAATATAAGATATGTTGTTCGCCTGTGTCATGTGATGTCCAAATGTTGGATGGGCCATTCCCTTCACCCATTTATTCATTAAATTATGTTTACGCACATATTACATTTAAATATTTTTTTATTCATTCCCCTCGTATAATAATAATAATAATAATAACAATAATAATAATTATAGTTATTTATTATTTAAGTACAGAAATATTATCAGCAAATGTTTATTGAAGTTATTATTATAAATAAAAATGTTTATGGCTGGTATATTATTATTATTACTTATACTGGTGCGTTAAGCATAATTTTACTATTGAAGGTATTCAAGGTGGAGCTGGTTTTTAACCCTTTTATGAATTATTGCATATTTCATCTGAACGGATGGATCACATTTTACAAGCTGATAATGTCTTTAGTACGCTGTCAAATAAATAGCTCTACCTCCATAAATCTACAGTCCTATCTCACGTGTGACTGTGTGGTCTAATCTTCTTATTTAAGACCATAAATGGAGCCCGTTCTGAATGCAGCCTCACAGGTTTAAACCTCATCATCTTCCTTCCGTCTTCCACCGGATCGATTCTGACCCCCGGGCCTCCGCCAGACCGAAGGTGGTGTTGCATTTTAAGAAGCCACGTTACCACTTCTGTCACGCGCGTCCGCCCATTGTGAGCCACTCCGGGGGCCACCGGGGTGTGTGTGTGTGGGGCATTGTCAAACGTGGGGGTGGATGTCAAGATGGTGGGCAGCGAGGTGGTGACCCTCATTGTCCGGGTGAGCGGTGGGCGGAGGGACCCGGAGGCTACTTCCAGCGGTGCGTCGCGGCCGTGAGAACGAGACCCCGTGAATAGGCCGGGGGGTCAGGGTCAGGACAGCGGGCAGCTCAATTAGCACTTAAAGCAGGAGGAGAGCAGCTGAGGTAGCCTCATCTCGGCACCGGCTGTTCATTTGACTCCTTTTTTTTTTTATCCCACCAGCACTTGTTTTTGCATACATGCTAATCATGCCTCTGAGTGTGAGGAGAGATACTCACACATGTCCAAAAAGCTGTTCACTCCTGGACGGTCGCTGCTGGTCAGTTTAAACTTACCCGTCTTTGTTACGGGCAGACAATGGCTGGTCGCTCAGTGAGTCAATGTTGCATCTGAAGTTTGATTTGTGTGCTGACATGTAAATGATTTCCTGGCAGAGGGGTCACTATCAGTTAAATAAGTTTTTAAAAAGCCATTGTCCACCCTGGAGAGGGGACACCGGTGAACGGCTAATTTGCATGCTAATTAATGGAATACCCTTGGAAAAAAAAAAGTGGCGGGGAAGTGCTGATCATTCCTATCTAGTTCACATATCGACCAAAAAAAGATCTTTCTATCAACGTGGATGATTGTGTTTTCAAAACATAATTAATTTTATTTTAGATGTTGATTTTCTTTTGGCAAATACATACAATCCTAACTTTTGACAACACACACAGCAAGGTTAAGACCAGTGTTAGCATCAATACAAGTGCATTAATAAGATACCATAACTTGTCAGTATAGGATGCTTTTGCCAAGTTAATAAAGGCAATACGGCGAGACAATGTTAAATCATAATTAAGAAGAGACGTGTGATGAAGATGTTGTGTTTTAGGGAAGAAACAATGTGTCTAAATCCATTGAACTCAAACCATTATCAAAAAAACTAATATGTCGACATGATATGAAGGAAGAAGTGGTGATGAGAAAGCCACTTGCAGATTTTTCCTTTTTTTAATACCTTTTTTAGCTAATATGTAAAGCAGCCAGTTATAAATTGCTGCACACGTTGAAAGCCAGTAAATAACTTAAAAACTGAAATTTTGTAATTTTGCTTTCACTCTCATCCAATAAAACCAAAAACCAAACGACTATCGCCGACAAGTGTTAGATCTTCTCTGTCAGTGACCTCTTTATCACAGTTCGTGTTCGTGCTCGTTAGTGATTTTAAAGTGATTCCCAAATCTGTGACTAAACAAGAAAAAGAAGAACGTGTCCAATTAGGGTTGTTATTTTAAACTTCTTAAAATTTGGACTCGAGACGAACTGATTAGAATTTAGATGGTCAAAGGTCACGGTGACCTTACAAAACACGTTGTTCATGTGCTGATTATGCAGCCCGGTGTCATGGCAGGTCGGGAGATAGTCACGAAATGCTATCTATTGGTTTTGTGTACAGGAACGAATGCCAATGTGAGGTCAATTAGGATCCTTTTCATGGTGGACGGACAAATTAACCGCATCCACGTGACTATGCCACAGTCAGAGCAAGTGAAGTCGTATTAAATATGAACAAAGACCATTTATGGTGGGCGGATTGGTCCAACGAACATCAGACTTTCAACCATCAGACCGGTGTTCGACATGTCCTTAAGTGTCTAAAGTTTTGTTGCCTGAACCTATCTTTCGCTGTTTGGAAAAAGAAGTCATTCCCAGTGACACAAACATCCTTCCATTATCTTTTAGCCGCTTATCCTGTTCAGGGTCGCTCGGGGGGTCCTGAGCCAATCCCAGCTGACATTGGGCGAAGGCAGGGTCGCGACACTAATGCAGGACTGACACATAGACACGTCCACGCTTGCCGGCTAACCCAACTTAAGCTGCATGTCTTTGGACTGTGGGAGGAAACCGGAACCCACGCTGACACAAGAACATGCAAACTCCACACAGATGGCCCCTCCAGTTGGGGAATCGAACCCGGGCCCCTCTTGCTGTGAGGCGACAGGGTTCGAGCCACCACACCGTCGTGCAATCTGTGACTTTCCTACCAACTGCCCTGAGACTGTGTTGAAGTATGACAGAAGTGATGACATTTTGAGCAGACGTGGATGTAAACTGATGCAACTTCACTGACTGGTGGAGAAAAAAAAAGAAGATAATTCTAGTTTTCCTTCAGTTTTCAAAACGTGACATGTGATTTACGTGATCATTATTGTCATTGGTGAGATTAGTTGTGTTGTAAAACAATAGTGAGAAATGATCATCTCTACCAGGTCATTCCTCTCTGCCTGTCTGACGATTACAAATGACAAAGAAGAAGAAGTTGTTCGGCGGCTGCATTCGTAGGGGAGGAAACAATGTCGGACTCATTTCTGACGACTGATATCTTTGTGTCACCGAGCTTCAAACCGGATCCCCGATGACCGGTCGGAAGGAAAAAAAAGCTTTTAGGTTTCTTCCACAAAGGCATCCTTTGCGTCCTGGGCCTTTTTCTTTCCTTCCCTCGAAGACTTTATGTCTCGTCGCATTCTTCCGTCTGAGTGGATTAGCATAGATCTCGTTCGCTGACAGGACTGACCTTCACTGCAGCTAAACACTTGTCAAAATGCCAAATGTAATTACCGAGCTCTTTAGGTCAACGTAATGTGTTTCATCTACCTCGCTTCTGCCTGTTATTGATGCGCGGGGCCTCTCGGACCCCAGACTGCAGTCGAGGTCCCGCTCCTCTTGCATGTGTTTGCGTGTCACAACACAAGCGAAAGGGGAAATGTGATGTGCGATTATGCCGAAGTAATGTGGTCAAATTGTTATCTTTGCGGACAAGTTGGCACGTTGGGCCGCGGCGCTAGATGTCTTTGTGTGACTTTGTCGGCCTCTACGCTCTCATCCCGTGATTATGGATAATTTCAAGTTATCTCGCCGAGCTGCCGAGAGCCTCGCTAACGCCACCTTTTCAAAGGTCGTCATCGGCGCCATCTCCATTACCGTTCCTCCGTAAATGGCATGCGATGTCGACTCTGTTACGCAGTAACGACACCAGCTGTCTCTCAAGGGAGACTTGTCTTGTCGACTGTTGTCTATTAAAAACCACAACTGCAATCTTTGTTGAATCTACCTCTGAACCCAAAAAAAACACCAGTGGGATCGAAAAGCATGTTTTCTTTAAACGATGGCCACGCCTACTGCGTTTACCCTATCCATAGGCTGGAAAGACCGTCATTATGGTCCGATTTTTTATCTTTCCGGCGTTCCTTAAACATATCAAGTGAAACGAACGCTTCCGTCCTAAAAAACAACCAAAACGAATCTTGAAATCGTGATATTTCATAAAAAATAATTATTCTACGTGTTTCATTTAAAATCTTGCCCCCGAATAAACAATTGGCTTCAACCAAATTATGTAAAAAAACATACAAATTCTGCTAGGAAAGCATGAATGACTTGTCTCTTGACTTCACTTGTTGGCTGAGACCAACAGTCACGTTGGTGCTGAACACAGAGCAGAGAGGAGAGGTAAAGTGAAGGTTGTAAGAATGTGAATAGTTAAATGTATAAAGCACGTAGAGCCTCTATTTTTCCCAACATTGGTAACTTGTGGACACTTGGAAAGATGTTGTATGTACAAATTCCATTGCTTTCCAATTTTTGTAAAAGAAATGATCAAAGAAATTCAACTTGCATTTAAAAGAAAAAAGATGTATGGCATTGTAACTGTCAGGCTGCACTAAATACATTTTTGAGTTCTCTGTGCCTCTAGCCAGGATTGGGCTGTTTCCATAGAGGTGTAGGACTTTTATATTGTAGTGATAAACGAGGCCACAGAGGGTGACATTTGACAGGAAAAAAAACGCCCCAAAGCTGCCCGGGGTTTAGCGGGTTAAGCGTAAACATCAGAGTCGTAGTTCCCTTAATTACCTAATTTCCCAAAAAAAAGCAGTCTCTCCTTATTGCTCGGAAACGACTTTCGGCAATGCGCACAGTTGCAGAGATATATTTCATGGTCCCGTTTGACGACCCATCCAAACGCGCTGTCATTAGTTACAGCGCCAACGGATTTTGTGTCATCGCCTGTCGCTGCGTGGAACTTATTTAATTGTTCCCCATCGATTGGCGCGGTGATTGCATTGGAAGCAGCTCTGGCGTGGAGGGATCCGTCCGGCGGCCTCTCTCTGTGCCCTTCAGGAGCAGCAGTTAAATTCATTTCAGTTCACTTGCTAATCAGTTTTCATCGCACGCCAAAGGCTAATCGATGCTAGAAGTTTTCTCCCACCTGTTGCTGAGGAAAAGAATCAAAATGGGGTGTGGGGGGTGAGATGAGAGGTGAGCTGGTTGCTTAGTGATGCAATTTGCTGTGACACCGTGACGCGTTTTTTTTTGTATCTCTTCGACTGTCGTCACAGCGATGCCGGAGGCGTTTTGTGAATTGCAAGATGCCTCATCCGAGCTTTTGAAAAGCCTGCACATACCCCCCCCCCTCCCTCTCCCCTCCCCTCCCCCGACGATCCAGAGTCACCTGTGGTTATTTTTGGTCCGACTTCAGAGAGAGCGTGGAGCTGTGTGCTGTCCTCTGGAGCTTTGCAAGCATCTGTGAGTCCTGCCGTCGAGCGATGGGGAGAGATACGAGGTGAGGGGGAGGGAGAGGGATGGAGGGGGGAGTGTGTGAGGGGGCGGGCGGGGGACACAGGTGTTGTGCCGAGCTCGAGTTTGCACAGCGGTGCAACGTGATCCCCGAGCCAAACCGCGCAGCCGCCCTGCCAGCCACTCAGCCGAGCAGCCGGGCCTGATTTTCCCCGGCCTGCTGGCACCGGCCTGCTGGCACCGCCAACCCCTCTCCCACTTCCCCGCAGCTGGCAGCGTCTCCCCGCTAGTTGGTCTCGGCTCCTGACGTTCGCCGCGGGGTTGGCAGACCTCTCCCAGATGGCCACCTCGTAGCGAAAAAAAAAAGAAAGAAAAAAGCTGGCTTCGCGCTTGCATCACTTTTGCAGCCTCCCTCCCCGGCACACTGAGCTGTGGTGGAGGGGGGAGGGGGAATGGGAGAGGGGGGAGGAGGGAGGGGGGAGGCTGCCGGCGGTCGTGCCGCGACGTTCCCGCCGCGAGCACACCGGCGGTGAGAGGTGCGAGAGCTCAACGCTGCAGCAGCTCTCACACACTTTCCCCCCACGATGCTTTGCGGTTTGTGCTGTTTCCAGTTGTTGGACTGGAGACAGGTCTCACCGCACCCATCAAACCTTCACACACACCGCAACCCGCTCTGCTTTTTAATTTAAATAGGCCCGTAATAGTCCAATCTTTTACATTCAAAATGACGGGACAGTGTCAAGGTGCCTCTTGGCTTCATATTTTATTTATACTCTAATTTAAATCCCACTGCATTACCTTTAATTTATACCCCACTAACTTTGTAATCCCAGCTCAACGGAAGCACAGACCTCGACCTCCCCAAAACTCGATAGCACTGAGATTGAATAATTTAATATACATTTTTTTTAACCGCAGTGGATGGGAGTCAAATCATCATAGAATTTTCTTAATATCCTCAGATTTAATGACCATGTCTGTCTGATGACTGCTCCTAATTATAACATAATCATCTCGCTGTTTTTTTAAGCTTCCTTGCTGGCACAGAATGACATACGATACCTGTGATACCATAAAAGGACAGTTATTGAAATATGAAAAGACAGGAGGTCTTCTCTAGTGTGTTGACGGGAAAGATATCTTTGTATCTCCGTCCCTTCTCGTCTGTTTGAAGCCGCCATTGTAATCGCTGTAGCATCTCTTTTAACATTTTTACGATTCATATTGTATTAGGCTCAATGTTGAAGTTCAAACAATGTGAAAATGATAGATATACATATTCAAAGGGAAATAAACACTGTCGTAAAAAAAAAATCAATATGAATAAACAATTACAACAAATGTACTATATCTGTCAATAAACAGCTGAATTGATTCTAATCTCCATAATTATCGTCAAGGACTCGTGAACACAACGGCCATGTTTGGAGCATTGAGCCATTCGATGTGCACCATTTGATGCTCCTAGTACAGACTGGAGGTGTACAGTAGCCTGGATGAGCCAATTCCAGGGAGCGAATGTGATTAAAACTACAGCCTTTCAATATTTTGGTTCCTTACTTTGGTTCCTTACTTATAGCACTTGGTAGTTTGGCTTTCTTGAGGAAATTGTACTTTCTTGGTTCTTGTTGTTCTGGGTTTGAACTCTCATGGTTGAATGACTTATCGTAAGTCGTTTTGGATGAAAGCGTCTGCTAAATGAAATGTAATGGTTCACGTCAATAAAAGACAAAATTATGGAAGTAAATCTAAAGACAATAATTCTAAAGATTAAGGGGAGACGCAACAGGTGAATAGGGTAAAACCATTAAATAACACCAGGTCCATCTCGCGGGTCTTGTGGTGGCTCCCAATGATTGTGGCAACGTATCTTCAAACATTTCGTCTGATATCCTACGAAAAAGTTACTCCTCGTTTTTTCGTGCATTTTCCTACAGAAGTCCAGCAACACGTGTCAATTCCCCCTAGTTACGTGCACACAGTCTTTTCAAAATAAACTTCCGTCTTCGCAGGAAAACCATTTAGTTGAGTTCAAGCAACAAAACTACTTGGTTACACGTTTAGGAAAAGATCGTGGTTGGGGTTAAAATAATTACAGAAGCGGTGTTACTTAAAAGTACGGAAGCTACGGGACGAATAAATCCACCTTGACTTCTTGTTTCATACGGGGAAGGAACATCGGTGAGACTGGTTCTGGTTTGACCCATCCCCCTTGTGTTGGTTTCTCTGGTCTTTACACTTCCTGGTTCATGATTACGTAGGATACCTACGAATTACACTGCATCAATGTTTCGTTGGTATTGCTATGAACGTTGTTCAGAGTGCAGCCTGGTTGTGGAAGAGGGGAGCTCTGTTGATGGTTGCATCACATTTTGATTGCGCAAAGAAAAGAAAATAGGTTGGCAGTCAATGACGCGAACTCCGCGAGCGAACATGCTAATCGTGCTAATCTCGGTGGATTTTGACCCGAGTATTTTTCCATGACATCGCTAAAACTCAACACCTGCACTCTCCGTCTCTGTGGCCGTAAACACTTCCCTGTCTGCAGGAGGCGAGGCCATTTTCTTCTGCAGTCTGACTGCAGCTCAGGTTTTCGGGGACGGTCGTGTTATTACAGACCCCCGACGAGAAGCCGCCTGTTGCTCGCTCTCTCGGCGGCCCTGAGGAGGCCCGTCTGGACCCCGGCGACTCATTTGTAGCCACGTCTTCGAGATGCCTGATGAGATGTAGAGGCAGACAGCTGGATTGATTGGCCCCTCTTGAGCGCACAGGGCCTTGATTACAACTGCACTCAAGTGCACCCCCCCCCCCCCCTCACCTCCTCCCCCACTCCTTCCCATCAACCCCTCTGTGATTTCTCCTTCCCAGTCTTGTTCCCTTCGTCTCTCTCCCTCCTCTCAGCCTTTTCTCATGATTTCTTTTTTTCCCTCCACAAAGACAGTTTGAGGGCTGCTGAGGAGAGAATAGAAAAGAGCAGAATGACTCACCAAGATTTTGGCTTCGCGCGGTTGTTCTGGAAAAGCAGTGCAGGGCGAGGACGGCGCCGCCCCGTTAAGGACTGGTTTGAAATGCATTTTGGAGCAACGCTTCAATGTGAGAGGATTAGATCAATATTTGAAAAAAATGAGCAGCAATAGTGAGTGTACAAAACCAAAAAATATCACGGGAGGATTTATATTTCTTTGAATTTGGGAAAAATTGGGAATCGTTCAAAGAGCCTTGTACAGCATTGTTCAGCCTCTACATTGTTTCTGGTGGGTGGAAGTATCTCGGTACGTTGGCAGTAATCTAATTCTAATTTTGAATTAGAATCATGGAAGAATAACCATATCTCCTCTTTTTTTTTTTTAACCTCTGGTGGTATCTTGCCATGAGGATCGTTTTGGTTTTTCTGATATCCACCTTCAGATTTCTGCTGCCACCTGAATAAAGTGAATGCTGATTGAATTTCATTGGTGGTGCTCACAGCGTTGAAGGTTCACACTGAGAAAATAGAAAAACAGCCATGACACCTCAGTTTCATCATCATCTTTTGTTGTTTTTTTAAGATGACCCATGGCTCTGCCCAGATCAGACTTTTTCAGGATTTTTATTTTGGAAAATTCTAAATTATAGAAACTGCACCAACAGAGAAGAATCTGTGACAATGACGAACTGAACCCCCAAGGGGCCCCATGAAGCCAAGCAACCCCCTAAAACAGGAATGTGTTGTTTTTGCTTCTGACTGACAGTCTTTAAAAAGCACCGTCTGTCTGCACACTTCTATTTATTCTACTTCAGCCCTCAGGGACTAAACTTAAACTCCCTATCCTATTTATCCTTTATATGGATTCCTGTCTCATGTGATGCCTTCAATGGATAATAATAATGGGCAGATATTGTCCTTAATTTTATGGATAAATCTGGTGATATTCTACAGCAATATCAACAAATCTCACAAAGGCCCAAACTATCACTGAGCTGCTGCACTCGTCTATCCAAAGCCTGATACATCTTCTTCCTCTCTGCCATAGAGCTTCGTCGTTGTCCAGAAACCTTTAAACGTTTGACTCGGCTCCACAAACTGCAACCTTCGGACGGAAATACTCACTAGAGAACAATGTCTGTATTAATCCACCGCTTAAAATAGTCCCCAACAAATGCATCATTTCCATCTGTCTGAGTAACGTTTGTAAAAAAAACATTTCCAGCTCTTTAGAAAGTTACTGACCCTTTTCTAGATATATTTATATATATTTATATATATATATATATATATATATATTTGTATATTTATAAATATACAAATATGTATATATATATATATATATATACGTATATATATATGTATATATATATATACGTATATA
>JACSYO010000542.1:0-37500 GCA_016806645.1 Ophiodon elongatus
TCACTTTTCTGCCTTAAAGCTGCATTTTCAGTTTTTATGGTTTCAAAAGACGTTTCAGGCTTTTCCCTTTTTTCTTCATGCATGTATGACTTTCTTCCCTTTTTTCGATATGCTATACGATGACTTTTTTCAACATGCTATAGTATGACACTTTTTGACATGCTATAGGATGACTGTTTTCCCTTTTTTCAACATAATATACTGTGACTTTAATGTCGACATGATATACTTTGACTTATTTTCAACACGCTATAGTTTGACTTTTTTCACTTTTTTCAACATTCAACGGTATGACATTTTTTTTGACATTCATTTTTTTTTTTTACTTTTTTCCCTTATTTCAACATGCTATAGCATTACTTTTCTTAACTTGTGTTTTAATGTATGATGTTTTTTGACATGATATAGTGTGACTTTTTTCAACATGCTACACTATGACTTTTGTTACATGCTATAGTATCACTTTTTCACTTTTTTCAACATGCTATACTATGACTTTTTTTGACATGCTATAATATTACTTATATTTTGAAATGATATATAATTACTTTTTTCGACATGCTATAGGGTGACTTTTTTCCCTTTTTTCAACATGCTATGGCATTACTTTTTTAACTTTTTTTCGACAAGCTATAGTTTGACTTTTTTCACTGTTTTCAACATGCTTTAGTATTAATTTCTACATGCTATAGAGTATGACTTTTTCGACATTCTATAGTTTGACTTTATCATAAATTTTTTCAATAAACTGTAGACTTTTTCCACATGCTATACTATGACTTTTTTTCGACATGCTATAGTATGACTTTCTTCCCTTTTTTCGAGATGCTATACTATGACTTTTTTTTCGACATAATATATACTATGACTTTAATTTCGAAATGATATACTGTCACTTTTTTTCGAAAGTTTTTTTTTCACTTTTGTCATCATGTATTACTTTTTTTTATATGGTGTAGACTTTTTCGACAAGCTATTCATACTATGACTTTTATTTCGACATGATATACTATGACTTTTATTTCGAAATAATATACTATGACTTTTTTTCGACATGCTATAGTATGACTTTTTGCAACATGCTATATTTCATATAGTAACGACGTAATGACGTAACGACGTAACGTAACGACGTAACGACGTAACGTAACGACGTGCCATAACGACGTAACGATGTAACGTAACGACGTAACATAACGTAACGTAACATAATGTAACGTAACGTAACGTAACAACATAACGTAACGACGTGACGTAACGACGTAACGTGACGCAACGACGTAACGTAACGACGTGACGCAACGACGTGACGCAACGACGTTACGTAACGACGTAGCGTAACGACGTAGCGTAACGACGTAGCGTAACGACGTAGCGTAATGACGTAGCGTAACGACGTAAAGTGTTTTTAGCATACAAGGAAGTGATGCACAGTAGCAGTCACTTTAAAAAAAAAATCTTTTTGTTTTTTTAAGATTGGTGCAGATATAAATCTGAAAATATCCATTTGATTGGCTGGAATATTTCAGGAAGGAAAGAAGTATATTTTAGCTAAATTGGAGTAACAATACAGCCTTCACATAAGGCTCAGAAGCATATAGTATAATAACGTAACGACGTAGCGTAACGACGTAGCGTAACGACGTAGCGTAACGACGGAACGGAACGGAACGACGGAACGGAACGACGGAACGGAAAGACGTCACGGAACGACGTAACGGATAGTATAGCATATTGAAGAAAGTCATACTATAGCATGTCGAAAAACTTCAAAAAAGTCATACCATAGCATGTCGAAAAAATGTCATGTTGAAAAAGTCTTAGTATAGTATGTGGAAAAAAGGTCATAGTATATTATGTCGAAATAAAAGTCATTATGAATAGCATGTCGAAAAAAGTCATAGTATAACTAAATCATATCGAAAAACAGAAAAACTTAAAAAAAAGTCAGACTATAACATGTCAAAAAACGTCATCCTATATATGGCATGTCGAAAATAAATCATAGTATAGCATGTTGAAGAAAGTGAAAAAGTCAAACGATAGCATGTCAAAAATAGTCATACATGTATTCATGAATATAACATGAAACTTGAAAATCTGCTGTTCTTGGGACACTTTATTGAGGAAAATTAAGTGATGGAAACATCATGTATTCATGATGATAAACTGTATTTTTCAACAAAATCCACTTTTGGCCTGTTCTCAGCCTGAAACGTCTCTTGAGACCATAAAAACTGAAAATGCAGCTTTAAGGCAGAAAAGTGATGGAAACAGCTTAACTCTTCACTGCGGTCACTGAAAGTACCATCTTACTTTTGAAAAAAGGGAAAAAAGTCATCCTATAGAATGTCGAAAAAAATGTCATAACATCGAATGTTGAAAAAGTCATACTATAGCTTATTGAGAAAAACTCATAGTATACCATGTTGAAAGAAATGTCATACTATAGCCTAATGAAAAAAGTGAAAAAGTCAAACTATAGCATGTCGAAAAAAGTCAACGTATATTATGTTCAAAAAAGGAAAAAGTCATCCAATAGCATGTTGAAAAAAAAGTTATGGTATAGCATGTTGAAAAAAAAGTTATGGTATAGCATATTGAAAAAAGTGAAAAAGTCATACTATAGCATGTAAAAAAAGTCATAGTGTAGCATGTTGAAAAAAGTAAAAAAAAAGTCAAACTATAGCACGTCGAAAAACTTCATAAAAGTCATACTATAGCATTTCAATCAAGAGAGACTAGGAATGATTGTGATGATATTTATTAAAGCATAGATGCGTTCCTGAGATAGACAGAGTTCTTTGGCGCTTGGACTCGCCGGGGAGATATGTGATCGAGTGGCGATTGCCCTGGGCGGCAACAATATAGATCCCCTGCGGAGTCCAGACACTGGTGGTGGTGGCTGGAAGTACTGCTGTCGTTGACTGGAGCTGCTGATGGAATGCTGAAACTGCGAAGACGGGTGGTGCTGGGGAGGAGGAGGGTCGCACGAACAACAGCTGGAAACTAGAAGCAGAGTTACGGGACATTTAAAGAGAGGCGTTAGCCCTCTGATAGGCTGACGAAGAGGGCGTGACGCAGGCTGGGAGTGCCCAGCCGTAAACAGCTGATGGCGCGAGTGACGCTCTGACAGGTGACAGCCGGTAGGAGACGATGCCGACTGAGAACGGACATCATGTTTCGAAGGGAGAGGCTACGAGCTTAAGCATGCCAAGATAGTCTTCTGACTGAACTTAAGCTAAAGCTACATGTAAAAAAAGTCATAGTGTAGCATGTCGAAATAAAAGTCATAGTATATCATGTTGAAAAAGGTCATAGTATAGCATGTTGAAAAAAGTGAAAAAGTCATACATGTATGTCGAAAAAAAAAAAGTCATAGTATAGTATGTGGAAAAAAAGTCATAGTATATCATGTCGAAATAAAAGTCATATTATGAATAGCGTGTCGAAAAAAGTTATAGTATATATATATATATATATAGCATATAGTAAAAAGTCAAACTATAGCATGTAAAAAAAGTCATAGTGTAGCATGTTGAAAAAAGTCATCCTATAGAATGTCAAAAAAAATGTCATACTATAGCATGTCAAAAAAAGTCATAATATATATAGCATGTCGAAAATAAATCATAGAATAGCATGTTGAAAAAAGTAAAATAGTAAACGATAGCATGTAAAAAAAGTCAAACTATAGCATGTAAAAAAAGTCATAGTGTAGCATGTTGAAAAAAGTCATCCTATAGAATGTCAAAAAAAATGTCATACTATAGCATGTAAAAAAAAGTCCTACTATAGCATGTCGAAAAAAAGTAATAGTATATCATGTCGAAATTAAAGTGACGCGAGTGACGTATCTTATGTTGAAAAAAGGTAAAACAGTCTTCCTATAGCATGTCGTCATGTCATGTAGAAAAAAGTCATTGTATAATATGTCGAAAAAAAGGAAAAAGGTCAAACTATAGCATGTCAAAAAAGTCAAACTATAGCATGTCGAAAAGTCATAGTATAGCATGTCGAAAAAAGTCATAGTATAGCATGTAGAAAAAAGTCATAGTATAATATTTCGAAAAAAAGGAAAAAGGTCAAACTATAGCATGTCAAAAAAAGTCAAACTAAAGCATGTAAAAAAACTTTTTCGACATGCTATATTTTGACTTTTTTCGACATGCTATAGTAAGATTCTTTTGCATTTTTTCGAAATGCTAAAGTATGACTTTTCCCTTTTTTCTATATGCTATACTATGACTTTTTATACATGCTATAATTTTGACTTTTTCCACTTTTTTCAACATGATATAGTTTTTCACTTTTTCCGACATTTTAAAGTATGACTCTTTTCCCTTTTTCTACATGCTATAGTATGATTTTTTTAACATGCTACACTATGACTTTTTCGACATGCTATAGTATGACCTTTTTCCCTTTTTTCGACATGCTATACTATGACTTTTTTCAATGTGCTATACTATCCGTTACGTCGTTCCGTTACGTCTTTCCGTTATGTCTTTCCGTTACGTCGTTCCGTTACATCGTTCCGTGACGTCGTTCCGTGACGTCGTTCCGTGACGTCGTTCCGTTACGTCGTTCCGTTACGTCGTTCCGTTAAGTCGTTCCGTTACGTCGTTCCGTTAAGTCGTTCCGTTAAGTCGTTCCGTTAAGTCGTTCCGTTAAGTCGTTCCGTTACACCCACCCCACCCACCCCCCCAACCACCCCACCCACGTCCGACCTCCGTTACGTCGTTCCGTTACGTCGTGACGTAACGACGTGTATACTATGACTTTTTTCAATATGCTATACTATCCGTTACGTCGTTCCGTTACGTCTTTCCGTTACGTCTTTCCGTTACGTCGTTCCGTGACGTCGTTCCGTGACGTCGTTCCGTGACGTCGTTCCGTGACGTCGTTCCGTGACGTCGTTCCGTTACGTCGTTCCGTTACGTCGTTCCGTTACGTCGTTCCGTTACGTCGTTCCGTTACGTCGTGACGTAACGACGTGACGTAACGACGTGACGTAACAACATAACGTAATGACGTAACGTCGTAACGTAGCATCGTTCCGTTGCATCGTTCCGTTGCGTCGTTACGTCACATCGTTACGTCACGTCGTTACGTCGTTAAGTTATGTCGTTACGTTACGTCGTTACGTCGCGCCGTTACGTTATCGTCGTTAAGTTATGTCGTTATGTCGTTACGTCGTTACGTCGTTACGTTATGTCGTTACGTCGTTACGTCATTACGTTATGTCATACTATATGAAATATAGCATGTTGCAAAAAGTCATACTATGGCATATCAAAAAAAGGCATATCAAAAAACTATGGCATATCAAAAAAAGGGAAGAACTATAGCATGTTGAAAAATGTCTAAAAATGTAATTTCGAAAAAAAGTAATACTGAAAAAAGTAAAACTATAGCATGTAAGAAAAATGCATACTATAGCATGTCGAAGATAAGTCAGAGTATATCATGTTGGAAAAAATCATAGTGTAGAATATCGACAAAGAGAAGAAAGTCATAGGCATGTCGAAAAAAGTGAAAAAAGTCAAACTATATCATGTCGAAAAAGTATACAGTATTTTGAAAAAAAGTAATACTATAGCAATTTGAAAAAACTGAAAAATGTCATACTATAGCATGTCGAAAAAAAGTCAAAAAAGTAATGCTATAGCATGTCGAAAAATGGGAAAAAAGTCTTACTAAAGCATGTTGGAAAAAAAGTCAAAGTATAGCATGTTGAAAAAAAATCAGAGTATAGCATGGTGAAAAAAGGGAAACATTTCTTCAGTTTTTATGGTCTAAAAAGACAGGCCAAAAGTGGATTTTGTTGAAAAAATACTCAGTTTACTTGATTTTCCTCAAATAAGTGTCCCAAGAACAGCAGACCTTCAAGTTTCATGTTATATTCATGAATACATGATGTTTTCATCACTTTTCTGACTTAAAGCTGCATTTTCAGTTTTTATGGTCTCAAAAGACGTTTTAGGCTGAGAACAGGCCAAAAGTGGATCTTGTTGAAAAATACACAGTTTACCTCAATAAAGTGTCCCAAGAACCGCAGACCTTCAAGTTTCATGTTATATTCAGGAATACATGATGTTTCCATCCCTTATCTGCCTTAAAGCTGCATTTTCAGTTTTTATGGTCTCAAAAGACGTTTCAGGCTGAGAACAGGCCAAAAGTGGATTTTCATTGAAAAATACACAGTTTACTTGATTTTCCTCAATTAAGTGTCACAAGAACAGTAACTTTTCAAGTTTCATGTTATATTCATGAATACATGATGTTTCCATGCATTCTATGACTTTTTTTTCGACATGCTATGGTTTGACTTTTTCACTTTTTTCATTAGGCTTTTTTCATTAGTATGACATTTCTTTCGACTTGCTATAGTATGACTTTTTTTTGACATGCTATAGCATTACTTTTTTGACTTTTTTTCCACATGCTATGGTATGACTTTTTTCAACATTCTATATTGTGAAATTGTTTTCGACATTCTATAGTATGACTTTTTCCTTTTTTCAAAAGTAAGATGGTACTTTCAGTGACCAGCAAAGAGTTAAGCATCCATGTAAGATCTAAAACTCATCCGTTTAATTTGTGAAATCAAAGATGTGTAACGGGCTGAGAGTTTGGGGCAATTTGTCATATTTCCTTCAACATGCTATACTATGACTTTTTTTTCAACATGCTATACAAAATGACTTTTTTCAACATGCTATACAAAATGACATTTTTCAACATGCTATACTAAATGACTTTTTTCAACATGCTATACTATAATTTATTTTCGACATGCAATAGCATTACTTTTTTCACTTTTTTTCGACATGCTATACTATGACTTTTTTCAACATGCAGGATGACTATTTTCCCTTTTTTCAACATAATATACAATGACTTTAATTTCGACGTGATATACTATGACTTTTTTTCGACATGCTCTAACTTTTTTCATCATGCTATAGTATGACTTTTTTGAAGTTTAGCATGTCGAAAAAAAGTCATAGCATGTTGAAAAAAGTGAAAAAAGTAAAACTATAGCATGTTGAAAAAAGTCATAGTATAGCATTTTGAAAAAAGTCACACTATAGAATGTCGAAAAAAAGTCAAAAAAGTAATGCTATAGCATGTCGAAAAACGGAAATAAGTCAAACTATAGCATGTCGAAAAACTTCAAAAAAGTCATACTTGTCGAAAAAAAGTCATAGTATATCATGTCGAAATTAAAGTCATTGTATATTATGTTGAAAAAAGGGAAAATAGTCATCCTATAGCATGTAAAAAAGTCATACTATAGCACGTCGAAAAAAAGTCATAGTATAGCATGTCGAAAAAAGAGAAAAAAGTCAAACTATAGCGTGTTGAAAAAAGTCATAGTATAGCATATCAAAAAAAGGGAAGAAAGTCAAACTATAGCATGTCAAAAAAAAGTCAAACTATAGCATATTGAAAAAAGTCATAGTGTAGCATGTTGAAAAAAGTCATAGAATAGCATGTTGAAAAAAGTCACACTATAGCATGCCAACCTCCTGTCTATCCCACTCAGGACCAAACACTTGGGGTGATAGAGCCTTCTCCATAGCTGTCCCCTCCCTCTGGAACTCTCTCCCCAAACACACCCGTGACTGCACTGACCTTTCGATCTTCAAAAGACAAATCAAAACCCACCTTTCCAGAAGTGCTTTTAATTTATGACTATTGCATGTTCCATGTTTTTAATGTATAGCTCTTTTATGATGATTTTAATGTTTGGTAAAGTGCCTTTGAGAATTGTGAAAAGCGCTATATAAATAAAATGTATTATTATTATTATTATTATAGTATAGCATGTCGAAAAACTTCAAAAGAGTCATACTATAGCATGTAAAAAAATTAGTCATACCATAGCATGTCGAAGAAAATGTCGAACTATAGCATGTCGAAAAAAAGTAATAGTATATCATGTCGAAATAAAAGTCATAGTATAGTGTCGAAAAAAGGGAAAACAATCTTACTATAGCATGTTGAAAAAATTCATACTATAGCATGTCGAAAAAAAGTAAAAAAAAGTAATGCTATATATAGCATGTCGAAAAAAAGTCTTATTATAGCATGTTGAAAAAAGTCAAAGTATAGCATGTTGAAAAAAGTCATACTATAGCATGTCGAAAAAAGAGAAAAAAGTCAAACTATAGCATGTAAAAAAAAGTCACAGTATAGTATGTCGAAAAAAAGTCATAGTATATAATGTTGAAATGAAAGTCATAGCATGTCGTAAAAAAGTCATAGTATAGCATATCGAAAAAAGGGAAGAAAGTCATACATGTTGAAAAAAAAGGAAAAAGTCATCCTATAGAATGTCGAAAAGAAAGTCAGAGTCTTATTGTTGAAAAAAGTGAAAAAGTCAAACTATAGCATGTCAAAACATGTCATACTATAGCGAAGCCAGGGGTCACAGTCACATGCATTCCGGGGGCCAGAGTGGGCGACATTGAATCCTATTTAAAACTGCTGGCTAAGGATAAACGTAAATACAGTAAGATTGTAATACACTTCGGCGGTAATGACACCCGAATCCGACACTCGGAGGTCACTAAAATTAATGTGGCATCGGTGTGTTCATACGCCAAAACAATGTCGGACACCGTAGTTTTCTCTGGCCCTCTCCCAAATTTGGTCAATGATGAGATGTATAGCCGCATGTCATCATTCAACCGCTGGTTGTCGAGGTGGTGTCCAGCAAACAATGTGGGCTTCGTTGATAATTGGGAGACTTTCTGGGGAAAACCTGATCTGATTAGGAGAGACGGCATTCATCCCACGTTGGATGGAGCGGATCTCATTTCTGCAAATCTGACCAACTTTGTTTGGGGACCTAATCCATGACAACCCAGAGTTCAGACCAGGAAGCAGAAGCAGAGTTGTAGTCTTACACCCTTCTCTGCACTTCCATTAGAGCAGTTACCCACCCAAAACTATTTAGGGACTGTGTCTGCCCCACGGCCACTTAAATTAATTAAATCAAAAGTAACCAGAAGAGGAGTTGTACAAAATAATCTCATAAAAGTTAACACCACAACAGTGCAACAAAATAGGAGAATTAAATGTGGACTCTTAAATATCAGATCTTTGTCATCTAAAGCTGTTTTAGTAAATTATTTAATATCAGACAATCACATTGATCTATTCTGTCTTACTGAAACCTGGCTGTGTCATGAAGAATATGTCAGCCTAGATGAATCAACTCCTCCAAGTCACATTAATGCTCACATTCCTTGAGGCACTGGCCGAGGAGGTGGAGTAGCAGCTATCTTTGACTCTGGCCTATTAATGAACCCTAAACCTAAATTAAACTACAACTCATTTGAAAGCCTTGTTCTTAGTCTTTCACATCCAACCTGGAACACAATACAGCCAATTCTATTTGTTATAGTGTACCGGGCCCCTGGTCCGTATTCTGAATTTCTATCTGATTTTTCAGAGTTTTTGTCAAGTTTAGTTCTTAAAACAGATAAAGTTATTATTGTAGGTGACTTTACTATTCATGTGGATGTCGATAATAATAGCCTTAGGTCTCTTGCCCTCAATCAGTGCCGATCTATCCTTGGAGGCAGCTATAAGGGACAACTAAGGATACACTGAGCTCCTCTATCCTTTTCTCTCTCTCCTTCTGTATGAATTCATGTTCTATCAATGCACATTACTAACTCTACTTCTTCCCTCGGAGTCTTTGTGCTTTCTCGCTTTGCAGGTTTCCACGAATCGTGGTTGCATCTGGACCCTGGTCCTGCCTCCTGGTTCCTTCCGTGGTCCTGCTGATGCACATTCTTCTCTATTTTACCTTCTGTATGAATTCATGCACCATAAATGCACATTACTAACTGCTCCATCCCCGAAGTCTTTGTGCCTTCTCGCCTCGCAGGTTTCTGTGGATCGTGGTTAAATCTGGACCCTGGTGCTGTGACCTGCTGTGGTCCCCCCCGTCACCTACTGCTACTATTACATGAATCATTTCTGTCATGTGAATTGAACGTGTTGTAACTCTGTTATGCTGTTCATTCTGTACACATGACATCTATTTTCGTACTCTGTCCATCCTGGGAGAGGGATCCTCCTCTGCTGCTGTCCTGAAGGTTTCTTCCATTTTTCTCCCTGTTGAAAGAGGTTTTTTTGGGGGAGTTTTTCCTGAGTCGATGAGAGGTTCTGGGACAGAGGATGTCATTGTGTACAGATTGTAAAGCCCTCTGAGGCAAATTTGTAATTTGTGATTTTGGGCTATACAAAAATAAATTGAATTGAATTGAATTGAATACTATGACTTTTTTTTAAATGCTATAGTTTGACTTTTTGACTTTTTCAACATGCAATAGTATGACATTTTTTTCAACATGATATATTATGACTTTTTTTCGACATGCTATAGGATTACTTTTTTCGACATTCTGTTCCAGGTGTTCAATGTGTTCCGTACAATAAAGTTACTTTAGACCTCCATGCGTTTGTAGCTTCTGGATTCACCCACTCGTATATGTACCGCATTTGTGCTGCCCAGTAGTAGAACTTTATGTTAGGGACTCCCAGTCCTCCTTGTTGCTTGCTTTTCTGTAGTTTACCTATTTTCATTCTAACCTTTTGCCCTGCCAGATGAATTGTGTGAACATTTTATCCAGGTCAATGAAGAAGCTGTTGGGAATTGAGTTTGGCAGCATCTGTAGGGGGTACAGTAACCTAGGCAGTATATTCATTTTAAGCACGCTCATCCTGCCCAACCAGGAAGCTGGTAAAGTTCCCCACCTATTCAAGTCTTCCTTAATGCATGTTGTATTTGGTTTAAGATTGAGTTTTACCAGTTTTTTAAGGGAAGGGCCAATTCTAATTCTAAGGTACGTTATCTCCCTGAGTGACCAGTGAAAAGGGAATCCACTAGGTGGCGTAGAGCTCTACCAATAGGCATGCCCTCGGTGTAGAGCACCAATAGGCATAGCCTCGGTTTTTGATAGATTAACTTTAAAACCTGATATGTTCCCAAACTGTTGTAAACATTCAAGTAGACAGGGGATGGTAGTGTCTATCTCAACCAGGTACAGCAGGACATCATCCGCATAGAGAGACATTTTTTGTACTGTACCATTGACATTAAAACCTCTTATCGTTGGTGTGGTTCTGATGAGCTCAGCTAAGGGCTCAATAGCCAATGCAAACAAAAGAGGGCTCAGTAGGCATCCCTGGCGGGTGCCACGCTCTAATGGGAACGGATCTGAGCAGTAGGAGTTAGTAATAATGGCCGCTCTTGGAGAAAAATACAGCAGTTTCACCCAGTCAATGAATTATGTACCTATTTTAAATTTTTCCATAACATAGAAAAGAAAGGGCCATTCAACCATATGAAAAGCTTTTAGTGAATCCAGAGACACTGCCAGGCCTTGTATATTATTATCTCTGGCAAGCTGTATTATGTTCAGAAGCCTCCTGATATTATTGGAGGAATTCCTTCCTTTGATGAAGCCTGTTTGATCAGGATTTACTAATATTGATATTAGTAGTTCAAGCCAGAGTCAATACCTTGGCTAAAATCTTTGCATCTACATTAATGAGCGATATGGGCCTGTAAGACGCCGGGTCTTCGGGATCCTTGTTTTTTTTCAAGATCAGGCTAATGTTGGCTAGCGACATAGTTTCAGGTAGATGGTGAGTTATATTAAAGCTGTAATTATAAGTTCTGACTAGATGAGGAGTGAGCTTGTTTTTAAAGGCTTTAAACCACTCCGCTGGGAACCCATTTGGGCCTGGTGATTTTCCACTGTGCATCAAAGCCATTGCTTCTAATATTTCCTTTTCCTGAATGGGTTTCCCTAAAGATTTTTGCTGTTCTTTTGTTAGTGTAGGTAATTTAATTTTAGAAAATAATTTGTCAAGTTCCTCTTTAGTGCTGTTATTATCAGTTTTGTATAATGATTTGTTAAATGATACGAAAACAGAGTTGATATTTTTCTTATCAAAATGTCTTTTCCTTCCTGGATCTCTGATTCCTGCTATGGTGTTGTAATTTTGTTTCTGGTTAAGTAGGTGGGCCAAATATTTATTAGCTTTGTTTCCATATTCATACAGTCTTTGCTTTTGATAGAATAAGGATCGAGATGCTTTCTCATTCAGAATTGAATTTAGTGCCGCTCTGATACTTTGCACTTTAATGAGATTTGTTTTGGTTGGACTAGATTTATGGGCCAGCTCTGCCTTTTTTAAGTCCGTTTCCAATTCATTCTGCTTCTGAAGTAGAGTTTTTTTCCGGTGTGACATATATGAGATAGTAAATCCTCTAATATAGGCTTTTGCAGATTCCCAGAGAAATTCAGGGTTTGTTTCACTGTTGTCGTTTATGTCAAAAAATAAATCTAACTCAGCCTCCATCTTTTTTTTAAATTCCTTGTCAGTGAGGAGATATGATGGGAAACGCCATCTCTGTGTGCCAGAAATAGCTTCACTCACAGTCATTTCCAGGTATACTGGGGCATGATCGCTGATATATATAGATCCTATACTACATGCTTTTACTTGTCCTATAATCTACGGCGGGGCAAAAAAGTAATCTATGCGCGAGTAAGAGTTATGCGGATTAGAGTAGAATGTGAAGTCTCTCACTGATGGGTTCAGGTTCCTCCATATATCTATCAGATTTATATCATCTAGCATTTTACCTAGTAAAGCACCTCCACCTGTTCTTCTATTTGTGTCTGGTTGAGATCTGTCTAATTTGTTATCAAGACAACAATTAAAGTCACCACCTAGAACTGTAAAGGGAGATCTGTGTTCCTTTATTTCTGCTGCTATTGTAGTCCAAAATGACGGAGTTGGCGAATTTGGTGCGTAAATATTAATCAAAGTGACCGGTGTGCCATACATTGTGTCGTGAACCAGGATGTATTTGCCCTCAGAGTCGCTTTTACATGTACTGAGTACGAATGGGGTGGTCTTGTGTATTAAGATAGCGACTCCTCTACTATTGGAGGAAAATGATGAGTAGTAAACCTGGCCTACCCAGTCTTGCTTAAGTTTCATGTGCTCCTTATCCACTAGGTGGGTGTCTTGTAAGAAAGCTATTTGTGTCTTGTCTTTTTTGAGAAGGCTTAATATTTTCTTCCGCTTAAATGGATGATAGATCCCCTTTACATTAAATGTACAAAGTTTGATGCTATTTATCCCTGACATTTCCTACTTTTTTCTTTGTCACGGAGAGATGCTGTCCTTTTAGAGACCTCCTGGAGGCGCTCTGGAGATGTGTTAACTGACCTTTGCTGACCTAGTTCAAATGGATATTCATTTCCGGTGGTGTGGTACAGGACAAAACATTGAAGAACACTGAATGACAAAAACAAACTCAAAAACATAAACTGAAACTTGAACTTATTGAAAGGGCACATGTGAGACCTCCTGCTCACTACCGTTTTCCCCTCTTTACCTGACATCAAAACAAACTCTAGTAGGATAAAACAGAGCTTCCCAGACTCCCTATTATTAAAGCAGATTTCAGGTATAGCAACTCTTATTATAATAATAACAATAACAACTTTGAAGTTTCTTCCCAGTCTTAATCAAGCTTGATCAATCAGTGCAGTCACAATATATGATATCTAATATAACAATGGGTTCCTTTCCTTAAACATAGTAATATCCATAAGCAGACCAGCTTGTTTCACTGAGTTTCAACATGGAGGGAACAAAAGAAAAGAAAGGTGTCGCATACTTAAACTATGCAGGCGCAGGGTGGCTGCATTTGTTGTGTCTGTTAACTTTCTTTGTGGGTTATTTCAGCAGCATGACCACCGCGAGTATAGACTGTCCACTTAATTCCAGATTGCGTTGCATTTGTCCATTATATTTTGTCTTTCTTCCTCTCCTCCACATACCTCTGTGCCTCATCCGCGGATCACGGCTGGATACAGTATCTGGTAACGGATACCGAGCTCTCGGAGTGATGTCTTTGCCTCCAGGAATTTGCGTAGTTTTTTTCCCACTGCTGGTGAGAAGTCATCAAAGAAGTGTATGCGGTTCCCAGAGAAAGTGACCTCAGCCGCGCTGCGCGCCCCCTTCATGATCAGCTGTTTGTCGGCGAAGTTGTGGAGACGAATGTAGACGGTCCTCGGCCTCGTTGAGTTGTTCTGCAGGTGTGCGGGGCCGCGGTGACACATGTCCAGCTTGATCACATGTCGTTTTTCACCGTGAGGTTCAGGATTTTTGGCAACCAAGATGCGAAAAAATCCCTGGTGTTATCCCCCTCTGTGCATTCGGGCAGATTGATGACCTTTATGTTGTTGCGTCTGGACCGGTTCTCCTGGTCCTCCAGCTGGGTCATGGCCTCAGTTAGCAGCGTCTCAGTGCGTTCGAGTTTAGCTAGGAGCTGTGATACCGAGTCCTCTGTGTCGGATATTCTTTGTTCTGCTTCGTCCACCCTTTTCTCCACCGCTTTAACACTTTCACACACTGAGTTCACCGATTTGGCTATCTGGTCGAGTTTTATATCCAGCCTGGAGCTGAGTTTCTTAAATACTCCTTCACTTATCTTCTCTACCTGGCCATCAATCTGCTCGCCTTCCGCCATGTTGTCGGAGTCGCTGGTCTCTTTTTCGAGTTTTTCGAAGTCTAGACCATCCGGTTCGTCTTTTCATTTTTTTCCCCCCAAAGTTCATGTTGTGACATTACTATTTCGGTTTCCCTGTTTTATAAATGTTAATACAATTGTATTGTCCCTTATACCTAAAGTGATCAAAAAAGTCTTCAGTCCGGGAGCTCCTGTCCGGCGCTCCTACCTCCTTCGCATCACGTGGCCTTCTCCAGCATTACTTTTTTGACTTTTTTTGACATGCTATAGTATGAATTTTTTCAACATGCTATAGGATGACTTTTTTTCGACATGCTATAGTATGAATTTTTTCAACATGCTATAGGATGACTTTTTTTTCGAACATGCTATACCATGACCTATATTTCGAAATGATATACAATGACTTTTTTATATATATATATATATATATATATATATATATATATATATATATGTGTGTGTGCGTGTGTATATATATATATATATATATATATATATATATATATATATATATATATAGTATATATATATATACGTATATATGTATATATACATATACACGTATATATATATATATATGTGTGTATATATATATATATATATATATACACACATATATATATATAATTACAATTATTTTAATTTGAAATGAAAACGAAAAAAGCAGGGTTATCATATTTGGCTTGATTGTAAAAATACTCTACAGTGAAGAACCTGAGTAAATTAATGAGCAACAACACCTGAGGTGGTGATGTCATCAAGTCCGCTGCTGTTCCAATTGCAGAAAGACCGTCCTGCCTACTCCCGTTCTTGGGAGTCCAAACTCCAAAAGTTCACAAGTCCGTACTTGGCGTACTTGGTATTGAGAAACAGCCTATGACTTTTTTCACTTTTTCCAACATGCTGTAGTATTAATTTTTTTAGAAATGCTGTTGACATTTTTTTCGACATTCTATAGGATGACTTTATTCCCTTTTTTCAACATGCCACACTATGACTTTTTTCAATTTGCTATACTATGACTTTTTTTCGACATGCTATAGCTTACTTTTTTGAGTTTCTTTCAACATGCTATGGTATGACTTTTTTCACGTTTTTCAACATGCTATACTATAACTTTGTTTCGACATGCTATATTATAACTTTTTTTAACATGCTATATACTATGACTTTTTTCGACATCCTATACTATGACTTTTTTCAACATCCTATACTATGACTTTTTTCAACATGCTATAGCATTACTTTCCTGACTTTTTTTCAACATGCTATTGTATGACGTTTTTCGAAATGCTATAGTTTGACTTTTTTCACTTTTTTCAACATGCTATGGTATTACTTTTTTTGATATACTGTAGACTTTTTATGACATGCTATATTATGACTTTTTTCCCTTTTTTTGAAATGCTAAAATATGACTTTCTTCCCTTTTTCGATATGCTATACTATGACTTTCATTTCGACATGATATACTATGAATTTTTTTCGACATGCTATACTATGACTTTTTTCAACATGCTATAGCATTACTTTCCTGACTTTTTTCCGACATGCTATAGTAAGATTTTTTTCCCTTTTTTCGACTTGCTATACTGTGACTTTTTTTCGACATGCTTTAGTATGACTTTTTTTTCAACATGCTTTAGTATGACTTTTTTACATTCAATAGTATGACTTTTTTTTAAGTTTATCGACATGCTATACTATGACATTTTTCAACATCCTATGGTTTGACTTTTCTCCCTTTTTTCGACATGCTATAGTATGACTTTTTTTGACATGCTCTAGTAAGACTTTTTTCCCTTTTTTCGACATGCTATACTATGACTTTTTTCAACATGCTATACTATGACTTTTTTTTCCGATATGCTATAGTATGGCTTGTTTCAAAATGCTACACTATGACTTTTTTTTGACATGCTACCCAGGTAATCAGTGGACTCTGCCGTATTGCGGCTGAGTGCCGGCTGACTCGGCTGTGTACCGGCTCGATACAGCCAAATGTGAGCCAGCTTTGGCCCATTCCATTTTTGCCATATCTGGGCCCGATCTGGCATTACAGACACGGGCCTATCCTGGCAGACACATGACAGCCAGGTTTATCAGCAGCCAGCACTGAAATGTGTTCTGGCCCGTTGATGGCTGCCAAATCTGGGCTCAATCTGGCATTACAGACACGGGCCTATTCTGGCAGAGACATGGCAGCCGGGTTTATCGGCAGCCAGCACTGAAACGGGTTCTGGCCCATTAATGGTTGCCATGAACTCTAACCATGTCAGACTTGCCCAATTGGGCAAGTCTGACATGGTTAGAGTTCGAGTGATTGGATCTGTAAAAGTATTACAGCTGTCCATGTTATTAATTATAATAACAATAATAACTTTATTTATATAGCACCTTTAAAAACAGAGTTTACAAAGTGCTTTGACAGCAGCAAAAGCAAGGCATGCAGTAGCGAGCAAACAGTGAGGCCGAACAAAGCAAGACAAACTAATGTAAGAATTAAACCCTGATAAAACAGTACAGTAGATGAAATGATAAAACCAATTGATATAAAACTAAACTAATAAATAAATAAAATAAAATAATATAATTTCGTAAAATAATTTCGTAAAATCAACAATAAAATAAAGCAGTAAAGTGACATCACTTAAAAACCAGTCTGTAAAAATAGGTTTTAAGAAGTGATTTAAAAGAGATCACTGATTCTACGAGCCGTATCTCCTCAGGCAGGTGTTCCAAAGAGGCCCTGATGGAAAAAGCACAGTCACCTTTAGTTTTCAGCCTTGACTTTTGAAAAGCCTGAAGGGCTCCACCTGAGGATCTAAGACTGCCAGCTAGCTCATAAGGGGTCAACATTTCATCTATATATTTTGGGGTCAGACCATACGTGCTTTAGAAGTGATCAGTGGTTCTGTTATGTTGTTCATTCTGTACACATGACATCTATTGTACTTCTGTCCATCCTGTGAGAGGGATCCTCCTCTGTTGCTCTCCCGAAGGTTTCTTCCCTTTTTCTCCCTCTTAAAAGGGTTTTTGGAGGGAGTTTTTCCTGCCCAGCTGGGCAAGACTAAGCTCGGTTTGAATAGTTTGAATAGAAACGTTTTGGCGGGTCAGTCTCTGCCTGGAGTTACCCAAGAATTATGCTGGAATTATACACGTAAGTAACGTACTTCTCTTTTAGAGTATCTTTGCTCAAAGTTGTAGACAAGGTGTAGCGATAACACCACTGGGTGAGACAAGGTGTAGAAATAACACTGCAGGGTGAGCTACAGGCTATAGTCTTAAAGCAGACACGCTAACGTTAGCTTAGCTAGCGTTACATGAAATCAGTTGCTCTTGGCAGAGGATTCTCTAGCTAAATGTGTCAATCATTTCGGTGAAAACCGAGTAAAACCACCGGGTTACAGATCTGCTGAAGGTAAATATGTAAATATATTCTGTATTTCTAGTCTTTTAATAATTAATGTAGTTTGTAAAAGTCGTGATGCTAATCGCAATTAGCGCGTTAGCATGCTAGTTAGCATTTTGCACACTTTCCCACCATTCCTCAACTGTCGCAGGGTCCCCCATGCTTCAGGTAACATCCCATGAATTTGAGTATATTGCATGTAGCTTCCACTAGCAATTAGTATGTTGTTTACTAAGTACATTTATTTATTTATTTATTCAAACATAAACCTGATAGTTATATGTATGACATAATATAACACACTTTTTTTGTAATGACCCCTCAAACACAAGACATATGTAATAGTCAGGATAGTTTACAGTTTAATAATCAACTTTATTGTCCAAAATGACATCTGTGCAATGACGGTTAACTTCAGAAATTATCTCTCATCCCTACATTTGGATTTTGTGTGTAGTTCATTTTTAAAGGAGCCAAAATGCACAATAAACAAACTGATGGCATTATTATTATTATATTAATTATCTATAGATAGACACAATAATCATTGTCAATTTTACAGCTGGTAAAAGTGGAGCTCATTTTAACGACTCCATTTACTGCTGAGTAGATTTATATATAATAATACATCAATTTATTAGTTAATTATATTTTTAATAATAATTGAATCTGCAAAGTAGCTAAATTTATGAAATAAATGTAGGAGAAAAAGTGCAAAAATATTTACCTCTGAGATGTTGTGGAGTAGAAATACAAAGTACCGTCAAATAGAATTACTCAAGTAAAGTACAAGTATTGCAAAATTGTACCCTACTTAAATACTGTACTTGAGTAAATATCCTTAGTGTTGTGTAAAAACTTTAACTTTAATAACTAGAGTTGGAAAAAAGTTATTGAATGTAACTAATTACAACCACTACCAATATCTTTAACATCACAATTCATAAATAATCTGGAAAGTATACAGTTTTTGTGGAACATATTAACATTTTTCAATGATCAACACGTGTGGTTTGATTTTAGATAAGATGCCAGTTGGCATTAAAAAGCATCAAAAAAGAGCTTGTTTATCAGAACATTTTGACCGGGGCCCCCTAGACTTCCCACTTAACAAATCCCATTTCTAATGTTGATTTCTTTTACAGTTAGATGCTGTGACTAAAAGAGGCCGGGCCATGGAATCAGAGGTGGAAGCTTCAGTAAAGAATGGCTCCACAATGTCAGACGGTTGGTTGGTGGAAGCACCAGAAGGAGCAGAATATAACTGTTTTTTAAGGCCATCCACTGGGGGATTGTTTTTTGTGTTTATTGTAATATTTGAATGACTTAATGTCATTATTGTTCTATTTGATATAAAGAAATTGGTTCTCAGAATTTTATTCAGTATTCAATACATATTCTCAAATTTGTATTCATTATTAATGTTCTAAACGTCCTTTCTTCTAACCTGGCTGTAAAAACGTGTTTTTTGCTTGCAATAAATGTATTATAGAAACTATGACTCTTAGTTTATTACTGCCGCTTTCAACATGTGCAAGTTGACATTTTTAAGGTGATTGCGGCCTCACTTTTTTCAACATACTATAGTATTACTTTTTTTCGATATGCTGTAGACAATTCTTTCGACATGCTATAGCATCATTTTTTTAACTTTTTTTCGACATGTAGCTCAAGCAGAAGTTCAGTCAGGAAGACACATGCCACACTCTGTCATTCATAATCTCAGTCTCTAAGTCTCCCTGCGATTACTCCATCACCTGATTGGAGGGCGTGCACTTTATATTAACCAATCAGATTCTGCGCAGTTTCCTTAAGCCAATTATATCGTTGTTGTCAAACTTTTAAATAGGTTCTCCTCTCTGCTGCTGTCAGTTGTCATTTCAACTCAAAACCGACGCAACCCTCCTCCACCCCGGGCTCCTCCAATCTTCATCGAGTTACAGCAACTTCCTTCTTTTCCACCACCACCAGTGTCTGGACTCCAGGGGGATTCTGCTTTAGCAGATATCAGCATCACTACCCCTTGCTTATCCTAATTCAGGATGGAGTACAATAGCCAAAGACTTTGCACTATTCAAAGATTATGCAATTGTAATAAATTATTATTCAATTATATAAAAGTCTCTCCTGATTGAAATGCTATAGTATGACTTTTTTGACTTTTTTTCGACATGCTATACTGTCTTTTTTCAACATGCTACACTATGACTTTTTTTACATGCTATAGTATGACTTTTTTTAAGTTTTTCGAAATGCTATACTGTGACGTTTTTCGACATGCTATAGTTTGACTTTTTTCAATTTTTTGAAAATGCTTTAGTATTACTTTTTTTCGATATATTGTAGACTTTTTCAACATGCTATACTATGACTTTTTTCGACATGTTATAGTATGACTTTTTTCAACATGCTATACTATGAGTTTTTTTGACATGCTTTAGCAAAGTCGTAACGTAACGTCGTAATGTAATTTCGTAACGTCGTAACGTAATTTCATAACGTAATGTCGTAACGTAATGTCACGGAACGTTGTAACGGAACGTTGTAACAGAACAAAGTAATATCGTAACGTAACGTCGTATCGTAACGTCGTAACTGAACGTCGTAACAGAACAACATAATCTCGTAAGGTAACGTCGTAAGGTAACATCGGAACGGAACATCGGAACGGAACATCGGAACGGAACATCGGAACGGAACATCGGAACGGAACGTCATATTAACGGAACAACGTAATATCGTAACGTAATGTCGTATCATAACGTCGTAATGGAACGTCGTAACAGAACAACATAATGTCGTAAGGTAACGTTGTAAGGTAACGTCGTAAAGGTAACATCGGAACAGAACATCGTAAGGGTACATCATAACGGAACAATGTAACGTCGTAAGGTAACGTCGTAACGGAACGTCATAACGGAACATCGTTACGGAACGTCGTAACGTGACATAACATTGTAACGTGACATAACATCGTAAAGTTGTAACGTAACGTTGTAATCGGAACGGAACATCGGAACTGAACATCCTAACGGAACGTCGTAGCGTTACGTCGTAACGTAATGTCTTAGCCGAACGTCATAACGGAACATCGTAACGAAACATAACGTCGTAAAGTTGTAACGTAACGTTGTAATCTTCCTAACGGAATATCCTAACGGAACATCCTAACATAACGTCGTAACGTAATGTCGTAACGTAACATTATAACGGAACGTCGTAACAGAACAACATTATCTTGTAACGTAACGTCGTAACGGAACATCGGAACAAAACATCGCAACGTCGTAACGTAACGTCGGAACATAACGTCGGAACGTAACGTCGGAACGTAACGTCGGAACAAAACATCGCAACGTCGTAACGTAACGTCGTAACGTAACGTCGTAACGTAACGTCGTAACGTAACTTGTAAGGTAATGTAGTTAGGTAACATCGGAACGGAACATTGTAAGGGTAAATCGTAACGGAACAATGTAACGTCGTGAGGTAACGTCATAACGGAACATCGTAACGGAACGTCGTAACGTAATGTCATAGCGGAACGTCATAACGGAACATCGGAACGTCATAACGGAACCTTAACGTAACATAACGTCGTAAAGTTGTAACGTAACGTTGTAATCGTAACGGAACATCGTAACGGAACATCGGAATGTCGTAACGTAACGTCGGAATGGAACGTCGTAATGGAACGTCGTAACAGAACAATGTTATTTCGGAAAAGGTAATGTCGAAACGTAACGTCGTAACTTAACGTCGTAGCTTAACGTTGTAGCATAACGTCAAAGCGTAACGTCAAAGCGTAACGTCAAAGCGTAACGTCGCAGCGAAACATCGTAGTGTAACGTCGTAACAGAACGTCGTAACGGAACGTTGTAAGGGTACATTGTAACGGAACATCGTAACGTAATGCCGTAGCGGAATGTCGTAACGGAACATCGTAACGGAACATCGTAACTGAACATCGGAATGGAACATCGTTACAGAATGTCGTAACTTCGTAACGTTATGTTGTAACGTCGTAATGTCATGTCGTAACGGAATGTCGTAACGTCATAACGGAACGTCGTAACGGAACGTTGTAAGGGTACATTGTGACGGAACATCGTAACGTCATAACGGAACGTCATAACGGAACGGCATAACGGAACGTCGTAATGGAACGTCGTAACGGAACAATGTTATTTCGGAACGTAATGTCGAAACGTAACGTCGTAACTTAATGTCGTAGCTTAAAGTTGTAGCATAACGTCAAAGCGTAACGTCGCAGCGAAACATCGTAGCGTAACGTCGTAACAGAACGTTGTAACGGAACGTCGTGACGGAACGTCGTAACGTAACGTCGTAACGGAACGTCGTAACGTAACGTCGTAACGGAACGTCGGAACGGAACGTCGGAACGTCGGAACGTCGCAACGGAGTGTCGCAACGGAGTGTCGCAACGGAGTGTCATTACGAAACGTCGGAACTTCGTAACATAACGTTGTAATCGGAACGGAACATCCTAACGGAACATCCTAACGGCACATCCTAACGGAACATCCTAACGGAACATCCTAACGGAACATCCTAACGGCACATCCTAACGGAACATCCTAACATAACGTCGTAACGTAATGTAGTAACGGAACGTTGTCACGGAACGTCGTCACGGAACGTCGTAATGGAACATTATAACGGGACCTCGTAACGTAACGTAACGTCGTAACGCTATGTCTCAATGGAACATCGTAATGGAACATCGTAACGGAACATCGTAACGGAACGACGTAACGGAACGACGTAATGGAACCTCGTAACGGAAGGTCGCAACCGAACGTCGTAACGGAACATCCTGACGGAACGTCGTAACTTCGTAACGTAACATTGTAATCGGAACGGAACATCAGACCGGAATATCCTAACATAACGTCGTAACGCAACGTCGTAACGTAACGTCGTCACGTAACGTCGTAACGGAATGTCGTAACGGAACGTCGTAACGGAACGTCACAGCGGAACGTCACAGCGGAACATCACAGCGGAACGTCACAGCGGAACGTCACAACGGAACGGCGTAACGGAACGGCGTAACGGAACGGCGTAACGGAACATCGTAACGGAACAACTTAACATCGTAGCTTAATGTCGTAGCGGAACGTCGTAACGGAACATTGTAATGGAACAACGTAACGGAACAACGTAACGGAACAACGTAACGGAACAACGTAACGGAACAACGTAGCGGAACAACGTAACGGAACAACGTAACGGAACAACGTAACGGAACAACGTAACTGAACGTCGTTACGGAACGTCGGAAAGGAACTTACTAACGGAACGTTGTAACTGAACGTCGTAACGGAACGTCGTAACGGAACGTCGTAACGGAACGTCGTAACGGAACATCGTAACGGAACATCCTAACGGAACATCGTTACGGAACGTCCTAACGGAACGTCCTAACTGAATGTCGTACTGCAGCCTCTTTCAGTTGCTGCTTGTTTGTGGGTCTTTCTGCCTTCAGTTTTATCTTAAGTAAATGAAAATCATGCTCACTTTGGTTGAGATCAAGTGACTGGCCATTGAAGAATATTCCATTTCTTTGCCTTGAGAAGCTCTTGGGCTGTTTTCACAGTATGTTTTGGGTCATTACCCATCTGTACTGAGAAGTGCCGTCCAATCAGTTTTGCAGCATTTGGCTGAGAAACCTCAAAACTAATCCCGCTACTTCTATCCGCTCTGACATCCTCAATGAACACTAGTGACCTAGTTCCATTGGCAGCCATACAAGCCATAGCACTGCCTCCACCATGTTAGCCAGGTGACGTGGTTTGCTTCGGATCAGGAGCCGTTCCTTTCCTTCTCTACACTTTTCTCTTCCCATCATTCTGGTACAAGTAAATCTTGGTTTCATCTGTCCAAAGAACCTTCATCTATAACTGATCAGGCTTATTCAGATGTTTTCTGGGAAAGTCTAATCTGGCCTTCCTGTTCTTCAGTGTTACCAGTGGTTTGCACCTTGTTGTAAACATTCTGTATTCAGATTCATGACGGCATCTCTTGATTGTAAACTTTGACAATGACACGCCTACCTCCTCCAGAGTATTCTTGACCTCAGTATTCATGTTATGAAGGTGTTTTTCTTCACTAAGGAAATTATTCTGCTACATCTACTTTACATTTCTTCCGTGGTCTTCCGGGCCTTTTGGCTTGCCAGTACATTCCTTATTGTTAGGAATGTACCAAACAGTTGATTTGGTCAATCCTAATGTTTCTGCAATCTGCCTGATAGGTTTGTGTACTTTGTCAGCCTTTTAATGGCCTCCTTCACTTGCATTGACACCTCTTTGGTCCTCATGCTGAGAGTTCCCTGGACCAGCTACCAAATGTAAATTCAACATTTTGAATCATCTCCAGACTTTTTTATCTGCTTAATTTGTCATGAAATAACGAGGGAACAGGCACCTGGCCATCAAACCATTTGTAAGACAATTGTCTAATTACTTTTGAACCTCTGAAAATGTGGGGGACTGTGCAAAAATGGTTGTAATTCCTAAACGGTTAATGCGATAGTTTTGTTATCTCCATTGAATTAAAACTGAAAGTCTACACTTCAATCACATATTGACTGCGTCATTTCAAATCCATGTAAAGTCATGTAAAGAGGAAAGTAAGAAAAATTGTGTCACAGTCCAAATACTTATGGCCCTGACTGGCTATGCACATTGTTTCATCTCTAATATGGGATCTAATATCTTCCAATCAAAAAACTTAAGAAGTAAAAGAATGAAATGACTATTATTTTACTAAATATTTAAGATTCACATTTCATGACAGACAAAATATGTAATTTTGAAAATCTTTTTAATGAAAATAGTCCTTATATATGATATTTTAATTCATCATCATCATCATAATAATAGAATAATAGACAGGACAGGCATCTGCTGAGGACAGGTGTGTTTGCAGACAAAAGGTGGAGGCATATCTTCAGTAATCGCTCTAGATGATGCTGCAGTGAGGCTTCCATCTGAATCCTTTATTCAACACCTTTCATGAACTCAAGGAACTCTGTCAGAGAGAATGCACAAAGTCAATATATATAATAAATATATATACAATGCGTATAGAAGACTTGAAATGTCATTGACTCTCCTGATTCTAAAATCCAGTAGAATTGCCAAAGTTAGGTGTTGTCTCACATCCTGAGCTTGATAGAGTGATGATCATTCACGCTTTTATATCACCCCACTGCAATTCCATTTTCACGTTTCTAAACAAGTCACCTCTGAACTGTCTACTAATGGTCCAGAACGCTGCAGCGAGGCTGTTGACGAGGTTCAGTATGATTACTCACATTACACCCGTTTTATTTTTTTTACATTGGCTTCCCATTAAGTTCAGGATTCACTTGTAAGATTTAAGGCCTTATCCACCCTTTCACGGATATTTTTGCAAAACAGCTATTTTCCTCCTTCATTCTAAAAGAAATTATATCCATACAAGATTACGTTTTACAATTTAGTTCAGGAACATCCCACGACCCTCATCCCTTCATCCCCTATCATCCATCCCTTACCCTACACCCCTTCATACAATGACCCCCATCCCTTCAACCCCTACCCTACATCCTTTCATCCTCAACCACCTTTCGCTCCCGAAGTCCATCCCTCTCACTTCAACATGCAATAAACCATTTAAAACACATTTCATTATTAGCGTGGTCTGTGTTAGTTTAAAAAATCATCCGCCCAGTAGAGTGACTAAATGAGAATGGCTAAAATTCAGGACAGCTGAGTTTGAGGTGGGTGTGGCCCACGGTGGGCTTTACTTCAAATATATTATTTTCGGTGTCAATGTAGTAATGGTCCTGCAGACCATACAAAACGCTTTGTTTGGATCTCTTATGGCGGAAATGAGCTCAACTCCTGTCGATACCTCATAGGGGGCAGCTGTGGCTCAGAGGTAGAGTCTACCAATCGGAAGATCGGCGCTATGATCTTCCAATTAGAAGACACTGAACCCCAAATTGCTCATGATTGCTATGCTATCGGTGTTTGAATGGGTGTGAATATTACTTAGTTTAGTCCTGATGTGCGGGTGGCATCTTAATTGGTATCTCCTGCCATCAGTGTTTGAATGTGTGTGAATGCTGTAAATGGTGAATTGTAAATGGACTTGTCACTTTTCTAGTCTTCAAGGGATTTGTGGCATGTAGTGTTAAATGCAAGTCCATTTACCATTACCATTTACTTGCAGTAACATTTTACTTTTTGACTGGATCTTCATCAGGTCACTGGGCCCAACTTTAGCAATGGATAGTTTAATTTTGTACAGTCAATGTTTTAAATCCATTGTACAGAGCAAAAAAAAAACCAGTCATAATTCAAGTAGATTACAGACATAACAGTGCCCGTCTGTGAAAAACAGAAATAATGTTTAACATTCAGTTTTTACGGTTTTATTAGGCTGTAACTACACAAAACTAAGGATTAGTCAAATATTCGGGACAAACAGGACATGAATCGGGATTCACTGCTCCTTATTCTGGACTTTTTTCAAATCTTTCTCACATTCTGACACCTCTGTTCTTCAATACTGTGTAAGAGTACTTGTACCTTCATATGTAAAAAAAAGTCCTGTGATTATTTAACCACGTCTGCCGTTAGTAGATGTATGTATGCTGCCTTTGTTTCCCTATCTACTCGTCAAGACCGAGAACAGAGTTTCTGTAAATCTTTACCTTTCTTCTTTAAGTTCAGTTTTTAGTGACCTAAATTGCCATTTGGGTGTGAACAAAAGCCCAAAATACATAGAAAAAACTACATTTAGAAAAATATCCCTCTACTTGTGGACAAGGCCTTAATTTTCACATATAAAGCTCTGCACGATCAGATACCTGAGACCTACTCCATCTCGCCAGTAGGTCACGTAGGTCTTCTGACCAGAGTACAAGGCTTTTATTCTGTGAAAAATGATGGGACTTGCACAGCTTCACAAGTTACGTATTAATAGAGTACTGGCTTTTAATCTTTGATTATTTTGACTGTGATTCTTTTAATGACAAGTGAATGCTCATAATTGTTGTGAAAGTTGATGGCAAACATATGTTGTTCAGTTCGGAGGACTTGATATGTTTCCTGACAACTTTAATTGCAAATGTAAAATATTTGCATTTCAACATTGTAGGATAGTTGGTGTCTGTTGTGTTACTAGTGTGCTGGCACCCGTACCATCATAATCAATTTTTCCATCATTATTTTTGTCACCATCCTTCATCAGCTCCTCAATGTCATCTTCTGTTATGGCCTCTCCAGTGGACGCCAACATGGTCTTCAGCTCTTCTAAGTCAATGTAGCCATCTCCATTCCTCAACACAAGATAAAAAAAATCTGTTTTATACTCATCTGGAATATTTTTTTAACCTCTTTAACACCAAGCTATTCTGACTGTACCGTGCTGAACCACATCATGCCTTCTAACACGGTATATTCTAGTGAAGTTTTGGCTATATAGGTCAACAAAAGAGCTTTGTTTGACAATGTACTATTGGAAGTCAGTATTGAGCTATACAAGTACGTTTACCATTAACTAAGTGATGTGTCTTTATAATTTTGAAGTGGCTTTGTGCAGTGTGAGAAAATAAATACAAAGAAAACCTACTTGTCAAACATGCGGAACAGTTCAGCCAACTCCTCCTCTGATTTTCCTTTGCTCTCCTCCTTCATACAGCGGACCATCATAACCAAGAATTCATCAAAATCGACTGTGCCACTGCCTGTGAACACATAACACATAAAGACTCCATATTTCCATATCATATTTGCAGTTATTAGACCTCCCAAAGTCCAGTTTTCCTTTCCTTAAATTTGCACTCAAGTTGCTTTAGTGTTGTCAAAATCATTTTATTCCACTCTATGGCAACACATGCTCCTGATGGGATGTGAGCGGCTAACATACCATCCTCATCCACTTCATCAATCATCTCCTGTAACTCTTCAGGGGTTGGATTCTGTCCCAGCATTCTCATTACTTTCCCCAACTCTTTGGTGCTGATGCAGCCATCCTCTGCATCCTGGATAAAGATGTCAAATGCAGCCTTGAACTCTAGAAGGGACAAGAATTGTTGTTACTCATAACTACAGATAAATCCATCTGCACAATGTAAAACCAAGAAGGATTGCTGACATAAAATCATAACAAAACATTTACAAGCCAGGTTATTGGTTCTTAAGATTAGTCAAATATACCAGTAATGGATTAAAATGGCAGCTCATTTTGGGACTCAACCTTTGCCAACGACAAAACAACATCAGAGTCATAGTAGTGTTCATTGCTCTCCACCGCTGCATGATTCAGATATTTGAATGGAAACATGCAGAGGTGGACAGAGATCAATTACATCTATTTCTCCAAAGAAGGGGCAAGACGAGTTAGTATTTTTTGCTTAATTAGCTTAGTTTTGCATTCACTTGGTCACTCTTTTCACCTCTCTCTCTCACTCATTGGCTCTTACTCTCATCTACACACTATTTATCTTTAACTCACTCTTGCAGACTAGATCTTTTTAAGGTGATAAATATGACAATAAATGTCTGCCTCTCTCCTACAGTATAACTTCTAATGGCAATCCAAGGACTAAATGTGGTTCCTGGGCCATAAAAGGCTTTTCTGCTCTGCAACACTTTGCAGAGCAGAGAGGAAAAAGGTTCCTGAAAAGCAGGTTCTTAGTTAAGTTTGATCTTATTTATTGTTTCAACAAATTGAGGAAGTCAATACAAATTTGACTTTTCTATTCCATAGTATTGTTAGTAGTAGTAGTCGTACTTGTAGTTAAAGTGATATAAGTATGATCAGTTTAGGTATATTATGGTAAATATAGAAAATGGTAGTATTAAGAATAAGTAATAGCAGTAGTAGTTTCCTCACCATTTTTCTGTTCCTCTGTCAAGTTCTCAACCTTAAGGGAAACAAATTCAGGATGTACATTTTTTATATAATTTTACCACTGTACAGTTGGAGTAGAACTTCAGGTCTGTACTGATAACTGTAACTGCACTGATACTCTCTAGAACAGTGCAGTATGACTGCAATGTCAGACTGCTTTCCTCACGTTCTATTCTTGTTGTGTGGCAGAGTACAAGAGGGGGATTTTGGACACCAGTGCTGGTGTCTGGCTGGGTCATTTGTTTTATTAGCCATCAGCTGTCCCTTCTCTTCTCTTCTTCCCCCTGAACTGTCCAGTGGTTATTTGTTCTATTGTCACACAGACATATGACTTAACCACAGCAGCCAGTTGCTCTATGTTCTGTCTGAGCTCATCACACCTGTTGTTTCAATGTCATACAAGTTGAAGGAACACACAGTCTCTTGTTTTTGTCCTGCAAAACATAATAATTCTATTTTTTACAAAAAAATAAATACAAAAAAAGTAGTCATCATAGGAAGACACACTATAAACTCTGCCTGTGATCATTGCAAAAAAAACACAAGCACAACTGCAGTCAAGATCCACAGAAAGGACCTCAGAAATACTGGTGTCAGGAGTGATTCCATTCATTTCAATTAGTTCATTATTTGGATAGTTTCATATTTTAGTGATATTTAGTAATTCAATTACCCCTAAAATTCATTAATATTTCATTGATTTTTACATAGCCTTTATCTGTCCAATACAAGGATTATATATATATACACTGTAAAAATATGTTAAATTTACATCGCCTAGTGCCGAAAGTAAAAGCTTCAAAATGTTTTATATTACAATTTACATCACTTGGTATAGTTCGTTATTCCTTTTTCTCTAATATTGAAGTTCTTTTGTTGAACAAAATAAAAATTATTTCTGACAATATAATTAAATCCAATAATACACCAGCACAAACTAGGAGCACATAGAGTTGAATCCAAACCTATCTGACAGTCTCAACAATAGTTTTATGTTGTATCTTCACGAAGGTAGCAGTTTCTGCGTTGCTATTGCTTTCGATTTTAAATAGTTTGTGGTTACTTTTGTTTACGAATGTTAAACTTTACTTAGGAATTCAGGAACAGCTGTTACATTTAGCAGCCGTCACAGTGTCTTCAAAATTTCCTCAAATACAGTGTGCCAGCAGAGACCACACATATAATTCAATGCAATATTTTTTTTTGTTGAAGCACAAAACACAAGTACAGGATATGTTCAAAGATTTTCTGATACATGATTTAGAATTATTCACCTCAAAGTGAATCATAATCAGAAAGAGAAATATGACAGCGCCTTATCTGTACTTACCGCTGCTTTATATACGTCATCCATGGCTGCTTGTCTGTCCCTGCCTCTTGACAAACCACTGCACTCACTGTTGCAAACAGACACAGCACAAATACTCCTAGTAATAGCTGCCTCAGTCTTTATTGTTGGAGTGTGGCACCAAAAAAGATCCCAACCCATCAAGGGTGATGGAGGGAGGAGTAACAGAGAGAGATATACAGAGAAAGAGAGAGAGAGAGAGAGATCTAGAAATAGGAAACAACGGAAGCTAACTCACAATAGTAAAACATTGACAGCAGCGTCTAAGAGGAAATGCTCTGTTTAATGCAAGCTGTCTCCGTGTTCAGTGGAGCTCATTTTGATGAAACTCCAGGTGTCATTTTTACATTTATTCTCAGACTTTTTGTGAAAAAACAGATTAGAACAGTGAGGTAAAAAAAAGGCTTAACTGATAGCGAGATACAATAAAGCACACAGTAAAACCATCACATTTAAAGGAACAGTGTGAATGATTTAGTGATATCTACTGGTGAGTTGCAGATTGCAACCTACTGAATAGAACTACAATGGCCTTCGGGTAGAGATATCTTTAGCATTTCATTACTACTAGGAGCTCCTTTTAGTAATGCTTTTCATGGCTAAATAATTGCTTTAAAAAACATATACAGAATTTAGAAAACAAATAAATTCAGAAAAGGATGAGAAGTTATTTATAATTTAGATATACCTAAATATTGGTCGAAGAACAGCAACAGTAATGTTTACAACAAAGTCAAATTATAAAGTAATTTATAACTCACTCGAAACAAATCTAAAATGTCAGCGAAATAATTGAAGTTTATGAAAAACGAAGAACAGTCAATATCAATCATTCTTCCGGTCCCCCTCCCTCTGGTGAATCTCTGCCTGCAGGTACAGCTGGTAGAGGGGGAAGGACTGCTTTTCTCTGCGAGCAGGGAAGTTAACAAAATCAAACTAAGCTTTACAGTTAGACACAGACAGACAGCTTTTGTTTTAGCTTGTTTGTAAAAATAAAGAAATCTTTTGGCAGCGCATGCGTGCTGTGCTTGTGTAAAAATAGCGGTGATGGATGAGAGACTGGGGTTTGTTTACATGTTCATGCTTGTTGAACAGATGTATAGATAAACTACTGGCTTTTTACTCGCACATGTCACTGTAACGACATAAGTTGACATCAACTCGAGTAATCTTCATTTCAGAAAAGCAAACTTAGTCAAAAGTTTATATATAATAAATAATTATTTTCAAGTTGTGTCTTCAAACAATCTGAAATTGTATCCTCAAAAATCTTCTTGGGGATGCTCCCAAACCCAAAATCTCCTAGTGTTCACTGTCGACATTCAGAATGTATCCCTTTAACATGCTTTATAATTTGTACCAGCATCCTGACTGGGACATTGCCCCTAAAACCTGTATGAATAGCTCGTCTGGCTGGCTGGTGTTGATTCCAGGCTATCGGCATCCCAGGGAATACTTAATCATCATAGTATAACACCAAGTCAATTAAACTTATGGGATATTGGCCTGTCCAGTTAGGACCAGTAAGCTATTGTGAATCAATATCATCTGCTTTGGTGCAAATAAAAGCGACAACAGGTGGACAGGAGAGGCAAAAACCCCTTAAAAAGGGAATGATTTTGCAGGTGGTGGCCTACAGATCTCATTATCCTTTCTGTCTGATTTTCCTGTAGTTTTGCTTCTTGCTAGTGCCCTTGTAACTACTGGTAGCATTAGGTGATACCTGCAGTCCATTCAGGTTGCTGAAATAGTCCAGCTCCTCCAAGATAGCACATCAACAACAACAGGTCTTTCAAAGCGACAGTAAAACTCGCTCAGTTCGTTTGCCAGGTGGAGGTCTTTCATGGGCTTTAGGCTTGGAGTTGGTGATGGGGCCTCTCCAGACAGAAGCAGAGTCACTTGCTGAGAGCTGGTGTTTCAGTTTCTCAGAGTACTGTCATTTAGCATCTCCCACCACCTTACTAAACCGGTATTTTGACTCTTTAAACATGTCCTTAGGCCCACTCCTGTTCCTTTTGCAACCTTAGCTGTCTGAGTTTTGCTGTGAACCAGGGTTTGTTGTTGTTATAACTCACCCTGGTGCTTGTTGGAACATAGCTGTCTTCACAGAAGCTGATGTATGACATCACAACCTCTGTGTACTCATCTAGACTGTTGGTAGCAGTCCTGAAAACATCCCACTCCGTACAGTCTAAGTACGCCTGAAGAATCCTTCTTAGCTTCACTGTTCCACTGCTTTGAGTTCCTCACAACAGGCTTACAGAGCTTTAATTTCTGCCCGTATGCAGGAACCAGATGGCCCACGACATGGTCAGAGTGTCCCAATGCAGCGCGAGGGACAGTCACTATCATGTTGTTACACTCGCCATTGTTGGAGTATACACTCCACCCTTCAATTTGCCGGAGAACTCTGTGTCACGATCTGCTCTGAACAGGTAGAAGCCTGCCAGCTGGAGCGCAGATCCGGTATCATTCCACAGAGCCAGGTCTCAGTGAAGTTCATCCAGTTTGTTGCACAGTGGAAAGACTGAAAGATTGTTGCACATGTTGGAAAGAATTATCCCCGTCAGCGGAGTGCAAAATCTATGTTGACGGAGACGCACAAGCTAATTTTCCTCTCCTACGGCATTTCACTGCACAAGTAAAGGTGAGCACACCTTTGACTAGAATGTCCAGTAATTCTACGGATGTTAAGAGAAAAATTGGAAAGTTAGTAAGTCAGCTGGAGTTGTTTCCTTGATGTTTATGAGCTCATCTCTGGTGAAAAATCTCCGGGTATCAACACAGAAAACTGAATTTACAATAAAACAGCACAAAACAATTGCGCACCAACACTCTGAGGCAGCTATCCACGGCACCATCTTGATCGTACTGAATATCAGAATTGGCAGGTTCACCATTGTGTGACGACCCCTCCTGTCCACTAGGGGTCTGGGTCTGGTTTGCTGTCTCTTGTCTTTCAGGCTGTGCATCGTCAGCTGATGAGCTACACCAGAACCTGGTGGGAGTGCCGGCTATAAAGACTCACCACTTGAACATGGAGGTGTTCGCTCCCTTGCCTTGCTGGCTGCTCTCCTCTCCGACACTGCTGCTTATTTGTTTTGTTTAAGTTAGTGTTGTTCTTTAAATAAATGTCTATTCATTGCTTTTAACTCATCTGGTCTCCCATCCATGTTGCAGTCTTTGAGCCAGGTCGTAACAATTACACTTAGACAATTAACAATTAGAACCACGTTCTCTTCACAGATGAGAGCAGGTTCACAATTGGCACATGTGTCAGACGTGAAAGAGTCTGGAGATGCCGTGGCAAATGTTATGCTCCCTGGAACATCATCCAGTATGACCAGTTTGGCGGTGGTTCAGTGATGGTCTGGGTTGGCATATCCTTGGAAGGTCTCACAAACCTCTAAGTGCTAGCCAATGACACCCTGACTGCTGTTAGGTACCGAGATGAAATCCTGACACCCATTGTCAGACCTTGCACTGAACCCTGGGTTCCTTCATGTGCAGGACAATGCCCGGCCTCATGTGGCCAGAGTGTGTGGGCAGTTCCTGGATGATGTTCCCCAGACCTCAATCCAATTCAGAATCTCTGGGACGTTATGTATCAGTGCATCCAATACCACCAATTACCGCTACCGGCAGTCTAGTGAGTTGTTTCCTGTGAGGACAGAAGTTTATTTTGAGAAGACAGTACACATGTAATGAATAGAAATTGACACATGTTACTGGCTTTTTTAGGAAAATGCACAAATAATGAGGAGTAACATTTCGTAGGATATCAAACAAACTGTTGTATGAGAATATGTTGGACTATATTATAGAGTTATACTGGGCTAAAAATAACCAAGGGAAACATTTAGTATTAAGAACACACCTCCATAACCCCTCAAAAGTATTTTGTTTTTAGGCTGTCTTGTACCAAAGACCATAATGTAAGATTTTGTTTTATTGAGCAGTAGTTTATTACATAAGAGCCCATTTTGTAAGTCATTGAAATCCGACTGAAGAACAGTTTTGATTTGAAGCATAAACAAGCCTATCTTCAGCACAAACCTGAAAAGATTGAAGAAAGATCATTAATAAAAATAGAGAAAAATAAATGGACCCTATGTTGAACTCTGGGATACACCTCTTTGTTGAACAAATAAATAATATGTACTGTCTTAGGCAACATATTGCTTTCTATTATTTTAAAAGGAATTAAACCATAATACATTTTAAGACAGACCAACTGCATAAAGCGTATCTAAAAGTAGGGAGTGATCAACCAAATACAAAAGCCTTCTTGAAATCAATAAAAATTCCATGTAAGACAGTCAGTATCGGATGCTGAAAACACATCATAAGTACGTTTTAGGAGAGCAGTAGTTGTTGAATGATTCAGTCTAAATCCTGATTGAAATGGCGATAGGATATTATTATTCTTATATTTCTTAAAAAACTGTGAAAACAGATTCAAGATACATTTTTCGAGTACTTTAGCAACAGAACAGAATTTAAATAAAGGTCTAATTATTTGGATCAAGAATGTCCCCACCAAAGTGAAGTATTGCGTGAATATTTCCAGTTGATAACTCACAGGTCGATAAAGACAGGTCAGAAAGTGGATACATGCGTATAGTAAAGACCAATTTAATATATCTGGATTTAATCCCATTAAGTCCAGATATCCAATTTAGCGCCTCCTCCAATTTAGTCGTTTGATAGGATGGGACTTGTAGGTGTAATTTTGTTAAAGAAAAGGTACTATGATAAGACGAAATATTACAGACCCTCAGGCATTAGGTCAGAGCAGACAAAAGAAACATGCTGTATGAACACTTGGGCAATAGATAAGAGAATTGTGAAATATTATATAATATATTGTAATTTAGTATTGCAATACTAAATAAGTCATGGTCTTGGAGATATTTTTTAGCTACATGTATGTTTCCCAAACAGCATTTTCCTTTTTCTTGAAATTTAACCCAAACCTGATCCTGAACATGATCCTTTGACAAAATTACAAAACACCAGCTTAAATATATCTGTCAAGTGGGTTTCATGTTTCCAAACCATTAAAAACCAACATGCAGGGTTGGAGGTAGAAGTAAAGTTTTGATTTTCAAAAAAGATTTTTGATTGAAATCACCATCCATCCATCCATTCTCATCTGCTTATCCGGGGTCGGGTCGCGGTGGCCCAGCAGGTTGACCCAGGCTTCCCTCTGACTCGCAACATTTTCGATTAAATTTTTTGATTAAATTTTTGATTAAACAGAATCATGAGTTTACTATTAAAGCCATAGAGTCTAAGCCTTCACAAAAAATACATCCTCTGTTGTAGCCTACAACAACATAATAGTTTTCAACATGCACATACCATGTGAGCGAGCAGTCAATTTGGACACCAAGATACTTATATGAAGAGACCTGATTTATAGGTACATTGTAAATGCTTACTGGACTATGTTCACCAATTGACTTGGGGTCGAATATAATTTCCTCAGTTTTTCTCACATTCACAATAAGGTGGTGAGAATCACACTAGTTCACAAAGTGTTGATTTCAGAGTGGTAAAGTGATGTGTCTTGATCTTTGTGTAGTAAGCCAAGAATGGCGACGTCATCTGAGAATTTCACAATGTCATTTTAGAGAGTTTTGCTCACACACCTATTTGTATATAATGTGAAGAGAACTGGGGAGCTAACACACCTTTGCGGGGCACCTGTGCTCATAGATTCAGGTTCAGATATTGCTTTATTTATCTTAACATGTTGGACTCTGTTAGTTAGGAAAGAAAAATACATTTTGATAATAAAATAATTTACGTTTATCTGTTTCATTTTATCAAGTAATAAATAAGGCTAAAGAGTATTGAAAGCTGAACTAAAAATTCAAACTATTTAATTATGTATACTTAATATGTTAGAAAGTTATATCTTCATATATCCAGAGGATGTATGTATGTGACAACATTATATCGCCTCATGGGTAACATATGCATCGATATATAGGTATGGGCGGACAATAATACCATATCGAAATTCCTCATATAGAAATTTTAATATACGTACATCCACAAATTTGACTATTTATATTTCATATTCAATATATCCTTTAATAGATATAACTAAACACACATTAAATGAATACAGGCATGTAAAAGACAACTATATCCTTTAGAAAAATAAACAACATATAACATTTTGACTGTTATTAAGTTATATCTTAATATATCTAGAGGATGTATGTGTGAAAACAATATAAAAATAATTATAAGTAACATATTTGGCAACATGACATTTGATTTAGGATCATATATTACATATTCGTATGGGTGCTCTGGTGGATCTGCTGCAGCTCTGTGATCTATTGATGTTTTTGCAGAAAGGCTGAGGAGCAAGTCAGTTTATGAGTTACTAATTTACAAAACCTTATACTGTCTATTGCAATGGTGGCGCATGTAGATGCTGCGGCTGGTAGCACCCAAGAATTGCAGTCCATTTTTGTCTTAGTCCGTTGTCTTTTTGTTTTTACAACTGGAGCAGGTGGACAAATTACACTAATCAACATTAGAGAAGGCAACATGGGGATTGGATAAATTGCTGCAGACCTTGAAATGATCACCGCCCACGGTCGCCCACCCAGTCAGACATGCCAGACCGCCGCAAGGAGAGATGACTGCCCCAGGAGAAGAGTGAGGAGAGCCGAGATAGGAGCTAAACTAACCGAGCAAGGACCTAATGTAAGGGTTACTAGTACATGCAAGTGGAACCCAAAAGCACGACAAAGAGACAGAGATAAAAAGGATAGTTCAGTTTACTCAGTATTCAAGCAGGGTCAAAACCGGGAGATCAGTCACTCAGGTATACAAATCCAAAAAGGGGCAAGCAGAAAATCCAAAGTCAAAACGGGCAGGTAGGGTTGGAACAGGCAGATCAGATACAGAAACTAGAATAACCCTGGAGATCTTGGCAGTAACACACAAGACAATCTGGCAATCTTGCAATCTTGAGCAGCCTCTATGGCAGTGGTTCTCAAGTGGTCTGGCTGTGGGACCCACCATCACCCCTTAATGACAAGCTGCGACCCAAATCGAGGAACATTTTCAACTTCTCAAATTTATTTAATGAAAAGATGGTGCAGTTTGAACCTGAGATCGTACAGAATATGTATGCCAGCACAAAAACAAGTTTAATGATAAACCAAAACGACCAGCTGGTGGCGACGCTAGAGAGGG
>JACSYO010000542.1:42500-270000 GCA_016806645.1 Ophiodon elongatus
ATTATCTATTGGTTGTAGGTCCAAGGTCCGAATATTACGGCGTCTGGGTCCGGACTTGTACCGCGGTCCGCCTATTAGTGAACCCTGATATATGGTAAAAGTAGAGTGACAGACAATACTTCTACAAAAAAAATTAACAAAATGTAACTTTAGACATTTATTATAAATGTATCTATTTCAAGCACTAAAACAATATGTTCATGAGTAAAGGTATATTTTCACAAGAGATCGAAGAATTAAAAACATTTGACTTCCGCTTTTCAGCTATAGAGCCAAATTATGTCTTTACACAGTGCTCTGAGACAAATGTAACCCGTTTTAACATATAGCTGAGACTTTTCAGATTTTTTTTTATATGAAACACCTAGGTGTCATGTTATATGCAACATTTAAAGGTGAATTTAAGAAAATATGTAAAAACTAGAAAATTTCAGAGAAATTTTGACTGTGGCTGCGACTGCCGTAAGACGTTGCAATATATATATACGGCAACATTACCATTTTAGCAATCAAATTATCGTGTTACCATAGAGTTAGCATCGTGTTAGCATTGCACTAGCATATCATTAGCATCGCGCTAGCATCAACCTAGCATTGCGCTAGCATCTCTTTAGCATTAGCATCTTGTTAGCATCTCGTTAGCATAAGCATATCGTTAGCATATTGTTAGCATCGCACTAGCATTGCGTTAGCATCACACTAGCATTGCGTTAGACAGGTGGAGGTCTTACAATGCCTTTGACTGAATATCTCCAAGTCATTTATGTAGGTGTGTGCGTGTCAATGTCTTTGTGTCGGTGTATGTGTCAGTATGTGTGTGTCAGGGTCTATTTGTGTCTGTATGTCAGTATGTGTGTGTCAAGGTCTGTCTGTGTCTGTATGTCAGTATGTGTGTGTGTCTAACTGCAGTAATTAGCTCATCACAAACACCTGTGTGCTCCCACATCAAAGGTTTCTATGGTGATTACTGCAGAGACTAGAGTTCCATCCGCTTAACATGGAGTTAAAACCTGTCCAATTATCTCAAGATCTCATATAACCGTAGCTCCTATTGCTTCGATAGCCGACATTGAGAGGAAGGATGACTTGATGAACAGATAGTGTGAAGTCTGGGTCTGTAGTGTAAAGAAAAGTGGCTTTTATGGCAGATTAGAAATTTGGTACAGTTGTCTGTGTGAGATCTTTTTGGAGTCAGAGTTAACATGGGTCTCTATGGAGCAGATAGGTGGATTTCCTCTCACTCTCAGACATTTCTAGCCAAATGTGTGAATCTGTTGGATTCTGTAGTCATATGTGTACGACAAGCACAAGATTTCCTACGTTTTGATCCACAAATGGTGTATGAAGAGTGAAAATTGTGGAATTAGTGGCAAAATACGAATATTTTTTCCACAAGAAACTGAAGCACCTCTTCACTCTGGCGATGACCTCACGTGCTCTGACCTGCGCAATACACACCCATTATAAACTCAGAAAAGGTCCCAAAATCTTCCTGAACTTGAACAAGGATGAGAGAAGAACCGTGCTAACTATCAAAATGCCCTTTTGGCCAAATAAACTCAAGACCTTTGTCAACGTTTGAAGCTATAAATCTTTTTTCTACGTTAAAGTATGGCGAGTCACTGTGGTTCCAAAGATGAGTTTTTTTGTGCTTTTTTGCTCTCTTCACGGCGAAAACCCATCCAAGTGAATGGGACAATTTCTCGCCGTTTTTCGGGTTTTTCGGGGTTAAAGGTCGGGCGAATCTCTTAAAAAGTAATTCCCCACGATTCCCAGTCAGGCCGCACGTTTTGATGTATTTTTTTTTTAATGTTGTTCCAATCTGTGGGACGAGTTCCCCGCCAAAGTTTTGTACGGAAGAAGGAGAACGGGAAGATAATGATTATTAAGCCTGCAGGAGTTTAGTCTGTGTGCTGTGGCACCAAGGCATAAGAGCCTTGTTGCCTTCAGCCACACAGAATAAAAATGTGATTAAGAAGAACTTAAACCACTTTCTAATGTATTGAAGTGGTTCAGAACAGTCGTAGGCATCGTGCAAATAGTCTGCTGTTATCTAAGATTCGTTTTTCAATACAATACTGATATGAACATCTCAACCTGCAAAACAACTAAGGTTAATTTGTCTCTGTAAATAACAAGTCAGTGAGAACTATAGTCAGGCACGCCATGGTTAACTTACTTCTTTTGGTCGTCTTGCATTGGAAGTTTATGCAAGCCGCTGTCCAGGTGAACATCTTCCGTTGCCTGACAGTGCAACAGCACCTACAATGGCACATATCCTTTAAGCCACTTTCATACTGAACAGTTTGTTCTTCATTCCAGTGACAGTGCGACCCTTAGGTGACACGCCATGAACAGCACTCGTCATTTTCTCCCATTCCATGGCTTAAGCAGGTCCATTATTCTATTGCAGACACTGTTAAAAAGTACAGATTTTCCTTTCTGAATCTCTGAAAGCAGGACTGAAATCTATGTGTATCAAGGTATCCTTGGGCAAGACACTTATTCAAAACTGCCCCCTGAAGGCTATGCCATGTGTGTGTAGTTTAGGCTGAAGCTGACGTGGCTCACATATGCAAGCCCACAGTACCAATAAAAGTAAGAGAAAGTTAAGATAAGAATACGAACATGTTCTTGCATGAGGCCCAATATACCTACTGTATTTTGATAGATTTAAGAATTGTCTCCATACAGTCATAAACTAATTTGGGATTCATGTTGATAAATGTAGTGGACAGTGACAACTCTTTCAGTTCACTTCATTTGTATCTATTTATTTAAACATTTTTACAAATAAGTAAAAGACAAAACAAGAACATAACATGAACAGTAAATATAGGATACTGTCAAACAAATTCTTATCAGATTCTCTTCACACCACGGTTGTCTTTTCTTAAATCCTTGATGGTTTCCATTAAGGTCAAGGAAAAGAGGTGAGGAAAGTCAATGGGTGTAACATTTTGCCTTTTCGACGAAAGCCCTAATGTGGAAACTTTTGCCAAATGGCATGCAGTCCAGTAATAACAATGTGAAAGTTATTAAATAATGGTCCAATAAAAAAAGATTCTGTGGAAAGACTATTTAAGTGTGTGTAAGATTTAGTGGCATCTAGTGGTGAGTTGCAGATTGCAACCAACTAAATATCCCTCAGCTCACCCATCCCTTTGGGTGGGGGACCCTCCCCCCACCCAAAGTAACTGCATGCAACATGGTTACAACTAGGGCACAGAAAGACAGGAATAATCTTGAGGAGTTACCTGTTTACAATGCTGAGTTGGAGGCAGTGCCAGTTAAGCAAATCCAGAGAAGGCGAGATAAGGTTTTGGCTACGGCCAAGAAGCAGTGTGAAATTATGACAAAGCCCAACCAGCCTTTGGATTTTCACATCCCGTCTGACATAGCAGCATTGCAGCTAGCTGATCCAGCACTGAAATCCTGGTTTGATAAGGTCATAGAGGTTGAGGGTGAGAGACGGAACAGGATAGACTGTTTAGCAGAGGCTACCTATGTGGTTAAAAATGGCATCCTTTATCAGCGGCAGGGGAAGGACGAACCCTTAGTTTAGTCCCCTGGGCAGGCCACCTAGGACTTCAAAAGTTTCTCAACAGGATTGCCAGGAGATTTGTTTGGCCAGGCATGTATGTTGAATTTTTGTCTTGAATGTCAATTAACATCACAAAGGGGAGTAGCCCGAGCTCAGCTTCAGCCATTAACTATCATTGTTACCCCATTTGATAGAATAGGCATGGATGTAGTAGGGCCCCTTGAGAAAAGTTCATCAGGCAATAGGTACATCGTGGTCATTTGTGATTGCGCCACCCGCTATCCAGAAGCCTTTCCCCTCAGATCTGTTAAGGCCAGACAGGTTGCCAATTGTGTGGTATAACTGTTTGCAAGAGTAGGGATACCGAAAGAAGTCCTTACAGACTGTGGCACTAACTTTCTGTCCAAACTGCTACAGCAAGTGTATCAGGAGTAGTAGTAAAAGGTATTAAGACCACCCCATATCATCCCCAGACGGACGGGCTGGTGGAAAGGTTTAATCAGACACTTAAAAGCATGCTGCGGAAGTTTGTCTCCCAAACAGGCTCGGATTGGGATCAATGGTTGCCGTACCTGCTGTTTGCATACTGGGAGGTGCAACAGACCTCAACAGGATTGGAAAAAATGACAGTTCTTGCACAAGAACACATGAGAACGGCGCAGGTGAACAAGAAGACCTGGTACGACAAGAAGGCCAGGGAAAGAACGTTTCATCCAGGACAGCAGGTCTTGCTTCTACTGCCGTCCAGTGACTGCCATTTGGCCAACTGCTTACAGAGGCCTTATGAAATCATCAAGCGCCAGGGTATGGTCACATATGAACTTTACATGCGTGAAAAACACTAGTGTTTTCATGTCTGCTGAAGGAGTTTCAGGAGCCTGCACCACCAAACCAGCTGCCTGTCCAGCAGCAGCTCCTAATCCGTGCCCTTGATGGAAGAGAGAGAGCAATCGTTTCCCAGCGATATCTCTGAAGCCAGTTCATTTGAGCTGTCCCACCTCTGTCCAGGCTGGCAGGTGGAGATCAGAGCATTAATCGACCCAGAGCTTTTCCAACAAAAGCCTGGCTTCACAACTCTGGTCCGGCATAAGGTCCACCTGAAGGAAAGCGCCATTCCTCGTCGAAAGTGGTATAGGATCCCTGAACGGCTGGGGCCAAAGCTCAAGAAGGAAATTGAGCTGATGCTACAGTTGGGGATAATTGAAACGTCGACCAGTGAGCGGTGCAGTCCAGTGGTGTTGATCCCCAAAAAGGATGGTTCACTGAGGTTCAGTATTGATTTCAGGTACCTCAATGCAGTGTCGAAGTTTGAATCCTACCCAATGCCCCGGATCGATGAGTTGCTTGAGAGAGTCGGAAGGTCCAAGTTCATCACCACGCTGGACCTGTACAAGGGGTATTGGCAGCTTGCCCTGGCTCCGGAGACCAATGAGCTGACAGCCTTCAAGACACCCTATGGTATGTTTCAATTCAAGGTGATGCCATTCGGTCTCCAGGGGGCACCAGCTATGTTTCAACGGCTCATGGACCAGGTGTTGAGGGAGGTTCCACAGTTTGCAGCTGCCCACTTGGATGATGTCGTCATCTTCAGCCAAACGTGGGAAGAACATGTTTCGCATGTTCGACAGATCCTCCACCTGATCAAGACGGCTGGGCTAACCATCAACCCATTCAAATATGCCTTTGCCCAGAAGCAACTGGAGTACTTGGGCCACGTGGTTGGACAAGGCGTGGTCAAGCCTCGAGTGGGAAAGGTGGAGGCCATTCATATCCTGTGCCCACTACAAAAAAGAAGGTTCGTGCCTTTATGGGGCTTGTGGGGTGGTACAGCAAATTCATCCCCCACTGTGCTAAGAAAGGAGGCATACTCACCAACCTCACTAAGGCCTCAGCCCCAAACAAAGTCAGATGGAATGAAGGATGTGACCAGGCCTTCAAAGACCTCAAGGGGGCAATCACAAGTGAGTCTGTTCTCCATAGTCCTGACTGTTCTCAGCCATTCATTCTGCAGACGGATGCCTCGGGGGTTGGTGTTGGAGCAGTGCTCCTTCAGGAGACGGAGGGAGAGAGACGTCCACTGTTGTTCCTGAGTCGTAAGCTCCTGGACCGGGAGACAAGGTACTCTGCTGTGGAGAAGGAGTGTTTGGCCAAGATGTGGGCCATTGAACCATTAAGGTACTACTTGCTGGGACGTCACTTCACCCTTGAGACAGATCATCGTGCTCTGCAATGGCTAAATCGATAAATTAATATGGATATTTTGGGGGGTTAGTAAAATCGTGTAAATTGTATTTACACGATTGTGTATCATAATCGTGTATAATACTGTACATATTTTGGTATAGATAAACTGACCTCTAGACGTAGGTCTGGTCTAATTGGAGTCACCAGGGGTATAAAAAGAGCTCAATTTGTTTGTCGAGGGAAACGGGTGGTGACCAGTAGAGACTGGCGGAACCGTTGAGTGGTGATTAAATGTAAATAAAAATAAAATGAAGCTTCATCCAAAACTGCTTTTTGACTCCTGATCGGCTCATTTGCCTCCATGGCCGCTCGGGCATCCTAACATTGTTGTTGCACAGATGTATTGATAAAGTATTTGCATTTTCCATATAAATATTTTATTGCACGTACAGTAACAAGCGTAGTTGCCGTTAACTTGTGTTTTCTTCATATCAACTGGATAACTAATAACAATAATTTGTCCGTCATGTCGAGAAGACAGTGTTCTAAGCGAAAGAAAATGTTCTTCGTATCGACCACGAAAGGAATAAGATCTGAATAAAAAATGGCTAAACCTAATTTTTAATGCATTTTACCGAGGACAACTTTCAAAACTAGATGACGGCAGTTCAGGATCACAACCTATAATTATGATTTATTATTTGTGGATGTGTAATGTTTAAAACAACCAAGGTAGCTAACGTTACTAGCCGGGTTTAAGTGCAGAGGTAGACGTTTTACACAGTGCTTAGCTGCTGGTTTCGGCTAAGTTGGTAGCTAACGTTAGCTGTCACCTAACACTGTAAAATATTCCACTCCTGAATAGTGTTGAAGTGAGGTGGGTTTGTGATTACAAGCTGTAGTTTTACAGCCGCTATCCACTTTGGTTTGGTTAACTTTCTTGCTATTTTCATGACTGCTACACCAGGCACTGTTGGACTCTTCTATTACCCCCATCTCCAGCATGGCAGCCAATTCCCTCTGAACCACTTTTCTTTTGTGTTCAGGTAACCTGTAGGGTCGCGACCGCACCGCCACCCCCGGAGGAGTCTCAATTCGGTGCTCTATGAGGTTTGTGCGACCTGGCAGGAGGGAGAACACATCAGCAAACTGCTCTTGCAACTGGGCAATGTCTGTTCTCTGGCTCCCAGAGAGATGGTCTTCACAAAGGAGCGAGGTCGGAATGGTGGATTTTGGTGCCTCAGGCCCCAGCTCCTCTCCCTCGGATACCGCGGACACCAGAGAAACAGACTCCGCCTCTCTCCACGCTTTTAGGAGGTTGAGGTGGTAGATCTGTAGAGCTCCGCCCCTGTCAGAACGCACCACCTCATAGTTGACGTCCCCCACTCGCCGTGTGACCACAAAGGGCCCTTGCCACTTGGCGAGTAGTTTAGAGCTGGAAGTAGGAAGCAATACAAGTACCTTTTCTCCGGTGTGAACTGTCTCAGCCTGGCTCCTCTGTTGTACAGCCGTTGTTGACGCTCCTGGGCCTGGAGCAAATTCTCACGTGACATCCGACCCAGTGTGTGGAGTTTTGGTCTCAGGTCCAGGACGTACTGGATCTCATTTTTACTGGTGCTCGGACCTTCCTCCCAGTTTTCCTTAATCATGTCGAGCACCCCCCGTGGTGTCTTGCCGAACAGCAGTTCAAAGGGAGAAAATCCCGTGGAGGCCTAGGGGACCTCCCGCACTGCAAACAACAGAGAATCAAGCCATTTATCCCAATTACGTTCATCTTCACTAATACATTTACGGATCATGGACTTCAAAGTCTTATTCAGACGCTCCACCAGACCGTCGGTCTGTGGGTGGTACACACTGGTCCGAATAGACTTGATGCCCAGCAACCCGTAAAGTTCCCTCAGTGTTCGTGACATGAACGAGGTGCCCTGGTCAGTCAGAATCTCTTTCGGGATCCCGACTCGGGAGATGACCTGAAACAGAGCCTGCGCGACACTCTTTGCAGAAATGTTGCGCAACGGCACTGCCTCCGGATATCGTGTTGCGTAATCCACCAGGACTAACAAAGCAATATCCGCGTGCGCTCCGGTGAAATGGCCCGATGAGGTCCATGGCGATCCGCTCAAACGGCACCTCCATTAACGGCAGAGGACGCAAAGGCGCCCTCGGAATGGCCGGGTGGTTTACCAACTGGCACTCCGGGCAGGACGCGCACCATCGGCGCACATCCGCCCCGAATACCTGGCCAATAAAATCGGGCCATTATCCGGTCTAGCGTTTTCTTATATCCCATGTGACCAGCCATCGGGTTATAATGAGCCGCCTGGAAAATTATTTCCCGGCGGCTTTTCGGCACCAGCAACTGGGTGTTCTCCTGCTCTGTCTGCGTGTCACGGCTCACTCGGTACAGCCTGTCCCTGATCAATGTGCGGGTATGACTGCGCTGTGTCAGGGCGCACCAGCTGACCATAAATCTTGATCACTTGGTCAAAGGCCGAGCACAGAGTATCATCCCGAGACTGCTCGAGTGGAAAATCTTCCATGGAGTGGAACTCGGGAGCCGGTGGAGTCTCCACGGGAGGCTCCGCCGGTTCCCCTCCCCGTCTGCAGTGTCGGAAGACCTCGCGTCGCCGCTGAGCACAGCGCACATCCCGCATGACCCTGTCTGCCGTGAACGCACCCCCGCAGCCTGCCCAATTAACCTGTCAAACCGGGAGCTAACCGCGACCTTTACACTATCCTTTTTTCCCCATGTACCTAATCTCCACTGACACGATGGGATACTCGTGAACATCCCCATGCACACACCGAATTTTCCCCCACAATGCCTCCACCAATGCCCCGGGTCGAACCAGGCTCTGGTGGATCATAGACTACGTACAACCCGAATCCACCATCGCTTGATGTGTACTGCCCTGGATTCTTACCGGCACGCGGTACGTATCTCCTGGACCTGGGGAGGGTGTTGGAGAGCCAGCAACCCGGATCACCTGGCCCACCTCCATCAGAGGACACTCTCTCCGAAAGTGTCCGGGCTGCCCGCACCTCCAACACTTCTGCCCTGGTGCTTGAGGAACCCCCTGTGGGCTGGGAAGGGTGCCGGTGCTAGCCGGGGTCGGAAAATCGGGGAGTCGGGGTGGGGGTGCCGACCGTGGGGCCGGTATGGGCCGCGCCAGGAGCTGCGGCAGGAGCCTCCTCCGCGGGGCGGGCGTCGGCCGGGATGGAGGCGGCAGCCGATCGCTGTCCCCCCGACTGCCGGGATGCACCGCCAGGTGGTCCTCTGCCAGGGCGACAGCGGCTTCCAGTGCCGTAGGGCGGTGGCAGCAAACCCAGGCTGATGTTCGGGCCGGCAGCCCCTCCACGAACTGTTCAAGGACCACCTTTTCCACCACCTCCGGTGCCCGTCCTGGTGCCTCGGGTTGCAGCCACCTTGTTGCGGCGTCTTTCAGGCGCTGTGCGTAGGCGAAGGGCCGGTCCTCGGACCCCAGCCTGGCCTCATGGAACCTCCGCCGGTGTTCTTCCGGAGATAGGCCGAGTTGGTCAACTACGGCTTTACGCAAGTCTGCGTATTTATGCTGGGCTATCAGGGGAAGCCCCAGGGCCGCTGTCTGTGCCTGCCCAGCCAGAAGAGGCAAAAGCCGGATCGCCTATTCCGCCGCCGGCCAGCTGCATGCCTCTGCCATCGCCTCGAATGAATCTAGGAACGTTTGTACGTCATCGGCTGCGGTCATCCGATGTAAGACCATCCCAGCCAGCGGAGAGGGGGCCGGCGCTGGCGGGGCAGCAGCGGTCCGGGCGGCGAGCTGTTCGAGGGCGTGGGCCTGCCTCTCCCCCTGGGCCAGGAGTGCCCCCAGGAACTGCCGGTTTGCCTCCGCTTGGTCATGCTGCATCGCTGCAATCGTACCCAGCATCTGCCCCAGCGCGAGGATCGTCTGGGCCGGCAGATCTGGGTGTTGCTCGTCTCCTTCCATGTGCTTCTTTCAAATAAGGGGGCCCCACGTTGGGTGCCAGTGTAACAAGACCGTGTTACCCGTGAGTTTCCCCCAGCACAAAGACACTCTGTAGGCGGGATAGCGTTTCACAACATCCTTTATTTGGTTGCTCTCGACTGCTCGCTCAGGCAGTTTGTAGCTCTGCTCCCCCCCCCCTCCCTCACTCCCTACTGGGGTTTATATAGGGGAGCAACCCCCAATCAGCCAAACCCAGACCAGCTGAGGCTAATTAAACCTCTTCCGGCCCCGTTCCCTAAACCACTCCCACACTCCGTCCCCTCTGCAGCTGAGCCCAACCACGCCCCCGCCACCACAATGTCATAAAATAATATTGTGTAAGTCTGTGTCTTTACATGCATATTTGTGGTCTGCTGAATTTTCACGGGACAAGACTGATTGGCGTATTGGTCTTTTTCCTGTTCCGATGTGAGGTCCCAGGACAGAGGATGTCTGTGTACAGACTGCAAAGCCCTTTGAGGCAAATTTGTGATTTTGGGCTGTACAAAATAAATTGAATTGAATTGACTGTTTTCATGGGCTGCTATTTTAAAAAATAATTTGTAATGTTACTAAATGGTCAATTCCACTCCACAAAGAGGAGAAAATTCAAGTCAACAAAAGAGTTGTCAAAGATGTGGAGAAGCTGAGTCACCACTACCAGACAGTATCGCTGGAGGACTTCCACAGCTTGATCCTGTGTTTCGCACCCAAGAATGTGTAGGGTTGTACCTTTTCATTTATTATTATGAAAATGAGGACAATCTGCAGGAATAGCTGTCTACATGGTCGTGTTCCCCAAGTCAAAGAAAGGTGAATGCATTGCACAGCCAGTTAAGACAGAAACTATATTCAGTAAGTTGTAAAATATTTTTACTTTTTATAACAAACATAATATGTGAATTACCTTTTAAATATATATAAGGAAGGAAGCATACTTGGTTTAAAACAAAACAATGACTATTTAAATGATGTGCTTTTACAGAGTACTTGGATGAACTGATGAGGCTCATATTTGAGGGGGTGTCTAACTCTCTGGGGTCGACGGACGCGCCAGCACGTCTACGCGGTGTTAACTCGATGTTTATATTACGATATGCGATAATACAGCACAGAAATATGGTTGAGATGTTGTCGGAATCGTAGACTCTCAACTTCCGTGTCCTTGTTCTCACGAGATCGTATGTGACTCGCACAGCGAACTAGGAGCATGGATGTAACGTGTGATACGTGTGTGTCGAGCTCCGCCTCTCACCATCATTTGTGAATTTGTGTGTCCGTCTACATTTTGTATGAAACTAACCAATGGACACTCAGAAAATCACTAAGGACCTAACCATCACCTTACGCTAGAGAAAAACACTGCAGTTTTCATTCAGTCGGCATCCGATCAGAGAGAAGAGAGAAAGTGGCGAAGAGAAAGTTTAAAGTTAGTAACTTACTTTAAGCGATATAGTAAATATTTAGTTTGAAAACAAAAACGGTTGTAATGTTCATTTTTCATTTGCACACATCCCATGAAGCTTGATCTGTAGTGTGAAGTAATTACTCAGTCCCATTTGATCTGTCCCTCTAACATTTGGTGGAAGAAGAATGACAGACAACACTACTCAAAAAACGATATAAAAAAATTTGGTTTTAGACATTTATTATACATTTATCTACTATATATATATATATATATATATATTCCACTACTTTTGTGACCCTAAGACTGAATTTAAGAAAATATGTAAAAATCGGGAAAATCCCCTTAGACCCCAGAGGGTTAAGGACCCAACTCCATTTGTTGAGGAGTGGAAGACGTTGTAAATGGTCTTCCACTTACAACGTCTTGTAAGTGGAAGACGTTGTAGCGCCCATTGTATCGCGCTTTTCGAATCTTCCGAGTACTCAAAACGCTTTTGCGCTATATGTTCATTCACCCATTCATACACTGATGACAGGGGCTACCATGCAAGGTGCCACCAAGGACACATCGACATGGACCCGATATGGCCACTAGTGGGCGATGTTCAGGTGGCTGGAGGTTATAGGGTTGAGTGAGGAATAAAGGAGAGAGCGAGAAGAGGTTGGTCTTGGCTGGTCTGGTTCGGTGTTGGGACTTCACAAAAGTTATGAGGAAAACCCAGAACATGTTGGACTGATCTATTCGTATACAACACAAACCTGTAATCTCTAAATCTGCTGTACTCTACATAACATTACCAAAGTCTCTAATAAAACACATTTGGTTTTAACAGGGAACATGTGTAAGTAGCTTGTGGTATTTCCCTATACAGGCAACGTGAGTCTAATTCTTAGCTAGTGTTACTTAGATAAAGAGAAGGACTTGTGTTTTACACCACTGTATAGGCTTGTAGCCTAATGCTAGGTGTGTGTTACTGTTGGTGTTTCTGGGTAGTTAGCTAGCTACATAGTGCAGTAATTGGTTATACTGTTAGGATACCTGTTGTATTTCTTGGCAGCAGACATTTTCAACTTTTCTGGCCATTCTGCTGCATTTTCTGCAATTATAGACCTAAATAAGAAAATAAACAAAATTTCAGTCAATGGAAATTTGGCACTGGGATGTAATGAAGTGACATAATTACTTCACATATAAAATAACAGTAACTTCACATATAAAATAACAGTAACTTTACATATAAAATATATGACAGTTATAACTTACCACTGTGACACGTCCTGCTCCAGTCCTGGCTGCGACGGTGGGGCTTCTTGCTTCTTCTTCCTGACTTTCAAGAAATGACTCACGGCAGGACAGACACTACCGTTACCATGGGTGCATCCCAAGTCTCTTAACTGCATCCCCGTTTCCCTCACTTACGTCTTTTCCTTGCGTCTTAGTCCCTCCCACCAGGGATGCATGGAGAGACGCAAGGAAACCATGCAGGGATAGAGGAAACGAGGACATGTGTTTTAAGAGAAATGAGACGTCCTTTCCTCGAAAGCGTCACATGAAGCGACGTCTGTTTCTGAGGACGGAGGTCAGCGGCCGCTGATCACATCTGGATCAGCTATTAGTCGCTTTAACAGCTGGAGAGACTTTCAACGGAGTTCGTGTCTGAACACATGATCAGTCTCACGGACAGTTTTTAGCTCACATTCCAATAACAAGCCACTTAAAATATTAATAAAAATGATTGTATGATGTTTTCAGTTAATTTAATGGTGTTAAACTACTACTTATACTAATAAAGACACCGTTATTATCACTAACAGAGTAGAGATGTTTTCTCTCTGTAGTCTGTTACCTGTTTAACAAACGGCATTGAGTATTTATACACAGTGTGTGCGTTTGTTTTATTCATGAATTATTTGCGTCTATGTTTTGCAATTATGGCGATTTATGGTTTCTCTTGAACACTGGAATTAATTTATTAGGCTCAATGTTTCAGGTTAAACTTAAATGATATAAGTAAAAAAAAAACAACACTCAGAAAACAAATCAAATATATAGAGTTTAATCTGTGATCGTCTTCACTCTGGTATGAAACTCAAGCGATCAGTCCGACCAATCAGATAACTGATGAACAGTGAGGGGGCGTGTCCAACGTTAAAACACTTCCTGGAAGCCTGTTCTCTCGCTTCCTCGCTCATGGCTCCTCCGAGATGCCTCCTCGATCCTCGATCCTCAGACAGAAATAAGAGCTTTGGGACGTCCTTCAATATGGCGGCGCAGAACAACTTCCGGTTCAGGCGAGGATCGAGGAGCGAGGAAACGACAATTAAGAGACTTGGGACTTTTGAGACTTTTTGGCCGCTCAATGAGCCTTTTGGAGCAAAATTTTGTTAATGGTAAGGGGCATGACATTTTATCCAACCGGTTCTGCGTTAGCTGCAGTGAGCATCAACCACCACCACATAGTACATGTGAGTAGTCCAGATGGTGATCTGTTATCCTCCCCCAGATACACCTCCACATGACTTTCTGCTCAAAGCAGCATGACGGAAGCCTCAGCAAGAAAAAGAAAAGCGATACGGATGGCGTTTTATGCCTTTTTAGAAACAACATATGACCGGCCCATTATCTTAATCTAGCCCTAGCAGCAGCTCAGTAATGTTTCATCAGAAAAAGTTGTTACCAGCGTACTCTGTTGTGTTAATGCTAATTGCTACGTTTAATAATAAATACACACAGTATATCTTCCTTTCAAAAAACAACTTCTTCTGCTTTCTGTCATAATGCTAATATTCAAACGGTTTGGATTTAACTTGCCATGCCTTGTGTAACCTGATGAAGAGAGTCAGAAAAGTGTTCCGTATAACGACAGTAAGATGAAGAATACTGAAATGTGATAACGATAGTGATAAAGAATTTTTTAACCTTAAAATGTTAACTGATAACCTTCAAGAGAGTGTTAGGTTAGGATGACCTCAAGGGTACAATGGTGCCAAATCCTCAGTTTACGACATTGCCTGGATAAACCATAAACAAAACTAATGGTAAATGGACTTTACTTGTATACCACTTTTCTATTCTTCCCACCACTCAAAGCACTTTAACACTACATTCATACACAGACGGCAAAGGCTACCATGCAAGGTGCCTATCAGGAATCTAACTAACCATTCACACCCATTCATAGAAATTTTGGGTTAAGTGTCTTGCCCAAAGACAGATTGACATGGACTAGCAGAGTTGGGGATCGAACCTCCGATCTTCTGAATGAAGGCTCTACCACTATTCTGACCAACTAAGCCAGTTTATTGAATTATGACTCTTCGGACAATGATATTTGGCTTCTTACTAAAGACTAAGAGTAAGACACTGGGAACTTATAAGAAACATAAATAAATGAATTTTGCAATTCAAATTAACATTAATTAATGCCATGTTTAACTATCTGAAAAGTATTGCATTTAAACCTCTAGTGTGGCTCTCAAAATTACAGATACACATCCAATTGTGAATGAAAGAGTTAAGGAAACTGGGTTTAAAAGGAAGAGTGCATGGACACGTTGGTTTTGGACCCCCTGTTGACCCCTCAGACAGATTCTTTGAGATGTAATCCACATATGTGATTAAATTAGTTTTCCAGTCCGGTCAATTTCAATTTATATAACTGAAATACTCATGCTAATAAATAATCATTACTATACGTCCACAGGGATCTTAAACAGAGCTTGAGTGCACACTAATGCCAAGCTCTTGTATTTTTAATATACATTTTTAATCTACAAATTTCACTTTCTTTGTAAACCATTCATATATTGACTCTTTTAACTGTTAAGAGGTTTGTTTGCAATTGCCCTAGTTTTTGTTTGGTAATCATACTAAATCTTATTTAAGTTTACAGACTTGTAATTGAGGTTTAACAAATCTCTAAATTTGAAAATATCTGAGTTTTTGAATAATATGTATAGTTAAGTTCATGATAACCAACTCTGCTTACAATTATTTTAGTTATATTTTAGTCATATAAATTCAATGTTGATTGTTGATAGGCCACACTGGAAGGTGGAGTGAAATACCGGCTGTCATAGAGAGGTGGGAGATGCAATATAATTTTATCCAGGAGGACAATGTTGCTCTTGGTTGTTCACATGAAAAGTGACCGAAATATTTGTGTAAAGAATGAAAAAACAGAGCTGGAGAGAAGTTTCCACCATGGCTCCTTTCTCACATCTGACCAATCAAGCATGAAGTGGGTGTGAAGTATACTGGCAGGTTTACTGCACTCTTCCACAGGGACAGACAACTAGACAGCTAAGACAAGAGAGCATGTTTATTTAAAGCTAGCTGGTTTGATGGCCATAGTTAGCCTTCAAGCTAAATTTAACTACTTTTCCCTACATCTCCATAAATGAGAACTGTTAGTTATTAATTTTGTTATAATACATAAATAATGAAGCAGGAAATTATGATGAAAATACATAGTAACCAGCTGAACTTAAAGAAGGATTTATGTCTTAGTTTAGCAGTATAACTGGAATCTAAGCTACTATGTAAAGGGGATATCATGCATTTCGTTGGTTTGGTTCCCTTCAAATCACACATTTAAGTTGAGTAGTCCAAAGGTAAAGTGAAGTATCTACATTTTTCAAGTCTTATGTAACATCTGTGACAACAGTTTCTTCTGGTAAGTTACTCTGAGGTCACTCATATCCATTTCTTCATAAACACATGAGCTCTCCATATTTGGACATTTTGAGGGGCAGCGACTCAAGTCAGATTGAAGGAAATGAAATGCTTGCTTTTCATAACTGCATATATTCTTTCTTATTTACTATGGCCTGAGTAGTGGAGTCAGATGTCTACATGACAATAGATACACAGGGTTATTTTTAATGTGTGTCCTTGACTACAAATAGTAGTCCTCTACCAGTGGGGACGGTGAGATAGGGACTATGGTAATAAATCTCTGTTGGAAGTCTAACACTATGCAGGACGCCATTGGCACCTGCCAATGTGCAGCAGCTGTAGAGTAAGCTCAGAGGTCAAGTCTCTGATTTTAGACATGATCTTTATGGGTGGATAGTAATAATTTTACAATCCTTTGTCAAAAGGTTTCGACAAAAATCACAACAAACTGCTTCACAGGTTATCACATTGATTTAGGTCAAGAATTGATACATAGACAGATAACTCAAGTCAAAAGCTAAATTCTCCTTTTATCAAAGACCAACACAGATTTATCTTTACTAAAATCTGCTTCTGTGAGACAAAATTAAATCATAGCAGGTAAGAGGCACAGACTGGGAAGAGAGAAACTAGCTGAATAAACCTTAATTTATTCAATAGTACTTAATATGTCATTGGATGTTCATTAATGTGATGATTTAGGTAAGGACCAGAAGCTGATTTTTACTCAATAAAATCCAGTCACAGTCAACACCAACAAACCTCTCTCAGAAAATCTCTCTCTGAGTAGCCAATTGTACCCATCACATCAGCAAATAATCAACTAGAACTGTAAACTCATATTACCACCATTCTGGTTGCTGAGAAAATGCAGAGGGCCATGACAAAACCTCTAGAATGTTATGTAACTGTAACTGTCTATGCACATAGACAGTAACATTTGATATCATAAACATTGGGCAAGATATGTGAAGGCTCTGCTGCCTTATATTCAATTATCATTTCATATTCCCATCAAAACCTCACCTGATGATCCACTCATCATAGGTGATTATTTTAGTTGGATGTAAAGCAATCTTTGTCTGTTAAATGCTGTAGATTTTCACATTGGTCGGGCCCTCGCACCTTTGCGCACGTCGAGCGTACTTGCTGGACACTGGTTGACGCGACTTGGCACTTGCTTGACCATCAGACACTGTGTACATGGGTTAGATGATATTTCATGTGTGGAGCAGCGTCGTCATCAAGCAATTTAGCTTAAACCTTTAATGTTTTGAGTGTATCTCTGAATACTATTTTAGATGAAAGCCTGTGAAGTTTGTAAAAGAAAACTAACGTAATATGTGTAAATGCGCTATGTTTGTAATAACAGACTGTCGAAGTAAATGCAGGTCTCTAAACCAACTGTGTGTTTGTGCTGGAGGGTCTGACAGTAATATAGTAACACACGTTGGCAAAGACAAGGGAGGAGTCAAAGAGAAAAGGACATGCAGTGAATACAGATGTTGAAAGAGAAAAGTGGGGTACATTTGCTGTTAGTCGAACACTTAAATTAAACACTGTGAGCTTTTATTTGCAGATAATTTCTAAACTTTTTTAGCCTCTTCTGAATTTTCAGAATGTAGTGTAGATCATTCATTGCAATATCCAACCTGAATCTCACCATTTGCCGCTTTTAAGGTCATTTATACCAATGCATACTGCCATGGCTTTAAAACTATTGTTAGCTAATTTTAGCTCTTCAAATATTTTTTTATCTCTGGGGTCGACGCACATGCCGGCAAGTTTTATAATAATACGGCACAGAGCTATGGTTAAGATGTCTACGGAACCGTATACTCTCCACTTCCATGTCCTAGTTCTCACGAGATCGTACGTGTCTCACACAGCGAGCCAGGAGCTTGGACGTGTCGTGTGATACGTGGGTGTCGAGCTCTGCCTCTCACCGTCATTTGTGGATTCATGTGTCCGTCAACATTTTTGTATGAAACTAACCAATGGACACTCAAGAAATCACTGAGGACCTACCCACCACCTTACACTACAGAAACACAATGCAGTTTTCATTCAGTCGGCACCCGAGAGGACAGAGAGAAGAGAGAAAGTAGCAAAGAGAAAGTTTGCAACGTACTTTCAACGATATAGTTAATATTTTGTTTGAAAACAAAAACTGTTGTAATGTTCATTTTTCATTTGCACACATCCCATGAAGCTTGATCTGTAGTATGAAGTTATTACTCAGTCCCATTTGATCTCGGTCCCTCTAACAGTTGGTGGAAGTAGAGTGACAGACATCACTTCTACTTAAAAAACGATATTACAAAATTTGGTTCTTGACATTTATTATACATTTATCTACTATTTTATCCATATATTCCAACACTGTTGCGTACCTAAGACTTTGGTAAACCAATTTCAAGCACCAAAACAGTTTGTCCACATGAGTAAAGTTATGTTTTCACAAGAGATTTGAAGAATAAAATATGTTTCAAATGCTGTTCTTCAGTCTCGCACCTTGCCAAAGACTGAAAGTCCTCTATAAAGTGCTCTAAATGCAACAGTCCCCATCATGATGCAGTCATGCATCCTGGTCCATCACCTCAAAGCATCACTTACCTCAAAGCCCCTCCACCATCACAAGAGAACAGCAGGGAGGGAGAAGATCATTCTAACACGGCTGTTGTTAGAACAAATTGCACAGACGTTTGTGGTCCAGGTCAGTGGAGCCGTTCATGTGCAAAGATCTGCCTCGCAAAAATATATCCAAAGGGTTCTAAGGACATGGCTGTTAAAGCCTATGTTATTCTAAATGACCAGAGCAATCGCTCACTAGCTAGACTGGAGTTCTTCAAACTTTTCAGTGTGGAGAGCGAACCATTCTCGTACTACCTCAGAACTTGTTCTGGCATTGTAGAAACATCTGGCAAGAAGGCAGAAGGATTCCAGATTGAGTCGCTGGATGGAAAGGTTTTCATCTCTAGAGGCACAAATACTCCTGCTACTCAGAAGACATGTCCTTCGAGCACACAAGGTCAGGCAATAAGTCAACGGACCACACTACGCCCCCTTTGCTCAACGACTGGACCTGAGTTGGGTAGTAATAGGAGAGGTGTGCCTGGGTAATGCCCATAAGCTGACAGACAACACGTTCAAAACCAATGTGCTTGACAATGGCCGTCATTCAATTCTTCAACCCTGCACAAACTTTATGCATGTCAAGGAGACACAGCAGAACGTTAACAGGCCTGACAAGACAACAGAAAGGATGCTGGGTGAGACAGTGTTCAATCGAACTGAACATGACAACAAACTGCTCCATCAATAGAAGACCTCATCTTCTTAAAGATAATGAACACAAACGTCTACAAAGACAACACTAACAGTTGGGTCGCCCCACTACCATTTAAAGAATCCAGCCAGCTTCTGCCAAACAACAGGGTGCAGGTAGTCAACCAGTTTGCATCCCTACAACGAACCTTGAAAAGGAAACCTGAGATGCGGGAACAGTATGTAGCATTCATGTCGAAAATCTTTGCTAATTGACATGCTGAGGTAGCACCGCCACTGAGAGAAGATGAGGAGTGTTGATATCTCCCAACGTTTGGGGTCTACCACCCACAAAAACCCAATCAGATCAGGGTGGTCTTCGACTCCAGCGCCCAGTACTTTGGCGTCTCCCTCAACGACGTGCTGCTCACTGGTCCCGATCTCAACATCTCCCTCTGGTGTCTTGCTACGCTTCCGAAAAGAGAAGGTTGCAACTTTCTACGTTTTTTATGGCACAAGGACAATGACATTAATAAGGAAGTTGTTGAGTACAGGATGAAGGTTCATGTATTTGGCAAAGCACCATCTCCCGCTGTGGCTATCTACGGGCTGCGAAGAGCTAGCAGAGAAGGGGCAAAGGAGCATGGTGCCGATACTGTCAAGTTCGTGGAAAGGCACTTTTATGTGGACGATGGCTTGGTTTCCCTACCATCTGAAGCGGAGGCAATTGACTTGCTTCAACGAACGCAGGCATCGCTCGCTAAATCAAACCTACGCTTCCACAAGGTTGCATCAAAGGCAGTTATAGAGGCCTTCCCGCCAGAAGATTGCGCCTCAGTAGTCAAGGACCTAGATCTGAGCGGAGAAACAACTCCCACACAACGGAGCCTGGGTCTGCTCTGAGAGATCAGGACTGACAGATTCACCTACTCTGCGTCGACGACAATCAAACCATTTACCCGACGTGGAGTTCTCTCCACTGTCAACAGTATTTTTGATCCCCTGGGTCTGCTGGCACCAGTCACGATCCAGGGAAGAGCCCTCCTAAGGGAACATACTTCAGAACTGTCCGACTGGGACACGCCTCTCCCAGAAGACAAACGAAGCAGATGGGAATCCTGGAGAGATTTGCTCCAGGACCTAAAACAGCTTTGTGTTATTCGTACATACACAGCGACCTTACCCACTAAAGCAGTGCATAAAGAATTGTGTGTGTTCTCGGATGCATCGACCATGGCCATCGGTGCTGTGGCTTACCTGAAAGCAGTCCAACAAAATGGGCAAGCCGAAGTAGGATTTGTTATGGGTAAGGCAAAGTTAGCACCCCAGTCTGAACCTACAATCCCAAGGCTTGAGCTGAGTGCCGCAGTCTTGGCAGTAGAGATGGCAGATCAAAGATAAGCTAGAATTAAAGTTGGATGCCACCAATTTCTATACGGACAGCAAGGTAGTGCTAGGCTATATCTGTAATGAGTCAAAACGATTCTATGCATACGTCTACAATAGAGTTCAACGCATCCGTCAGTCCTCAAAGCCCGAACAATGGCACTATGTACGTACAGAGGAAAACCCTGCGTCAAGGTCCTTATCAGCAGACCGCCTTGTACAAACCTCTTGGTTCACTGGACCCTCCTTCCTGCTCCAGCCATCTACAGAGGAAATGCAAACAAGTGAGACGTTTAAGCTAATCGAACCTGAAAGAGACTCAGAAATCCGATCACAAATACAAACCTGTAGTACCTGCCTGGAAGAACTAATACTAACCTCTGACCACTTCCAACTTCTGGTTGAGATACAACTTGCAAGCCAAGTAATTCAAACATCCAGTATATATGGCAGGAAACTACAATAATTGCGATCATCAGAGTTGGCAATTATTAAATTAACTAAACATTACTTTAGTAAAAGCAGATGTTTTTATATATATATATATATATATATATATATAAAAAACATATATAACTAAGGCGGCCATAACTAAGAGTATTTTATACATATATAAAAAACAGGGATTATTAAAACTAGGATTAGCATATCAAGTAACGGTCTCTTTAAATTGTTTATTACAATTGTATGTGTCCTCTATGTCTTCAGGAATGTGAAGATCGTAAAACATAGCACAAAGATTGTCACGGCTCTGCTGTGACTCCAGCCCTTTTCTGGCATTTCCTTGTGTTCCCCTCTGTTCTCTCTCTCTCTCTCTCTCTGTGTGTGTGTGTGTGTGTGTGTGTGTGTGTGTGTGTGTGTGTGTGTGTGCGTGTGTGTGTGTGCGTGTGTGTGTGTGTGGCGTGGGCGCGGCTTCCATCACCCGGCACCTGGGCTCATCTTCGCACCTGCCTACAATCAGACCATCAAGTTCAAGTGCCCCTTGCTTTCTCCCCACTCATTGCCAGATTGTTTCGTCGGCTCAGTGGTAGCTTTAATCTCGGCCGCTCTATGACTTATTTTCGACTAGGAGTATTTTCTTGTGCTTTCTCTGTGTGATCCTGCGACTAACATCTTTCTTCTTTGTCTCAAGATCTCCATGTCTACGCCACAGCCAAACCACCGCCACTCACGCCGCCTCAACTCCCTACTTGCATTCACCCCCAGCTCCACAAGCCACCGGCCTGTTCCTCAGCCAGCCTGTCCTCCATCTATCGTCTGCCTCCCTTTCCCCCATCAACCATTACTAATTAAAACCCATTCCTTCACCAACTCTGCCGTCTCTGTGTCAGCTTTTGGGTCCAGTACAACTGACCGTAACAGAACAATCTGGCCACTATGGTCCCAGCAGACACGAATTCCCTCCGTCAAGCGCTAGCCTCCCAGGGCGCTATAGTTGACCAGCACGAAACACTCCTCTGGGAAGTAGTGGAGACTCTACGGACCCTTTCCTCCAGTGTGTCCCAACTCAGCGGACAAATGAACAAAGTCACCACTCACCTCTCTGTCTCTTCTGCCACGGGCACCTTAGCTTCTCCCGTTGTTGTTCCACCCACGTCACCTCTGGTGCCCGCCGCTCCAGCCCTGCATGCCCGTGAACCTTACATTCTGACCCCAGAACGCTATTCAGGAGATCTGGGAGCTTGTGGGCAATTCCTTCTGCAATGTTCCCTGGTATTCCAGCAGCAACCAGCCAAACTCATAATAAAACCTATACGTGACTTATCTGGGTATATCCCAGATAAGTCACGCATAGGTTTAATTATGAGTTTACTTACAGGCAAGGCTTCTCGGTGAGCAATAGCTTTATGAGAGGGGGTTCCCTATTTGTGATTCTTACCCTGCATTTATAGCAGAGATGATAAAGGTTTTTGACCATCCTGTTCAGGGTAAAGAGGCTGCCAACAGACTTCTCTCCCTCTGTCAGGGCTCTGGGTCAGTCGCAGAATACACGGTGGAGTTTAGGACCCTAGCTGCAGAGAGTGGGTGGGAGGAAGTTTCCCTGCAGGGTGTTTTTGCCGACGGGCTAGCTGATAATATTAAGGATGAGTTAGCGGCTAGGGATGAGACAGACAGTTTAGACTCCCTCATTTCCCTGTCCATTCGCTTAGATAACCACCTTCGTGAGCGCCGTAGAGAGCGGACTAACCACCAGCAAGCCTCCACCTCTCATTTTCAGCCTAGATTAGCTCCCCGTGTTAGCACCGACAGTCAGTCTGCCTCCGGCCCACCCCTTAGTGCTCTAACCGCCGCTCTTCACCGAGGAGCCGATGCAGCTGGGACGAGCCCGCCTCTCTCCTTCTGAGCGCCAATGGCGAATTAAAGCTGGCTTATGCGTCTATTGCGGCCAGGCCGGTCATTTCCTCGCCTCTTGTCCCCTCCTGCCAAAAGATTAGGCTCATCGGCAATTGGAGGGGTCCTGATGAGCCATACGTCCACCTCTACTTTAGCCCCTCATTCCTGTAGGCAAATTAATGCATCCCTCATGGGGGAAGGAGTCCATTCTACTTCATGCCTTGATACTGGGGCAGACGAGAACTTTGTTGACTACGCCCTCGTGGCCCAAGCTGGGATCTCCACCGAAGCCCTTTCTGTCCCCAAAGAACACTCTGGATGGTCAACTCCTGGCCCACATCACGCATCACACAGTTCCCCTGAGCCTTCACCTGTCAGGTAATCACCACGAGTCAGTTAAGCTTCTCATTATTTCCTCACCACATGCTCACCACATGGTCTTAGGACAACCTTGGCTTAAACTTCACTACCCCCACATTGATTGGCCTACAGGTACAGTAGTTAGCTGGAGCACGTTTTGTCACTCTCACTGTCTGCAGTCAGCTCCACCACCAACTAAATTGACTGCAGCTCCCACTATTGAGTCCCCAGACCTCACATTAGTTCCACCCACGTACCGTGACTTAAGTGAGGTATTTAGCAAGCAGCAGGCCCAAACACTGCCTCCACATAGACCCTATGACTGTACTATCGACCTGCTCCCTGGCGTCCCCCTACCCACTAGCCGTCTCTTTAACCTTTCCCGTCCTGAAAGAGAGGCTATGGAAAAATATATCCACGACTCCCTAGCGACTGGTTTAATCTGACCCTCTTCATCTCCTGTTGGTTCTGGGTTCTTCTTTGTGGGCAAGAAGGACCACACACTACGCCCCTGCATTGATTATCGTGGTCTTAACGATATTACCATTAAAAACAAATATCATCTCCCTTTCATTGACCCCGCTTTTGAGCCCCTTCTCAAAGCCACCGTTTTCTCCAAACTGGACCTACGCAATGCCTACCACCTCCTTCGTATCTGGGAAGGAGATGAATGGAAGACAACCTTGGCACCCCGTTTCATTGGACCCTTTCGAAGTAGACAGAATCATTAATCCCTCTGCAGTCCGTCTTAAACTCCCATTCTCCTTGAAGATTCATCCAACCTTCCATGTTTCACTGCTTAAGCCGGTGTCCTCCAGTCTTTTTTACAAAACGTGGTGTTTGTTGTCAAATCGAAGAGCTAATCAGCTTTCTGATGTGGCGACAGCCAGGCGTTTCCCATCATGCACTGAGGCATGCAGTCAGTGGAGAGCTAATGCGGCGCCTGGCTCTAAAAGCTGTGTCCGCCTCGCTCTCGTGAGGTTATCATTGACCACGTGGTCATGACGTCAGAGCAAGTCGGGATCAAGTCGGACACAAATCTAACCGGCATGCAATGTGCGCTGATTACCGGTGATCGATTCTGCGCAGGACTGGCTCATCTCAAACGAACCTATAGAGTAGCAGGAGAGAAGGGAAGCTGAACTATGACAATTCCAGAGTTTTAAAAACTTTAAAAATTCTGCTGTTGCCGTTTCGGTTTGAAAACTCCGGGGTTATGTTTTAGTCTAGACGGGCAAAAACAGAGACCTTTAAAACTGATGAGGCAGACACCCACGTTCGCTATTTGATTGGGTCTGATCAGTCATGACGTGTTCTTACCTGATTGGTCACACCACCAGAAGAAAACAAACATCAGACTTGATTACAAATCAACTACCAGTGGTTAATTCAACATGGATAACGAATTACAGGCGTTGCTGACCTTGTTGTCCATGATAGCAGCTGTTGTGCAGGTAAATACTGCATTTTATAATGGTACTACTGCCTACAGCAATGTTACACACAAAAACTACATAAAAACTAAAATCGATATTTGCACAGTATTAGAAGATAAGATATTATCTAAAACTATTGACATGCCTGTTGTGCCATTCTTTAATGCTACTTGATGTTATATTTCTACAAACAATGATAATAATTAGCTGCTCCACAGCTGACCCCGGGTGTCAGCAGCAGACAGTCCGGCCCTCTCCTGTAAACTCCGGAATATGGTGGTGATGAACTGATGAAATATCGAGAGGAATTTGATTTAAGATTTGAGTTGACTTATATCTTTTGAAAGGTGCTTATGGAATAGTTATGGCTCACTAGCACAAGCACAAATAACACTGATGGTTTGAATGTTTATGATCAAGTGGATCTAGCCTGCACTTTATCAGAGGTGATGAAGTTAACATTTGTGTGGAAAATAACACACATAATAGTGAGATTTATGCCTTTTCAAAAGTGTTTCTGCGCTCTTTCTGGCTTATTCATGCCAAACAACTTGAATTGATATTTTTTACAGTTCACCTACAGAGGACAAAAACAAATTGCTAGGTTTCAGGTGGATAATTCTCGAGTTTTTCCTCGCCGAGTGTGAGGGTCCAAGGACAGAAGATGTTGTATTTTTTAGAGATTGTAACGCACTCTGAGGCACATTTGTGATTTGTGTAATAGGGCTATATAAAGACATTTTTATTTTATTGATGTTCTCTTTTTGATATTGATAACAGAAAGACGGTAATGAGAAACACAAAAGACAATTTATTATGACGAAAAGGTTTTATTAAGAAGTTATAGGAAATTAAAATAAAGGTAGGAATGTTGAACAGGGAGCGTACATTTAAAGTTGGGGCCCTCAACTTTGGTAACAATTCTCAGAACGACTGGAAACATGTCTCAGTGGAAAAGGAGAATTACAGCAGAAAAATTAATCAATGTCACTTCAGTCTAGAATGTTCATGAAAGTAGTAAAATGAAATGCTGTGCCTATAGTAGAATGAAAAGCAAATGCTTACAATGTCCACCAGCTATCTAAATAACAATATCAATATAATTTCCATTCACATTTATTTTGCTGGAGAGTGGAGCTCCACTGGAATGGGCATTATGACAGTAGTTTAAACATTTGGTCCCTTTTCTCGTCACAATAAGGACATTAAGGAATGAAGTCGGAGGAGAATTCAGTAGAGAGATAACAATTTATGGATTCCACTATGTGTACACTCACCTCAGAGTCTCTATTCTCCATCACTAATTAGGTCATGTTTAATGGAATTTAGTTTCAAATCAATGCAACTCAGCTATCGATGACAACTGTTATAGGGGGAGAATTTTTATATAACTCTATAACGTTAACATTTTATTCAGGCTTAAAGTTATGCGTAATTAAGGGAATGGCTGCTTTTAGTTACAGGCGGGTGCCGTCACATCCGCTAGCTGTCTGCTAAGGTGTCACCTCAGCTTATGCCAGTCACAGAACTTAACCTTGTGGCGGTGTTGATGCTTTTAAATATTGTTAGCCTTAGCTAGTTGGTAGCTTCCAAGCTAGATGGGCTTGTCTCAGCAACCAGGCGTCATTCAGCCAACCTCGGCATCCCTTTTTTGGATTAGGGTGTGTCGCTTCCACCAAGATGGCAAAAAAAAAAATAAAATAAAATAAAGGCACTGTCACTCTTGCCCTGTCAGTAACTGAGCCATAGTGAACAAGTAATCATAACACCAAAACATCGAAGTAGTACTATGAGGAAGCATTTGGGATTCAGCAATAGAGAAGGAATAATTGTGGATCAAGTTGAAGCTGTTTTTTCACTTTTAAATATGCTAAATTAAATTGTATTATCCATTTGTCTATTATCTATCTGTAGGTCCAATACTGTAGTAATGTCTAAATTATTTAGTATTGCTACTGTTCATCCATGTGGATTAGCTGTCCACCAAACAATGTTCAGGATTAAAACGTTATGTTTTAAAGACAGGAAGAACATGTTGAATTACTGTTAAATTGACTATGTTAAATCAAAAGGTAAATCTATTATGTCTTGATTTTGGTGAGAAGAAGTAGAGTATAGGTGGTTATAGCTTTTCTTATGCATGTCCTTTGGGTGTGCTGTTTTTTAATAAGCCATTATAGGTTTCTACCATACCCTTACCTGTAGCTACTTTATATTTCTTTCATGTGGACAATGTTTTTTAATTTAACGTTTTTATGTGTGCTAAACAACAAAACAAGTAAAGCTCTTCTCCTTTTGATTTATCGGATTTTGACAGTTTCAAACAGTCTGATGGCTTTTGTAGTCCAAAGTCACTACATCCCCAGATCTCAGCACTGAAGTAGCTGAATAAAATCTTAGCAGAGCTGAGAGGAGTAATGGCTGAAACCAGAAATGAAAGAACCACGTTTAAAAAAACAACAAATAAACGTATTTGAACCCGTTTTTGCTTTCAGAAGGCCCATAAAAATCATGGTGCTTAAGAATGACCACCTCCACAACCAATACCAAACCAGATACTAAAATATACTCAATAGCCACCCAACCCCATTGTATAAAAATCCAGAGTTGACAGTAAAAATGTTGAGCTCAGCCCTTTGTTTAATATTGAACACAAACTTAATTTTGTGTGACGGATAGCGTGCATGTCTGCAAAGTTTCACTGAGTTCTGGAATGAAATCAAATAAAGCTCAAACAAGCTGATATACAAGTGGAACAAGTGCACTCATCACTAGTCTACATAAACACTAAGAAGTGGACACATTTTAGCTATAGTTTACAGATTTAGGTGCCAAACAACCAGCTCTTGTTGTTCAGACTGACAACCGTCCACACTAAATAGCTGTGTGCACACATCAGTGTGCATTTTGTTTCAGCTACAAGTGAGACAATTGTATATGATTCAGGGAGGCTGAGTTACAAATCCATGAGTTTGAAGGTTTATCAAGCACCAAAACACTGCATCAGTTTATTATACCGTTTTTTGCTGGTGTCCTCTGCGTTAGCACTGTGGGGGTGCCACAGAGTAGACATTAGGGTAAAAGTGTCTCGATGTTGGGGACACAGTGGTGAGTGACAGACATTGAAAGCATTTAGCTCAGCACGGACTGCTCTACTGGCAATCCGGCGAAAATTGTTCCTAAACTTATCTAGGATTTACTTATCTTGTATTGTTAATGTTTGAGAATGTTACTGAGCTACCAAGCTAAATTAATGGACAAGTCTAGGCAGATGAATTAATAAGCAGCGCTGATTTTTCATAATGTACCCAGTCCATTGTACATAGACTAGTGATAAGAGTACAATGGACTCAGGATTACCACTGTCTGCCATACATGGACCATTCAAACACACAGATTTACAAACTGACAGCATTGGTGCAGCACAGAGTGACAGGTCCTGGAAGTAGAAAGAGGCGCTCACTTGAAGGCTGACTGCAGTTCTTTGAAAGCAGTGCGTCTCTGTTTCTGCTCCTCGACCTGCTTCTTCTTGGCCTCCTGCTCCTGGCGGATCTCTGTCTCAAAACGGTTGGACTCATTGATGGCCTGGACCTGTCCAACAGTAAGACACACAGCTTTCAGGGGAAGGAATCCGAATCACAAACAGTTTACTACAATAAACATATACATTATAAAGATATAACTAGATAAATGATAAAAAAAAAAAAAAAAATGACTTCAAATATGTCTCTATTTAAAAGCATAGAGTTGTGCAGGGATGTGTAAATAATTGTCCTGGGGATGTAAGAATCCGACGCAGTGGGGGTCCCAGGCCTTGTTGATGACACTGACTGCAGTCGAGCAGAATCTGTTTTTGTAGCGTACGGTTTTGGTCCTGATGGACTGCGACCTCCTGCCAAGAGGGAAGGGACTCAAACAGTTTGTGGATGGTCACAATATTTTTTGCCATTCTCAGGGTCCAGGAGGAACGTCAAATTGCAACCCTCACATCGTAACATGAAAAACTTCCCCTTTAACGGGGAAGAAAAGAAAGAAACCTTCAGCAGAGTAACAGAGGAGTCCATTTCCCAGGATAGACAAAAGTGCAATAGATGTCATGTGTTACAGAATAAACAACATAATAGAATTACAACATCCATATGATATAAATTATATATATGAGAGTAGTAATAGCAGTAGTAGCACTAATAATAGAAACAAGTACTAGTAATAACAGCAGCATTTGAAGCTGGTATAGTAGCAGCAATAGTGATAGAAATGTGACTAATAATAATAGTAGCTGTGGATGGCAGGCGCAACCTCGGTCCAGGTAAAACCACGGTCCATGGAAACCTTTGAACAGGACATGATGTTCTGCTCCCACTTGAGGTCCTGGGTAATGGTGTTGCCAAGGAAGCCAAAGGACTCCACAGTGTGAAATGTAAGATGCTTTTATGATATTATGTGATAATTGTATTAACCAGCTACACACAATGTGTGATACCAAACATAGGTAATTAAATAAGACTTTGGACAAATGAACAAATTACAATTTTAATACAGTCATCTGCCTTTCACATTATTGTTTTATTTTATTTGTTGATGAAAAATGTCAAAATACATTTCGTCACATTTTGTTTTCAAATTTTACTTTCCCTTTAGTGTTCAGGCTTGTGTACATAAAGTGTCAAATATGCTTTAATCAGTACATCTGTCCACACAAGCTTCTATTTTCTCTTGTTCTACATGAACTAAATTGATTGTGTGTTCGGCTGCCAAAATGCGTCAAAGCTACTGCTGCTTCTCTGCTAATAGACCGCTTTCACGATGCAGCTTGTGGAGAAATTGTGTTTTTGTTGTGGAAGAAAGGTTGCGGCTGTGTGATTTGTTACACAGAACTGATGCTTCACCTAACCAAGCCACTTGGGTGCACAAGCAAGGGGGTGAGTGGTGCATCAGAAAGGGCATTCAGCGTAAAACCCATGCCAAATGAAGGTTTAAAAGAGTAAGCCAGTGACGGCAGAGACAAAGATGAAATGGTAGAAGTTGAAGAAGGAAGGCACAGAAGTTAAGACAGGCGCTAGGTAGGAGAAGAGTTGTCAGATGGCTGAACAACTACTGCAGTAGTGGTGAGGGAGACGGCTAGGAAGGTACTTGATGTCATCTGGACCGAGGAGGGAAGACAAGTAGACTGGGTGGTGTAATGAGGAAGAACAGGTAATTACAGTGAAAGAGGTTGGTGAAGAAGAATCAGAAAGATGAAGAAAGTAGACAGGACAGTACAAGGAGTAAGGTGAAAAGAGAAGTGACGAAGGCAAAATAAATGGCATAGCAAGAGTTGTATGAAAGGTTGGACACTAAGGAAGGAAAAAAGGACCTGTATTGGTTAGCTAGATAGAGGGTATTAGCTGAGTTTAGGGTAATCAACGATTTAGTCTTAGATGGAAATGTGCTGACAAGCGAGGAGAGTGTGTTGAGAAGGTAGAAAGAGTACTTTGAGGGGCTGATGAATGAAGAAAAATAAAAGAGAGAAGGTTGGACAATGTGGGAATTGTGAATGAGGAAGTGCGGCAGATTAGTAAGGATGAAGTGAGGGTCGCGATGAGGAAAAAGAAGAGAAAAACTAAAGTTACTACAGCTGCCTGAACTCTAACCAGATGGACTAGTTTGACATGCTGCAGCAAGCAGCAGCTAGCCATCTGTGGGCGACCGTGGCTCAGTGGTAGAGCAGGGGTCCTTCAATCAGAGGATCGGCAGTTCAATCACATGTCGAACGTGTCCATGTCCTTGGGCAAGACACTCGATCCCTGGCTCTACTAGCCCATGTCGATGTGTCCTTGGGCAAGACACTTAACCCCAAATTGCTCCCGTAGCTGTGCCTACGGTGTTAGTTAGAATCCTGATGGGCAGGTGGCACCTTGCATGGCAGCCCCTGCCATCAGTGTATGATGAATGCACTCATTATAAGTCGCTTTGGATAAAAGCGTCAGCTAAATGTAATACAATAAGCTAGGCTATGCTAACATTGTAACAGCTCCATCAACACTCAAAATAACGTCATCTAGGCGTAAATACGGTTGCGTTTTCATTGTTTGTACCATATGGTTTATACACATACATTTATACACATAGTCTTGTCCGGTCTCTACTAATATCAGGTATTGTAGAGCTCTGGGTGCCCACTTACGGCTACAATACACAACGGCAGGATGTCAGTGATGACAGGAGGAGCATCTCAACGCTGATAAGCTTTCGCGACACAGCGTCACACACATTTCTTGCCCGAGTTGAAAATTTCAACTCACGCAAATGAGGAGAATTGTTTTATCTGCGCCGCGCCATTCGCGTCATTCACGCTCGCCGTTTACTCGCGTCCATTTGCGTTGACTTTTTATGTAATATACTCGCACAAAGAATTTGCGCCACGTTTGGTGTGGCTCTTCTCTGTTATAATAAATGTTGCTGTTTACGTTATTACGGTTACCAGTTCTCCTCCAATCGATTTCAACATGGATTTGTTGTTCATCATTATCAGACCAACGACTATAAAGCATCAATGCAGATATACAGATCGCATATTTTTACTTAATCTTGGCCGATGAAGATGGGCAGTAAAACATATTTTCACACTATGATGGTTAAAGTGTGCGGTTCACATGACTCCCATGTCATTTTACATCCAAAAAGCTCTCACACTGCAGATTATAGGCACTTTTTGGCAGACATAAGGTTGGAGTTTTGGTTCCCTCTAAAAGGTGAGTGATACGACTCTCAAACATACAAAACACACGTGTAATGTGATTCGCGCAAGATGAGTTTTCCCCACACACACAAACATGTCTCAATGCAGGAATCAGGACATTGTATATTATATATACAACCCTAATAGCTGTGTCAAAGCTAGTGTTCACTTGATGTGCATGTGGATATGAAACAAACTTCCCCCGTTTCAGTTATTTGTTTTGAGGGAGATCTAGGGAAAGAGCTATATCTTTTCTATGGCAATAGCAGCATGTACAGATGCAGCGACTGCTAGCCCACATAGACTTTGCTACAATAATAACAAAAATACACATCAACATCGGAAAAGAAAGTACGAGGATCATGACCACTCAGTCAGACCGGCTGAAGCGTTGTGATCGACCCAGGAAGAGGGGGAAGAGAGCCGGGATGAGGACTAAACAGCTTTGACCTAAGGTTATTCCATTACCCAGCCTGCTCTTAGCTAATGTCCGGTCGCTGGAAAATAAGATGGATGAAATTAGACTCAGGCTGACCCAGCAACGAGAGATCAGAGACTGTTGTGCACAGATTTTTTACAGAAACCTGGCTTCATCATAACATCCCGGATCAAGCTTGCACTTGACGGGCAGACTGTATACTGCGCCGACAGAATGCAAGACTCTGGTAAGATGTGTTTACATCAATGATGCTTGGTGCTCAAACGTAGTCAAGGTCAATGTTTCCCTGATGTCAAATTTTGAATGCTAAGATGCTGGCCATATTTTCTGCCCAAAGAATTCACCAGTGTTTTTGTTGCTGCTGTTTACATTTCTCCCGATCAAATTAAAACAATGCACTTCAGGAATTGTATGAGGTCATCAGCAGACACATGACAAAACAACCAAACGGTATTTTTATTTTAGCTGTTGATTCTAATCTAACTAACCTGAGATCTGATTCACCTAAATTCCACCAGCTTAGTGTGCATGCTGTTGTATAAGAAGTCACTTTTACTTACCTTGGCTTCAAAGAAGGTCTTGGCTCCTTTGACCCCCTCTGTGGAGACATCGATTTCAGAGAGGCGAGCGAGGACACTGAGGCCGCTGTCCTCTGCCAGCTCTCCTGCTGCTGCCTTCCTGAAGATGAGTAGGAACTGTGAAGGACAGGAAGAATAAAGATACATGGATGTAGACAGAAGGAATAACACATCCTCTTATTCTAATCTGGCTTTCTTGTTTCACCTCTCTGAAGCTCAACTTGTTGTCCAGGTCCTCATCCACCTCCTTGATCATGTTCTTCAAGCCAATGTGTGTCTGTGGAGCTCCGAGCTTCTCCATCATCAGCTTTAGCTCCATCAGGTCAATATAGTTGTCTTTCCCAGCATCAAACCTTGACAGAATCGAGTTGAAAACTGGTTTGTTACAGGTCGACTACAGAGTTGAAAGAAAACTCACACCTTCCATCATGTGCATGCTGTGCCACTTTCAAACCTCGGAGATAGTTTTGGTTTTATTGATCCATATTTTAAGGTGTCTGACATATCGGGCTTCTGTCTGCTGCTCCATTATAACGACAGTGAATGGAATTTAGTTTGTGATGGTCAAAGCATTGAAAATTCAACTTTGAGTGTTTCTAGTACCAGTGTCCTGTTATTCTTGGTTAATAAGACCTAACAGTCTGACCTTTTCCCCTGAACTACTCTACTCAACACATAAAGGCCATTTCCACTGCAGGAACTTCTAGAAACGTAAACAAGCTGTTATCCATTTGGGCCTACTTCTGGCCAGTTCTGGCCCTAGCAGGAACCTCGATTCTCAGTCAGTGCTCAAATCTGATGCTCAATTAATGTGAGAGAAAATCAAAGTGATCTCCCAGTGGTTCGGGCTTTAATTACACAGCCGGCTGTCCCTTTTCACACAGACGTCGGCTCGGCTCTGTGACTACCTCTGCTATTGGCTAGGGAAAAAAAACAAAAAACAATTGATATAGTATCGCGATATTTTGCAATCAAAGATTCTCTTTATAAATATGCCTAATAGCTCCTAAAACTCTGGAGAAGCAGCTGTAGCAGGATGGTGAATCGATGCTGGCACGCTGTACGTGTCTTCGGCAGTGCTCATCCGCCAAGACTTGCAGCAGCTTCAGCTCCACGAGCATACTGGTTACTTGGCTCTTCGGTTACTGTGCTCCATGGACTGTACTTAAGCCACTGAGTGAGCGGCGTCATCTCGGCACAACCATCGCTCATACTGAATAGTTGCTGGAAATTAGGTGGCTGAGGTTGCCACGGGCTAGGGAGGGTGACCTCATGATCCTCCAGGTAGGCAAGAGGACATACATGACGCTTGGGCCGCACATCTGTATACTATTCTGAAGACATCTTCATTCCACAACAAGAATGGAAACGAAGGACCATATATTACAACTGACAAGGCAATCAGCACTTGACTATTAGTTTGCTGGTATATTAGGGTAATCACCGTGGGGCATCAACTTCAATGCAAACTTTACACACTATGCACGGTTTACAGGAAGTATATTGACATAAATTTGCAACCCTACTCCACAGAATACAATAGCATTATGTATATAATTTCCACATATAATATTACAAATATCTACAGGATATACTGTATTCCTTGTGGCAAATAATATGATAAACATTAAAACTAATATATTTCAATACAGAACTCCAGACTGCGACCAAAATGGTTGCATATCTAATCCTTTTTTGTAGTGTGGATTTAACATGTTCACATGGTTGCATCAGTGCACAGTGATCATTATGGAGTGAAGACATCAGCCACTGTCAATTCCATCCATCTCTCAAAAGTGTTGAGCAGTTGAGCCAGAAAGAGGGTCGAGCTTGGGCTCGACCCAGCCCATGCTTGCTGCATGGCATTTGTGCATGCAGAGTGCAAATGCACCCTCACTTTTCCACCCGCTCTGTGCGCATGCATCATGTTCTTGCACCTGGTTTTGGACAGCGGTACAGAGTGAGTGATGAGAGTGTACATAGTGGTGAAAAACTTTATGAAACGATCCATTTTCCTGTTACCGTTTCCAAAAATTAAACAGTCTAAATCTATCTTAAAATGCAAAATGAGGAGAGAAAGGTGCGGATGCTGGTGGGGAGAGGGGGACAAAAAGAGGTTCTGACTCAGAGTCATTGAATAAAACCAGTGGTGGAAAAAAGTATTATGATCTTTTACTGAAGTAAAACCACACCAACAGCACAATTTAAAAACACACACTGACGATTAAAATTTAAACTAAGAAAATGTACTGTAGAATAAAAGTAGTATCATAGGCTATACTTGCTATGCACCGCTGTAGTATAGTATAAAAGTGAAAGTAGCTACTCACTATGCAGCACAATGGGCTCTTTATTTGTTACATTCTCATTTATTTTAATATTAGCGTATTAATATTATAGATGCAATAACATGCTATATGCATTTTAATATTGTAGCTGGCTGTAATTCAACTTTTGAATTCCTTTTTGTAATGTTGGATGGTTTAATTTACTGTATTACAATGCAGTAAAAATCACAAAATTCCCCTAGAATGGAGTAAAATATAGGCAATAACAATTTTCCATTGTATTATAACAAAAATAAGCTCTGTGGAAAACACTAGAAATCTCTATGATTCGAATGCACCATTCTAGATGCATCCGGAATTTTTCTGTCACTGCTGATGGCTACTTTATCATCAAGCAGATAAATCTGAACTCCCTTTTTAAGTGTTTTCAAAAATCAGACTACAACAGTCTGCAGTGCATTACCAGTGTACTGTAATGTACAAAAATAAGGTTTTACATACAGTACTAGCTCTGCAGATGCGACCATCTAGAATTTTCCCTCTCTCCATGGCCGATCTCAGCTGGGTCTTTGGCTAAAAGGAAATCCTCCTCATTGCAGTGGATTATCCGTCCACCAGGCGGAGCAGTGATCATTGAAGCTGAAGTGGTTTACTGCCTGAAATCAGGTTGTTAATATCATATTTGATATGAGGGAGTTTGCTTTCCACACAAATAATAATTTTAAGGATTAGAGTATAATCATAGCATTATCATATCATGCTTTGTAAACGACAAGTAGTTATTTTTATGCATATGCAGCAGAAGGAGACACACCTCTAGTTACTGATTATACCCTATATTCTGAAGAAAGGTATTAGTTAACCTGACTGCATGAAAATGAGAGCAATATGAATTGAGAATGAATGATAAAGTAAGAAATAACTGTGCATGGGAAAAAATGTTTTTTACACAAAGAAAGAAATAGCTCAACCTGTCTGGCCTCTTTATTCAAATAGGTAGCCATACATGTACATACATGTACAGCTCTCTTCAGGTGATCATCTCTATAGGCCTAATGTATTATTACACACATACAACTGAACGCAGGATTGGAGGATCCCACTCGCGTGATCCAAACATTTCAAATAGCTCCAGAGCGTTGAAAGTCCAAAAGTTTAAATTCTTGAAAAAATATATATGTTTTTATATAATGAATAATAATCTGTTCTAATCCTATTTGATATTTATGAGTAAGTGTGCTTCACAGACAGAGCATAGCCTAATGTTACCTTACATTCATTAATACTTTACATTCTCAGTGATTCTCTGGCACAGAGCCCAACACTTTATTAACATTACATTGGAGCTTTTTGTTTACACTTGACAGGCAATCGGTGTGCTTCAGGTGCCCCTCTGAGAGAAGTCCCTGTTTTTTATATATATATATATATATATCTTATTTAACTAGAATTATTTATGGGTTACATAAGTGTACATCACTTTAATGTTGTATAATGATGAATGAAATCATTTTACTAGTTTATAAACTGTTGGGTGGCTAAATATATAATAATATATATATTAATATATATTAATAAAACATTTAAATGTCTGTAAGACAGGGAGCTTTTTTTAACAAGCATTTTACACAGCATTAATGACTTTAGTTCATTATTTTTCCTCACTTATTTTTCCTCACACATTGCTCTTCTACTCTAACTTGGTTTAAGTAACTGCATCTCCTGATCACAACGATTAAATTTCAGCCTGAAAGCACATTTTTTCAACCTAACATTTTAGAAATAGAGCAGCTAATATTGGTAACGGACTGCCGAGTGCTGTCTGAATGTTCGGCACACACAGAGAGGAACGAGAGCAACAGTAAATTACAGCAAAACACAGTAAAGACACACACTGAGCTAAAATGACTAAAATGCCTCCGTGCAGATTCCTTCCCGTCCGCAATTAATTTGGGAATCAAGAAGTTTCAGCAACTCTACTATTTACTGAAGTATCTTATATTGTCGAACAAAAGCTTCAAATATCTTAACCTTGTGTTAACCACAGACCTTATTTCAGGCATCTCTTCCAGTACTCTGTATGTCACTTGTCCCAGATCAGCCAACAGCAAAATCTAATTGCAAAAAATCACAACCAGTTGCTATGTATTCGTATTGAATATTCGAAAGATTCTTTTTTAATTCCTTATTAACATAACAATGAATTTACCCCAAACGAATAACCAAACTTGTCTTAATAATCTTTCAATATGATATTCAGTCATCCTCTCTTAAAAACAATCAAATGAAACAAAACAAAACAAGATATTGACCCTATTCATCAGTGGGGAAAAAAAAATCGAAACAGCATAGTATCGCGATATTTTGTGTGGCGATATTGTATCGATACACGGAAGCCAAGTATCAATCTTTTATTATATAAATTATAAAGTTTTTGGTCCTAGAATAATAAAATCAATTGCTTTTTCAGATCACTAGATGATGCTGTGTTGTTTTCTGGTGAGGTCAGCAGAGGTCCAGATCAGCGTGATTGGTAGGAAGTTGGTCAAAACAAAAATGGAGACATCGGAGAAAGAAATTAGAAACGCACCGTCCGCGTTTAAATCAAACGTCTCATTTTTTAACAAGGAAGGGAAGAAAGACATGGATATGACACATGCGATTTGCAAGCAGTGTCGTATGAAAATAAAATACTCTAGGAATACTACGAATATGAGGGCTCATCTCACACGCCACCATCCAGAGATAACGTTAACCAATGACGGCCAAGCCAATGCTAAATCGGCTCCACCGAAAAATCAAACACTGGACACACTTAGCTTGACAAAGCTACCTTGCAATTCTGAGCGAGCTAAGAAAATAACACAATCTATCACCTACTTCATGTACAAAGACCTGCGTCCATACAACGTTGTGGAAAACGAGGCTTTTGTTACATGCTCAAGACACTGGAACCCAGGTATATGACTCCGTCGCGGCACTTTTTCACTGACACAGCCGTGCCCAAGCTCTGCAGAGAAGTGAAGCTTAAAGTTGAGGAATCTTTGAGTACAGCAGAAAGAGTTGCATTAACTTGCGATGCATGGACGTCAAGGGCAGTGGATTCCTATGTGACTATAACAGTACATTATTTCACAGAGAACTGCTCTCTCACGTTCTCCAAACTAGAGCAGTACACGTAAGTCACACCGGGGCAAACATTGCAGACCACAAGAATGTGCTGCACATTCTATTTCTTTTAATTTAAGAGTACATGTTTTATTTTATTTTATTTCAATTTAACAGTCATTTACTTTCAAATTCTCCAGTTGCTGAAGGAGCTGCATAACTTTTTTGTACAAGTTGCATTGTTCAAAATACCTGTAATAGTACAGCAGTTCACACACGTTTACATTCAGTTAAGTTGGACTTTGTAGACTGTAATACAAACAGTTCAGTTTGTCAGGTGCATGCAACATTTATGACAGTGTTGGTCAGTTTGTCTGCTTGACAATCCCATTTTGCTGCAATAAAAATGATTGAAGTGAGATGAACAGACTGAAAACTTTATCTTATTAGATAAAATATGTTGACGAAGTTTTCCTTTGGGTACAATTTGCAGTTGAAAAAAGGCAATAAATCGCAATACTCAGCATATTGCAGTATCGTGATAATATCGTATCGTGGGACCTCTGGTGATTCCCACCCCTATTCATCTGATGCCTGATCAGAAAAATACTGGACCTCATCATCAAAAGGATTGCTGACACATAGATTCATGTAGTCACTGTACGTCATAGCAACCCTTTGCCTGAACTGGAGAATTAGGATTTTTACTTGAGTACTTGACTTCAAACTTAAAATTATCATGACATGGATTTATTTCATCAGTGGAATAATATGCAGTTAAGATAATCAAATGTATTCATGCATCAGTGTTGGGCAAAGGAAATATTTCAAACAATTTACTGACTGTAATTTTAGTAGAAGCCATTCTCTCAATCATACATGGTCATTAATGGTGCAACGGGTCATAAAACTCATGTAATCGGATCGGATCACAGTTTTTCACTTTTTTTTTGTCGCTGATACTAATTGCCGATCCTTGATGATCCTTATTGGCAGATACAAATCCCCATGTTGTTTGATTATAGCAGCTGGTCTACAAGGCTCCAGAATATTGTTTTTTCCACTGTCCCAAAAATGATTTCAACCGCTCTGAAGTCAGTAAACAATCAAACATCCTAAATGTTATCCTTTTACTTTGTTATAGTCATCTATAGCGTTATTTTTCTTCATAAAAACACAATTCAATTGATTAGGAAATAAAAGATTGTATTTTTATTGATTAAAACAAATCTCATCATCAGTAGTTTTGATGATGCATTATTCCAATATCTATTTATGTTATTGTGAAAACATCTCCTTCTCATCATCAGTAGTTTTGATGATGCATTATTCCAATATCTATTTATGTTATTGTGAAAACATCTCCTTCAAACAACTATGTTTATTTAAGTTTCTCACCAAAACTACATTTCACGAGATTAAATGTGAACACATCATGACAACCTTCTACTTACCTTCGCCCAATACTCATTTTCACTGAACAGAGCCTGAACACATCATAATGTAACTGAACGGAATCTTCGCTTGTTAGCCATTAGCGGTGCTGCTAACGTTACTAGCTCTCTCTTGAAATACACAGGAGTCTATTTCAACACCAATTGGCTGTTTGCAATGTAACACTATCACGGATCGCTGAACAGAAAGCATAAATACTGATGTCCTGATTGTATATTTTTACAGAATATTGAATATCGTCAGTAAAACTTTTTTTCACACTGTGATGGTTAATGTTAAACTGTGTAATTAATCTGCAGTTCACATGCATAATGGAACACACATGGAACAAGTTACAAAAAAAAAAAAATAGACATAAAAAATAAAATAATAAACTAAGTAAACAGGACAGGGCTGCTGCCATCTTCACAACATGCTCCGGCATGATTTCACTTCCGGTTCATGCAGTGCAGTTGTACTGATGTGAAAAGAGTTTGAACAGCACCACATTGTCCGTCTGAAGTACTTCCATACTTCAGAAAATCATAGGCAAAGTTTTCTAACTGCAGCTTGTTCTCTGTGGGAAAGCCTGCTCTGATCAGGCGAAACCACTTCTTCCATGAACCGGCGCACATTATATATATTTTTTTTTGTAATCGATGATGTGGAAAGCGGCCCAGCCCTGCGATGCATATTCATTACACAATAGAGCTCAACAGTGACTGCCCACTTGTTGAATGGCTGTGTGAAATTCCCATTTTTCGCTCCATTGACGTTTTAACCAATCCAACCAACCACTACAAGATGAATGGGGACCATAACATTTGGGTTGGATTTGATTCGGAGAAGAAAAAAAGAAGTAAAACCTTAAATTTTCCAACGAGCCACTAGGTTGGTCCGTTTTGAAATCCAGAGGCAGACCATGGAGCAGCACATGTGGTGAACATTTCCATGGTAATAGCAAGCTCCACCAATCAGAGATGTAAATGTTACATTTTAGGATTGCGGGTAGTTTAATTACTTCTTCATAACATCACAAATAAAACATGTTTGTCTTAAAACAAGGCTGATGGACTTGTGCCCTCTACAGGAGCATTTACCATTGTTTCATAATCTCATGGCTCCTGGTAAATTGTGGATGGTTACGACAATATTGCAAATAATCAAAATCCCCAATTCAGAATATGAACTGGATTTTCTCTTCAGGAACCTTACTGTTGAGCTCTTTTTGTAGAATTCAAATATTTAAAATCTATAGAAGCATCTCTGATTCAAGGGGCCAATCCCACCGAGATGCGTCGCTAGAAACGTGTCGCTTCGCAAAAAAACAATTGTTTTCCTATGGTACGATGGATGGCCTGCGCTCCTCTCTAGTGCTACGTTTTTCAGGCGATTTTTAGATGCGCATAAAAGTTCAAATATTCTCAACATTTTAGCACCAGGCGTGGAGTCGCACCGCTCATCAATGTCACACTTGACCGAGGCAGCCAGCTTTAATACTTTACCACTGACTTCCTGTTTTGATGCTGGTAGATGGTGGTAGGAAAGGCCATTAATATTTGCGATAGGTAATTACGATGAACTATATAATTTCCCTCTCCTCCTCATTAAACAACAGAGAAAAAGCAAGAGCTTGATGTCTGCATTGAATCATTTCTTCACCTGTTTACATTTGATAGCCTGGTTGCGCACGCACCCCCGCTCCACCAGCTCATCAGCCGTTTTGCCCAACTTGCTTTTCTTCGGGGCTTTTTTGATCGGCCTTTAGGACCTTGCTTCTTCCTTTCAATTCTTCAATTTTCCCTTTGAAGATGGCTGTATAAAGAGAATGTGTAAGTAGTGCATTTAAAAGTCTTTGACAGGCCTGGACATGACAGGAACCTGACGAAACAAAACCTCAGTCAATCTGAGCAGCAGTTTCCTGTTGACTATGACTAAAGCTCTTCACCTAGAAACAATGATAAGAGGTGGTGGTCAGCAAAGGTAAACACTCATTTCAACACAGAGCTTGCTTCTATGAGGTGTCCTGTTAAATGCTGACTCACCCTAAATCCCTGCTATTTATACAGGGTCAGATCAGTGTCAATATTAATGAATGCACACAGAAGGATTCACAAATGTAATTTGTGATTTGTATGACACTCCACAAAAATATTTTTCAATGCACACAAAAATAGTTATCCTCCTCCTCTATTTCAACCAATCACATGATTCCCCTCTTATGTCATACTCAGGAACTGGATGGAAATCCAAAGGAGAAAACTAGTCCCGACAGCTAACGTTAGCTTAGTGTGCACCGTACATGCAGCGAAGTATTGAAACAACCAAACATGAATACAACATTTGAGTCAGATAGCCCTCCTCTAGCAGCAGAAACAGTTTCACCTTACTCTTAGCCTTTTATATATGCATCACATATTCATAATAGTTAGTTCATCATCAGAAAATAAGCAAAGAAAGAATCACTCTATACTAAAGACATACAATATATAATACGTCCTGCACTTAAATATCATCTTTTTTGTTCCTGCAGTTTCTTATTCTATGCTAGTTGTGATTATAGTATAATATATTTCACATAGTTGAATATTGTTAGTTCTTTATGTAGGTATAACCACATGGGTATTACCCATTAATATCCTGACATAAGTAAACAGACATTAAACTTGTCGTCTCTCGACAACTCAAAGCGCTTTTACACTATATGTCATTCACCCATTCATACACTGATGGCAGGGGCTACCATGCAAGGTGCCACCTGCCCATAAGGACTATATGACATTCACACACATTCACACACCGCCTACGGGAGCAATTTGGGGTAAAGTGTCTTGCACAAGGATACATCGACATGGACTGGAGGAGCCGGGGATCTTCTGATTTAAGTATGACCCGCTCCTCCACTGAGCCAGTCACCTCATTCATGGTTCTCATGGTGTTGCTTATTATTAACAACTCCAACTTTGTCCCATGAACAGAGCTAGATTAGAAGACCCAGAATTAACAGAGTCAGTTTATAATAAACTTAATGGTAGCTCAATGAAGACAGTATCATAAATAGTACCAGAATGGAACTCAGGCCCCTGTTTTAACTGAGGCTTAAGGTAATAGCGTTCTGTATAAGGGCAGATTCATACAGCTCAAATAATTTTATTAATTTCTTACTACCAGATGTGTCAATATCAGTGAATACATTTAAAATGTGTTCATCACACTTATTTTAGACTCGAGGAAGAGGAGGGTTACTGATAATCTGATGAACTTAGGTTCAATTCGCTGCTTATTTTATTCTATCAACATATAATAATTAACCACGCATCAAGTAGATGACTAAGCACACTATGACATATTCTGTATTCAATGAGCGCCTGTTGTCTGATTTCCTTATCACTGAGTTGCAGAATGTCCCCACCCTGAAGTCACTCATGCTACAGAAATCCAGCACATGGAGAAGTTTGCCTTGACACAAATCTCCTTAAGTTTCAAACCTACTTGTTTAGGTTTAGGAAAATATCAATAAACCCCTTTTGGAAGAAGGCAAACTTCTCTCGTGTGCAGAAGTCCATTACTTTCTTTAGTAATTCATCTTTTTTGTTCACTTATTCATTTGTTTTATCCCAGAAGGCTGGTTTCAGCCTTTATTTGGTTTGACAAATAACAATACTTACTCCCCCTCACTAATCCTAAAATTTAGATTGAAGTTTTGTGTTATTGTGAAATCATCGTGTGACCTACATGAGCAACCTGCCAACTCAACTTCCTTATTTGAGCAATCTTATAGTTACTTCCCTGTTACATGAAATGGCCTGGAGGCATGTTTAACATTTGGTCTCCAAGCTGTCGCGGTAACGTTATTAGTATTCATGCAGATTGTCACACACTCACGTTTTGAACATCTTTTCCATGTCCTTTATCTGGTTCCGGGAGAACTCTTTGAACTCGGTGTACGGATTGAAGACCTTCATGCTGGGCTGACATTGCTCTCCCAGCCCCTCGTTCAGCTCTCCTCGCCGCATCAGTTTAGCACCCAGCTCAGAGTCTGCGTTGGCCGTACTCGGTTTCTCTTCTGACCCATTCTGGTGTCCGAGGTCGTCCACAGCAACCGGATCCTCGGATCCTTCTTCGATTTGGAGCCGACGGCTGAGCTTGGACGAGAGCTCATCTGTTGCCATTTTCAAACTAGGTGCCTAACAGTCAAGCTATAAAGTTACCGAGCAAACTGTAGTAATGTCAGAGGAGAGGGCGTCAGCGCACAGACTTCTAGACAGCCTTATTTTTAAAGAGGCAGACAGGATAGGGTCGCGCCCCCCCTTTCGCCCTTATTTGCTGTGTACGAGTATTTCCGGCAGGAGCACAAAGCAAATTAATCACTAATATACTTGCTTATTTAACATTTTGCTTTGATTTCCATGGTTCGAGCTCCAAGTCAGGACAAATGCCTCCACTTCAGGATGTTGTATATGGGCTTATTACCTACGTAGCTTGTCACTCTGTCACCACGCCTTTTAAAGAGGCAGACAGGACAGCACAAGCAATAGCCCGGTGGATACTTCAGACCACATCCGGGAACTCGGGCTGCGGTCGAATAGTCCTTTTTGCTTTGGAAGGTTCCTAACTGAGTGAAATGACCCGGAAGTATCTAAGTGGCCACCATGATAAGAGCTGTTCGAATTCTCTAAATGCAAAGGAAAGGAGCTTCAATGCTTCTTTACTTAGCTCCTTTAGCATAGGAAACACTGGACCTTCCTTTACAAAAGGAAAGGAGATAATTCTGACCCACAATTCTGACCCACAATTCTGACCCACAATTCCTTGCGGCGGCAACATTTAAAGTGACGCACCATTCGGCCGTTCACGAGAACAAACGATCATGACCGAGAAACGCAGATCATGTAAATAACCAGTCATAACTCGGTAATTAACTTTCAATAATCTGTTAAGCCTGGTGGAAAACTACGAGCGTTACATTGCTGTTGCAATAAACTGCTGTAAAGTGATCAAAGTGACGTATTGATCTGCTCTCTCTGGTGTTTACTGCAGCCTCAGCCCTCATTCTTTTATTTCACTTCAGTTACAGAAGCTTTAATAAAAATTTAAACTGGACGAGCTCTGCAGTCTGAGTCATGTTTTAAATTATCTTTTCAATCAACATTACAATTTTAAGACACTATCAAGTCAACACTTCTAGCTCACACTGAGTTTCATAAACTATTGTCTGCATATTCTTATGATCAGATTATGATCTGCATATAAACCATAACAACAAAGAGGGATATGAGACATTGTAAGTGGGAGAATGTATTTAATTTCAGCATGTTTGAAACTGAAGAATGAGACAGTTTAGTAGCTTTGTACGCTCTGTGACAATCCCTTGGTTCTTTATTTCAATAATCTACTGTTAACTATCTGCTAAGTTTATCTGTACAAAGCAAGAGCAGAATAATTGGATTGCTGCTTCTTCAGTTGCTTGTTGTGCAATTGAACAAGTGGGGCCGACTGTGGCTCAGTACTAGAGCAGAGTCGTCCTTCAATCAGAGGATAAATGTTTCGATCCCCGGCTCCACTGGTAGTGTCTTTGGGCAAGACACTTAACCTCAAAGCAGGCTGTTCCTGCAGTGTATGAATGGCTATGAATGGTTATTAGAATTCTGATTGGATGCCCCTGCCATCAGTGTATGAATGTGTGTGAATGGGTGAATGATCATAATTTAGTGTTAAAGCACTTTGAGTGGTCGGAAGACTAGAAAAGTGCTATACAAGTACAGTCCATTTACAAGTGTTGTTTGATTGACCTCAAACAACTGCAGAGTAGTGCTCTGCATGACAATGGCGTTACCCTGGACCAGTTGCAGGTCCCTGAGTTTACTGTAGTCCCTGAGTTTCAGAGTCCATTTCGTCAGTGCCAAACTGCCCTGTTTTTTGGGGCTCTTAAACTCAGTTTATAATCGCCATAGTGAAGCCTGAAGGCTGACCCTGTGGCGTGTTAAGGAGTATGACTGATTAGATATTCCTGATGGGCAGGTGGCTCTGTGCATGGAAGCCCCTGCCATCAGTGTATGAATGGGTGAATGACATAGTTTAAAGCACTTTGAGTGATCGGAAAACTAGAAAAGGCGCTATACAAGAACAAGTCCTTTTACCATTAACTTGACTTCTTTCTTTACAGTGCTTGTACAAAGGCAATAATGTTACACCTCGTGAATTTTCTTTTATTTCCTATTTTATTGTCATTCACCTCTCCCTCTCATTTCAGATATTTCACTTTCCGCTGTTGTGGCAATTTATCATGTTGTTCTTTAAATATAACTTGTATAGCTTAATCCTGAACATCTGCAGATAAGGCCATCCGAACTCACCAAACCCAAATAATAAATGTGGTATTTCATGTCTGACTTGCTGTAGGGCAGGGGTCAGCAACCCCGTATTAATTTGCTTTCACTGCCAACGATGCTGGCTTACCTGTATGCTTGATATGTGGCGAGAAATTAGCAAACAACAAAAAATGTAATGTTGAAAGACACTTCCAGAACAAGCACACAGCATTTGCAGAAAAGTATTAAGCTGCAGATGAGCGAAAAAAAAGCAATTTCTCAACTGCTGCAGCAAACTGAGCAAAGTAAATATACTTTCAGGAAGTGGATCAAGTCTCCTAACTCAACTACTTCTGCTAGTTTTGTGGCAGCTCATGAGACAGTGAGGCGTCCGTTAGTAAAAACGTATCCATCCTCGGGAGCGTTTCCAAACTCCTCCGTTTTCGGTGCAAACACAGCAAAAGATATACGTTTCAAAATGGAATTGTAGTAGTGTTGACATGGCCTATTTATTTCAAAGTTATTTTATTTAAAAAAATAAAAAATAAACTTTATTACATTCATCATTTTACATTTATACATACAGTACATGCAATTTGGCCTCTGCATTTAACCCATCCTTAGCGGGTACAATGATGCCTCTCACATTTAATTTCGCTTCATATCACACGTTACTTTGCACTTATCACGTCCCGCTCCACCTGCAGGAGTTTGAGATGAGTTTGCACCAGTGACGGCCACAAGAACATGTCAAACCAGCAGTGTTATTTGTGCATGTACTAGTGAGCCATAAGTAGAAGCACATTTCTATTGTTAAAGATATAAACCAACTCTAACTTCAAATCAAATTTTGCCTAATATTTAATCAGCACTGGAGAGGAGAGGCCAAACTACCGACACTGATGGTCATCTGTGGAGAAGCTGATGAAATTATCATCAGCTGTAAAATAACCTCAAATAGTGTTAAACAACTGCAGAACTGAGTAATAATCTTCTAATACTGTTCATACATCACCAAGTACAATTTTTGTTTTCATTAAGTGTTTGTGTAAAATTGCTGCAGTGAACATGACTTTATTTATTCATTTATGGTTTATTCCATAGTGACAGATACAGCATACCTGTTACTATGGACACAGACAAACTTAAAACAGCGATCTGATGCAAGTATCAGACCTCACTGGAGCACATTCTCCAGTCATCTCATCTGGCAAATCTTTACTACCTGCACATAAGGATTGTGTAAATTAACAGAGTCTGGAAATAAAGCCAGTGATAGCTCTTGCACAATCACTCCATATCTTCATTATCAGTCCTAATGATACCTTTGATGATACGCCGGCTTCTTGATCATCCACAGACAAATCTTGCTGCTCTTCTCCTTTTGTGAAGGGTACACCATCTCCCCTACCTCAGCCAAAACTCTCTCTCCACCCAGCTAAACCTGCTTTCGGCTGTGGCACACCATGCTATCTGTCTAGAATACTCGGACTCCCGATCTCAACAGTATTCCCCCTCCTCTGAAACAGCATGGATGATGTCCTTCTTGAGAGGTCAGCACATTTAGACAAACTGGTGGAACAGGACATTGAAGAGGCTCGTTTTGCTGAGATGCTTAGGGACATGCTCATCAAAGTCCACCCAGCGTACAGGAAAGGCGAAAACTTCAAACTGTAACTTTATTTTATATTTTTAAAGTGTGTGTGAATAGAAGTCTGTTAAATGTAATAAAATGAACATAAAACTCATACTATCAAAAGCAAAAAATAACACCCCTTTTTGGTACAACAAAGTCACAAAAAAGAAAATATCTATGGAGTTGTTGCGGAGCCGCTGGAAGTCAAATACAGTCTCCTAAGTTACAGGAATAATAAAATTTGTCCTGGGAATGAACTGAATAAACCAAGGATACTTCCAGTCCTGATTTCAAAGTAAAGGATTGTGTTTTTTGTGATGATTATTATTATTATTTGGACTATTAGAACTATTTAGACGACAAATAAAAATAATATGATGAATAGTTTGTGTCTAATATATTTGGATTGATTACCTCTTAGTCCTAATGCATGAATATTATGAACTTTGAACACTTTTTAGATTTTTGGATATAGGACTTTATGTACCAATAATATTAACTGCTTTTACTGTGTAATTTACTGTCAAATTTCCCTCCAGAGACCAAGAATGTTTTTTTCGCTAAACTTTGATAAACAATAATAATAAAAAATAAAATCTTTAATTGCATAAGTAGTTTATGAGTCTAATATGTTTGGATTTAATACCTCTTAGTCTACATTGAACTTATAAAATTAACTACTTTTACTGTGTACTTTTTGAAAGTCCCAAGTAGACAAGCCTAGGCCATTTCATCACAACATTTTGCCATGAATAGTTTATGAATCAAATTCTTTCAGACTTAATACTTTTCAGACTATTTGCACAAATACTATTGAATACTTTAACTATGTACTTTTTGAATAATAAAGTCAAAGTCCCTTCCAGAAACCAAGAAAAGGCCTTTTTGTATAAGTTTAATGTGGGATAAAAAAAACTTTATTCCATAAGTAGTTTATGAAACTAATATTTTTTTGACTTATTACTTCTGAGACTTACAATTACCATGAACTACTTTTACTGTGTACCTTTTGACTAATCCAAGATTAAATTACCCTCCAGGGTTAAAAAATATGCCTTTTTGTCAATATCAATTATGGTCCGTTGGAACTGACAGTGTTCTAAAGTACAGTGCTGAGTCATGTGGGATCACCGAGCATGATGGCCGCCTAACTGGATACGTCCCAGTAAACCCACCTAATTAAATCAGCGTAACTGTGCTGTAAGGTCTTCGGAAGTGATAGTTAACTCTCTGGGGTCGACACACGCGCCGGGACGTTTTCGCGGTGTTTACTCAGAGATATGGCTAAGATGTTTTCGGAATCTGTAGATTCTCCACTTCCGTGTTCCCACAAGCATCTATGTGTCGTGTGATACGTCGGTGTCGAGCTCCGCCTCTCAGTGTCATTTGTGGATTTACGTGTCAGTCAACATTTTTGTATGAAACTAACCAATGGACACTCAGGACCTACCCATCACCTTACGTACAGAAACACTGCAGTTTTCATTGCATCCGAGAGGACAAGAGAAAGAGAGAAGAGAGAAAGTACGAAGAGAAAGTTTACAGTTAGCGACGTACTTTCAGCGATATATAGTTAATATTTTGTTTGAAAACAAAAACGGTTGTAATGTAAATTTTTCATTTGCACACATCCCATGAAGCTTGATCTGTAGTATGAAGTAATTACTCAGTCCCATTTGATCTCAGTCCCTCTATGAGTTGGTGGAAGTGGAGCGACAGTCATAACTTTTACTCAAAAAACGATATTACAAAATTTGGTTTTAGACATTTATTATACATTTATCTACTATTTTATCCATATATTCCACCACTTTTGTGAACCTACGACTTTGGTAAACCAATTTCAAGCACCAAAACAGTTTGTCCACATGAGTAAAGGTATGTTTTCACAAGAGATTTGAAGAATTAAAAAAAATGACAAATTTTTCAGCTTTATGGCCAAATTATCTCTTTACACAGTGCCTTAGGACAATTGTTGCCTCATTATATAGCTAGCTGAGATTGTTCTACAAATGATCATATATAACACATGGATATGTCTCATATGCAAGTACCTTTAAAGGTGAATTTAAGAAAATATGGGAAAATGCCCTTAGACCGCAGAGGGTTAAAAGGTGGACTCTTAAATATCAGATCTCTGTCATCTAAAGCAGTATTAATAAATTATTTAATATCAAACAATCATATTGATCTATTTTGTCTTACTGAAACCTGGCTGTGTCATGAAGAATATATCAGCCTAAATGAATCAACAAGTCACATTAATACTCACATTCCTTGTGGCACTGAGGAGGTGGAGTAGCAGCCATCTTTGACTCAAGCCTATTAATAAACCCTAAACCTTACTAAAACTACAACTCATTTGAAAGCCTTGTTCTTAGTCTTTCACATCCAACCTGGAAAACAATACAGCCAATTATATTTCAATCAAGAGAGACTACAGTAGTTGAATAAAGAAAGGATACTTGTTTATTGTTAACAGAGGATTTGTGATGATAAAGTCTCAGAGTCTTTGGTGCTTGGACTCTACAGGGAGATTTGTAATTGAGGGCTGTCTGCCCTGATCAGCAACAAGATAGATCCCCCCGTGGAGTCCAGACCTGGTGGTGGTGGAGGCTGATGAGGATGATAGAATGATGAGTTGATGAAGCTGATGGATTTTCAAAGACTGGGTGGAGATGGGGAGGTGGAGGGGTGCGTAACAGCAACATGAATGAACTGAAGGTAGAGAGACAGTCATATTTAAAAGAGACAGCAGCAAGATGATAGGCTAACCATGTAATTGTTTTGTTGTGCTAATTGGATGGAGGAGACCAGCTGATCTCGACAGCTGGCGTCTGATTGACAGCCCCGAATAATGACAGCAAGTAAATGAGTGAGCATGAGAAGTGATTGGAAGATGTATGAGAAATAAATACGGGCTTGCAAGAGTATGGTCTTCTGACTGAACTTATGCTATAGCTTCATTTGTCATAGTGTACCGGGTTTGTATTCTGAATTTCTATCTGAATTTTCAGAGTTTTTATCAAGTTTAGTCCTTAAAACAGATAAAGTTATTATTGTAGGTGATTTTAATATTCATGTGGATGTTGAGAATGATAGCCTTAGTACTGCGTTTATCTCATTATTAGATTTGATTGGCTTCTGTTAGAGTGTACAGAAACCGACTCACTGTTTTAACCACACCCTCGACCTTGTTCTTGGATATGGCTTTAAAATAGAACATTTAATAGTTTTTCCACAGAACCCTCTTTTTATCAGACCATTACCTAATAACTTTCGAGTTTATATTACCGGAGTGTACGCCGTTAGGCAAAAGTTTCTACACCAGATGTCTATCTGACAGTGCTGTAGCTAAATTTAAAGAAGCGATTCCATCTGTATTTAATTTAATACCATGTCTCAAAATAACAGAGGACTCCTGTGCTAACTTTAGTCCGTCCCATATTGATCATCTTGTCGATATTGCTACAGGCTCACTGAGAATGACACTAGACTCTAAAAATGAAGATAATAATATAGCCCCTCTAGAAATGAGGATAATAAAGCAGAGGCAGTTTGCTCCATGGTATAACCCTCAAACCCGCAAATTAAAACAAACATCGCGAAAGCTTGAAAGGATACGGCGTTCCACCAATTTAGAAGCATCTCGGTTAGTTTGGCGAGATAGTCTTGAAACGTATAAGAAGGCCCTCCGTAATGCCAGAGCAGCCTGTTACTCATCAAGTAGAAAATGCATTTCCTGCTGAAATGCCTTGGAATGCTGAAAGTTGAAATTTGAAGCTGAAATATTTGAAAATTTCTGAAAATAGCTGAAAACAGCTGAAAATAATAAAAAAGGGAAACTACCTGCTGAAAAGTGTTAAAGCCCAAAAGCATTGAACTGAACTGCTGAAAATCCTTGTAATTGAAATGTATAACTGGAAAAGTTGGAAGCAAAACTGCATCATCTAAAGAATCCAAGAGATGAATTACAATCCAGGAAAAGCTGGAAACTAAACGATTTTACTGTCACAGTAAAATTAGTAGTAGTAGTAGTAGTGGCAGTAGTAAAAATAACTAAGAAAATGTGGAAATTTCAAATGACTGTCCTGAAAATATGTTGAAGCCCAAAAGCCAAGAACTGCACAGATAAAAAACCTGGTAGTTGAATTTTAAAAGTGGCAGAAGTAGTAGTAGTAGAAGCACCAGCAGTAGTAGTTGAAATAAGAGAGAGAGAAAAGTAAGAGATAGCGAGAAAGGGGGGGAGAGAGACAGACAGAGAGAGGGAGGAGAGAGAAAGACAGATAGAAAGAGGGGGGAGAGAGAGAGGGAGAGAGACAGAGAGAGATGGAAAGAGAGAGGGGGGAGAGAGACAGAGAGAGAGAAAGACAGAAGAGGGGGGAGGAAGCGAGGGGGGGGGACAGAGAGAGAGGGAAACGGAGAGACAGAGAGAGAGGGAAACGGAGAGACAGAGAGAGAGATGGAGAGAGACAGACAGAGAGAGAGGGACAGGGAGAGGGACAGAGAGAGGGGGGGAGAGAAAGACAGATAGAAAGAGGGGGAGAGAGAAAGACAGATAGATCTCTCTCTCCCCCTTCTCTCTAACAGTGTAACGTAACATCGTACCAGTGTAACAATGTAACGTAACAACATAACGCCGTAACGCAACAACGTAACGCATATAATTCAATTAACAGTTTAAATCAAACAAAAATACAAACTTCCCAACACTGCTTCAATCTCTCTTTCATTAAAACCCGATAGAGATCCAACCTCAGCGGTTTCAGTATATCCTTTATCCACTGAGTGAGGATTCTTTCACATCACCAATGGCCACAGTCACCAATGGATTGATTTCACAATGCTTCACTTTTGCTCAGGGGCTCCATTCTTATTCGCCATATTCATTGAACCACTTGCAGTAGCCATCTGTCAAAAAATTAACATCACAGGAATCCAAACCAATAATAAGAATAATAAACACCTCTAAAGTCTCAGACTACACTATCAACTGGTCTATATCCACCATTCTCCCACTCAGCCCTAATAGCGGGAATGTGGCAGTCCAATTCATGCCGCAGCACCACGATGACGCCTTATTGATAGGTTAACCCAGAACCGCATCAAAAGTAGCCAAATGCCTCGATATATCATTAGTGACGTTTATGAATGGTCACATTCGAGAAGTTAGGATTGTTAATATTATTTCATAGTTAAATAACACTTAATTGTATTGCACAAATAACAATCAGAGTATATACCGTATATTTTGCATAATTGACCAATAATGTCATAGATGTTATATTTAAAATGGCAACAGGTAACTGTCTTCAGTATTGCAGTGCTTATTCCTACTTGTTGAACAGCGTGTCCCTGTAGACTAAACAAGAGGGGCCGGACAGTGCCACATCCAAGGCTCTCAAGTAACACTGCTCTCAATGGTATCACTATCTGTCAGCTCCACACGATGGCTAATATACTCAGACAGCAGCATCTTATGAAGGACCAGTACAGCACAGGTAGGGCTGAAACCTGTGTCCATTTTCCTTTAGATTCTACTGCATTATCTTAAGTATATAGAGCTACAAGCAGCTGGTACTTTTTCAAATTGTCACCTCTTTAAATTTCAACAAGCTTTAAACACACGATCATAGAATAATCAGAATTTAATGTATTATGAGACATGCATAGTGTTTGCATTTTTATTAATAATTACATTTTGTATTTTATGTGCTATGTATCACATAGTCTATATACTCAAGAATTTTCTCCAAGTCAGTAATATAGATATTTTGACTGTAATACTCTTGTGGACAAAAAAGAAAAAAAGCAAGCAACTTCAGTGCTAGTTGTAAATCCATGCAACTACTAGTGGACAAACATTTGTGTTTTTCATCTGAATTGTTTGACACTTGTTATGCAACACACCTTTTATCAGTTTCTATAGTCTATAGTTCTGTAATCCTAAACCAAGAGTATTCAATTAAATTTCAGCAAGGTCCAGTTAGAGAGAATTGAAAAGTTCAATTGAATAATATCTAAACAATATCTATTATTACAGATTTAAAATTTAACTGGATTAATTATATAATTAAATAATACATTCTCAAATAATAAATAAATGATCTCTCAATTTAAGTAAAATAAGTGCTACAATAAAAAAATAAAATAACAAAGCTTTTGAAAAATATCTACCTGAAAATAAAGTACTTAATTTTAGAAGAAAAATAAATTTAACTGAATTGTCCTGCAGCTTTAAATGTATTTAATTCAGGTGTGAAGGGACGTCAATAAGACATCAAAGAAACACACTATTGTATTCGTATCTATTAATAAGAGAAAATTGTGTGCAGGGACTTTATCTGTGGTTATGGAAACCACTTGTTGGTCTGCTCCATGACCGCAGTCTACTGTATCGGTTTCTGCTTGGATTTCTGATTTCAATCACCCTTATCATGATGCAGAATCTTGTAATCAACCTCTACTCCCAGTCCCTCCAGCAGCTACCCTTCATGCAGCAGGAGCTAGGGCTGTTACGCTTTGGACTAAGCTTGGCTAACCATGTCTTTTGACTCTGTGTCCATACTGAAACTGCACAAATGAGATTGTTACTGACGGTCTTATCTCATAGGGTATGGATTGAACAGCGCGAGCGCCTTGTTGGGGCATGTCTTGTGTTTTTCCTGTGTAGCTGTTTTTGTGTGTGTCTGTTTTCTAGTTATTACCGTCCTTCATGTTAAAAGTATATATTTGCTGAAACATGAGTAACTAGGAGAGATGTACTTGGATTATTCTCATAAGGCGACTGTGGCTTAGTGGTGAGCAGGGTCGTCCTTCAATCAGAGGATCGGTGGTTCGATCCCTGGCTCTGCTAGCCCATGTCGATGTGTCCTTGGGCAAGACACTTAACCCTAAATGTCTCCCGTAGCTCTGCTAATGGTGTGTAAATGGTAGCTACTCCTGAAGTGCAGGTGGCACCTTAGCCTCTCCCATCAGTGTATGAATGGGTGAATGATGTCATGTAGTGTTAAAGAGCTTTGAGTGGTCGGGAAGGCTAGAAAAGCGCTGTACAGGTCCATTTACCATAAGCATCAACTGAAAAACACAGACCTGTAACACACAGTGCCCCTCAAAGGTCAGGGGAAGCTGCACCTCCTTTGCGTGCATGTACTGGAAAGTCCTTGATGGAGAGCTGGACGAGCAGACCTTAGTCATCACTGCATATATCAAATTCTATATAGATACCAGTAATGACAGAACAAACTCAAAGACTGGATCACCCTACAAATCAAACATCTTTTCATCAAGAAAAAAACATGCCTTTAGACTTTGCCTTCAAAACAATCCATATTGACATTAAAAAGCAAATGTTTACGGCATTTGAATTTGGAATTTGCAACCAGACAGACTACCTGTGCACTAGAGACCGTCACCATCACCAATGATCTAACTAATTTCTATGTCTAATTTGATACCTCTAATTTCTCAGCATAATGTGAATGCGTCCTGGGCTTTTTTCCATTCCATGAGTTGCATGAGTCCCTCTCCTGACCAGGCAAGATGTCTACTGCCAACTTATTAGGTGCAAACCCAATAAGGCGTCTTTGCTGGATGGCATGTAGCTCTAACCTTGGTTAAAATTAAATGTTTCAAGAAACTGGTCCAAAACAGCAGCATTCCATTTTATCGTTCTTGGATCCCCTTCAATTTGCATAAAAGCAAAGGAGAGGCACAGATGATGCAGCGACCTCTTTCCTGTCTGGTACAACACCTGGACATCCCGGAAACTATGCCAGACCAACAATGATTCACTCTGCCTATCAACATTCCCATTTTAGCTCATGGTGCATCAAAAACTTTCTCTTCAATAACATATTAAAAACTAAAGAACTTCTCTTCTCCCAAAACACTGGTCCATCCCCACGATCACAACATCAAAGGACAAAAGGTAGAGGTAATGGAATCTTTCAGATACCTTGTCATTACATTGGATAATAACCACAGCTTCAATCAGCATACCACGGACATTTACAAGCAGTCAGCAGCCACTTGCAGCCATCCATAAACTAAATCCCATGTCTGTCCAACCTCATGTTCTACTTCGCCCCATTAGCATTATCCGGCCAGGTATTCATTCTGGTGACATCTGTTTTTTTTCCGGTATGCTATTTACTCAGCGAGGAAAGTAATACCCTTACTTATGACTAATACCATTCCATTTTTGTTTACTTTATGAAGAATATAGTAGCCTTTAAATGTCACTGGTATCTGTTTACAATGTGTGTGACAGTGAATCTTTCATATTCACAAGCAGCTTGACAAAGTCAATTAATTTCTTCCTGCTGCATAGTTGGGTGAAATTGATCTTCAGCCAAGCCGATCTGCCTGCAGACTTCTCTTTGGAGTCACTTCAGATGCAGGCTCTGCTCTACGGGTAGCTCCACTGTCAGCACAGGAAAATACTAAATAAAGTTGTGTAAACAATACTGGTGGAAGCGATTTTGTCATCGATTTATGTTTTATTATTCAACAGTATACTGTGAAAAATATAAATTCCTTAACTGTAAGATATATATTGATTGATTTTGCCTATTCAGTCTATGTAACTTGCATTGATAATCACCATAAACAATTCTACTAACATAATCTTATTTTGCATGTGCTACTGCTGATTACAAAATAAGACATAATGTCTGTCCATTGAGTCTAGCGACATCAGTTCATAGAAAAACTTTAAGATTGTTGATTGAACAATTGGAGCTTAATCCTCTCCTTTCTCAAACACACGTTTGGGCTTCTCATTATAATTTCCCTTGGAAGACTAATTCTACAGCATTTTACTGCAATCAGCAGAATTTATATAATTTATATTTTCAAATATTGACACAAGAAGCTGATGTGTCTACTAAACCTGATGATCTGTAGATGAGATATAGGCCAATATATATTTTAACTATGCAAGCAACGTTGGCACACATGGAGGGAGAGAATGGCTAGTTAAAACTATATTAATTTTCTTAAATTAATTAGCCTCTCATGTCATACGGCTTAACATCTTATATATAATATTTATGTTGTATACACTATTCTGTTGTGTTCAAAAACAGTAGATAGTTCCACCTAACTCATATATAATTTGCTACTTTACTCTATTATTTAACTTTTAGACTATGCTGCACTATTGGCTGAAGTTTATGTTTACTGCTTGATTTTTTTATATTTTTCATTTTAGCTTCCTTTGTGCAATTGTATTTGCTATTGTTAACCACCATTAATTGTATTGGTTCTAATCATCTGCCATTTCTGTCCTTGTGCTGCTGCAACACCTAGATTTGAACTTTGGGTGTGGAAGTCAATCACAGGCTTGTCTTAAAATACACCTATTTTGCCCTGTATTTTTTATGGTATGATTAAAAGGACTTGTAAAGTAAAAAATAATACAAGGCAAAAAACACACAAACTGACAAAATGATCAAACTGCCTGTTGCCATTTATGTATCACGCAAAGGTACTTGTACAGTAAATGATTTTCATCCTTCCAGTTTAATAAAGTCGAAAACACAGCTATAAATAGTTAGCTTACGTTATCCACAGAAATAGCAAATTGTAGCATCAAACTTCAGGAGCTAATGCTAACCACCATTGGCATAAATTAATTTAAAACAACAAAGTAGCCAACCCGCTTGTGTAACATTCAGTTATTTGAGGGATTTATATTTACGCATATTAATAGCAGTATTTTGATGGCAAATATAAACAAGACTCATGCATTTAGACTCTTTTGGACCATGCAAATCAGTTATCTATCAAAGTCGTGTGTAGTGTAGCTGTACTTTGGAAGATGTAAAAAAACGAAGTTTATTGCCTGTCCTGACAGTAAAACTGCCCTCAGAGTGGAGCCTGCGCTGGAATAAACTCCACAGAGGAGGCCTGAAGGCAGACCCTCTCCAATTCAGTGCTGTTTTGATGTGTTTGATATTCTTTTTGATATGATTTATCTGCCAGATAACAGACTCAATGCTGAAGCCTCTTCTGATCAGTCAAACTCCGTTAAGGCTTCCAGGACTCACAACGAGCTTCACAAGGAACTGCTATTGGCCCATAAGAGGTAGGTACCATACAGGAGCAACAAAACAGTCAAATCCTTGCAGAAATATAATTGAGTGAACTCTGATGTGATTTCTTCACAAACAAGCATTATTCTAATGTAATGTGATCATATTAACAAAGGGCTAGTAAACTGTCTCCACTCAGCGTTTTTGTAAGAATGTATGTGCTTTTGTGGCCATTGTCAAAATGCCTTTCATGCATCTCTCCTCAGTCAGGTGTCATTAAGAATACATGAGTCTCTTTCTTTCTCTCACAAATGTGCAACCATACACCTTCTCTCCATGCTGCTGCAGTTCTCTAAGCCACTGGTAGCATGAATCAGTGTAAAGTGATATCCTAAAAGGAGGACTGACCTGACATCGACATGTCCTGCTAGCACACACTGTATCAGTGAAAGCAATAGATCTTTGTGTTTCTACCTGTTAATTAAATTAAATTAAATTTATTTTGTAGAGCCCAATATCACAAATCACAAATTTACCTCAGAGGGCTTTAGAATCTGTACACATACGGCATCCTCTGTCCCAGGACCCTCACATCAGAACAGGAAAAACTCCCCCCAAAAAGCGTTTAACGGGGGGAAAAAGGAAGAAACCTTAGGGAAAGCAACAGAGGAGGGATCCCCCTCCCAGGACGGACAGAAGTGCAATAGATGTCGTGTACAGAATGAACAACATAGCAAAGTAACAACCCATCCAATGCATATGACAAATGATTCAAATAATAAGAGTAGTGAGCAGAATAATGATGAAAAAATTAAGACTTCTAATAACAGGAGCTGCAATCGATAGAATAGAATAATAAGGATCAAATGATCAAGATGGCGCCGCAGATGGCTGCCTCGGTGTGTTGGTGCGCATTGTTTTGTGTTGTTTTTATTGTAAATTCAGTTTTCTGCTGTGATACCCAGAGCTCTTTTACCAGAGATGAGCTCATAAACATCAGGGAAAGACTCCAGCGGACTTACTTCCAACTCTTCTTTTAACTTCTTATGAATTACTGGACATTATGGTCAAAGGTGCGCTCACCTTTACTCATGCAATGAAACACCGTAGAAGACGGAAACGAGCCTTTGGGCTTGTGCGTCTCCGCCAACATGGATTTCGCATACTGTTCTTCTTTCCAACGTGCGCCAACTGTGCTGAGACTTATCTTCCTCCTCCATTTTGTGCTTCACTGAGACCTGACTCTGTGGAATGATACCGGACTCTACACTCCAGCTGGCAGGCTTTCAGCTGTTCAGAGTGGATCTTGATACGGAGCTCTCCGGCATATTGAAGGGTGGAGGAATCTGTTTTTGTGGCTGGTGTAGCGACGTGACAGTGATTCTGCAGCACTGTTCTTCTGATCTGGAATCCTTTATCATAAACTGTAAACCCTTTTACTCCCCCCGTGAGGTTGCTTCATTCATACTGGTCGGTGTTTACATTCCACCGATGGCCAACGTGACGTGAACGAACAACCCTACTTCCGGGTTGTCAGGTGGGTTAACGTCATCCGAGGCGTTGCTGTTTTGCAGCATGCATCAATGTAACTACAAAAACTGTACATCAAGTCTCTGGATTCACAGTTCACACAACACTCTGGATTCATTTTCAGCGAGTCTGATCAATTATAAGGGACGCCAAGTCAGGGCAAATCACAGATCACAGATTTTTTTTGTACAAACAAATAATAGTGCACTGATTTGCTTCAACATGCAACTGTGTGTGCCAGTTACAAACAAATTGAGGCAGTACTGCAAAACTATTCACTATAATTTCCCCACATTGTGATGAGTTAGCTGGGACCAAATAAATGGTGTGTACTATTTAAATAGTATATTCATGAATTAAATAGCTATTAACCAAGTATTAAGCTTTAGTTACGAGTTACTTTGCACATTACAATGTTTCAAACAATGCTGAACTACCCAAACTGAACAACTGTGTATAAAGGAGTTAAAACATGCTCCACCTTGAACATCTGCAGCAGGAATAATGAATCAAACAAATATACATATGTAATATCCATATATAAAAGTAAAACACTGACATGTATAATGTTTATGCACATTTTTTACTTTTATCTATTGTTTGTAGTCCGATTACCTAATTTTCAGTTTCAACTGAAAAACTGAACAGAAATCTAGTCTGTGTTGGGCTTCAATGAGTGCACTGAAGTTCAGTTGAATCTCTGAGGTGGATATGCAAAGGACAGCTGACAGGTGATCTCAGTGAGAGAGGATCTGTATCTGTATTTGTTAAACTTCATCATGGAGAATGTTTGTTCACATATTTAGGTAGATCCAAAGAGAACCAGCATCTTTTGAACATGCCTCCTCATGTTTGGAAAGTTATCTTCTTTGAGAGAAGAATAAAACTCAAGCAGTGATACTGACTTAAAGTGCTCTGCCAGTGGTGAATCAGACTGCAGGTCAAAGAGTTTGAGCTGAACATCACTGGGAGCGTTATCCACACTGCATGTGAAGGGAGAAGAAATCATGTGCATTTCACTCTCAACTGTTTGGAAGTCTTGAAATCACCTTGAAAACTCACCATGCAGTGCCCCTAACATGGATGAGTACCAGTGAAGGTGATCAACTGATGGTGGGGCTTCTTTCAGGGTTTGCAGAATGTAACCCTCCATCTGGCCTGAAAAAACTGCAACTTTCTCATGAAAGCCTTCACCAGGCTGTACATGTCATGTACAAAGAGGCCCTTGCCTTGCAGTTTGTTATTTAGATAATTCATTAGTGCAGTCACATCAACAGCAAATCCAAGATCTGCCATCCAGTTCACATCCGAGAGTTCTTGGACGTCCTTGCCTTTCTTCTCACAAAACTCTCGAACTCTCTGTGATTCATTGCTCTTGCCCTGATGAAGTTAACTATTTTAGTGACAACATCAATAACATGGTTAAGCTTGCGCACTGCCTTACATAACACCTCCTGGTGTATAATACAATGCAAAAACACCAATTTCAGGTCTGGGTTTATTTCAGTCACTTTATCTTGCATCCGCTTAAAAAATCCGACATATTTCCCCGTCGAATTTGGACAACCATCGGTTGCAACACCTGCCAGTTTGTCCCACTTCAGTCCCAGTTTGTCGAAGCATGCGTTTACCTCCGTGAACAAATCATTCCCCGTCGTCGTCCCTTTCATTGACTGCATTGCTGCCAGCTCCTCTGTATTCTTGAAGTCTTTCGTTATCCCACGTACAAAGATGAGTAACTGTGCTGTGTCGCGGACCTCGCAACTCTCGTCCAGAGCCAAGGAGAAAAAGTCAAAATTGTCAGGTTTTTTTTGCAGCTAAAGCTCCAGATTTCCCGCGATGTCCTCGATCCTCCTAGTTATGGTGCGTTGGGAGAGGGACACATTCTCAAAAGCTCCTTTGTTCTCGGGGCATAGTAGTGCAGCAGAGTCCACCAAAGACTATTTGATAAACTCCCCATCAGAGAATGGCTTACTGTTCTTTGCAATTTTGTGGGATATCACAAAACTGGTCTTGGCTGCTCCATCCTTGAATGTGTGGAGCTTGGTAAAAAGGCCTTTTTGCGTTTGCAGCTTAGCTAGCAATGCCTCAGATGTCAAGTTGTCGTATTTCTCCGCGTGTTTCGTCTCGTAATGGCGATTCAAATTGAAATCCATAAAAACTGCAACCTGTTCTCCACAAACTAAGCACACAGCTTTACCTTTGACTTCAGTAAAGAAATACCTAGAAGTCCATGTTTCGTTAAAAACTCTACACTCTGAATTAATCTTTCTTTTTTTACCATAGGCCAACATTTTTTAGAGCTAACAGCAAACTCACGTCTCCCGTTAGATCAGTTCGCCAACACGTTGCAGTGATGCTGCTGCTTGCCCACATTCACCAACGTACTAACGTAACAGTTACGTAAATTGAGAAAAAAACAGCAACATTCGCCTTCAAAATAAAAGTGTAAAAACAATTCTACCCAACACCGAGTGTGAAATCATTCTTCATGTAATTTATTCTTGCAAGAAGGAGCAGAGTTGAAATCACATACAAGTCATGTTTCCAAGTTGCTACTCAAAGATCCATCTCTGAGCCTTTGTCTTTTATACCCTGTGACAGACAGCAACAGCAGGGTATGGTGGGTGTCTGAACTGGTTCAAACCAGTTTACTTCCTTATCTTTCCCAAACCCAGGTCTCAATTGTCTCTCTGTGGGGGCTCGTCCTTGTCCTGTCTTCCAGAGAAGCAAATGGGTTGCCCTTCTCTTTGAAGCTTCTGTGGTCAACCTTTTGTCAGCGTTTTGGTGAATATTCTCTGGTTCCCACAGCAAGGCCATCAGACCATAAATCTTATGTAAGACCCCCTGAAGAGAAGTCACACCTAAAGTGCAACAACTACAGGAAGGAAGAATCTGAAGCATCTCTTAATCTAAACATTCTGTGACCTGTAAGGTCACAACCTTACAGAAACCATTATTTTTCCAACAAAAAGCAATGCAGCTGTATCACGTGCATTATGTACACTAATTTACATTTTTTTCCTAATTTCCCATTAACCTCCCGCAGGCCGTACAATGCCCAGATCTGGTTTAGAGCATGGTCCCAAGATACTTTTTTAAAAGTCTTCATGTGATACATGTGCCTACCAAATTCCATACATGTACTGTAAGTCAAACGTAGCACTGGGGCTGCTCTTTTGAATATTTGTAGGGGGCGCTATTTAGGCAATTCATGATGGGCTACACTCAAAAAAATAACTCATTGGATGAACTCAATTAAATTGTGGGCAGGTTTTCCATCCACTAATTATATGTAACTCCAACTCAAATTTAGCACATCCGTGCAATAAAATGTAATTAAGTTACTCCAACTAATTTTTATCAAATACAGCTAAAATAAAATAATATTCATTGAATTAAATTAATTTGCGTTTGTCCAACTCAAAATATAATTGTAAATTAAATAAGGTAAAACATTTTTTTTTATTTAATCCCCCATTAAGACACAAGACAAAACCTAGTTGAGGTGTTTTTATTGTAAATGCTCGGATAAGTTAACATGGTCAAAACTGACCACCCAATACACTTGTATGACTGCATTTTTTTAATATAACAAACAGAAAATAATAAACAGACTAATCAGGAAATTAACAAAAAAAAACTCCCAAAAGTATCTTTATAGTACTTCTTAGTGTTGTTAACTGTTGAAATTATCGACAATAAACCTCAATTTAACATCAATACTTGTTTACTTACAAGATATTAACCGCTAACTTCAATACACACAGTATTTTGAAAAGAACAGTTTAAGAGGGGTGTTCCTCTTCAAGTACCCTGAAAACAGTACTTCTGGAACAGTTCAGCAACTGGTGAAAAATAAACACCCAGCTATCACAAAAATAAAAAATAAAAAAATTCCAAAAAGATCTTGTAAAAATACTTGACAGTGCACTTTCTCACCATGTGTTCACCTCATGCAAACAACTTTATTTTCAACTGCTGCACCTTTGAAGTCAATTGAGTTTGTGCTTCAACAAGTTCACACGAATATCAGGGTGTCCAAGTCGCCCAAGCTTTGTTCGATAGTTTTGGATTTTATACTTAATCAAGAGCAGAAACGAGAGAGAAGGGAAACAAGAAACCAATATATTTAGGTTATATTTAAAATTAAAATAAATATAGTTTGAGATTTTGTCAGTGTAACGGGTGAAAAAATGGCAAAGGCAGGACCCTAACGCAGACTCATCAGGAGACAGATAGTCGTGTGCAAAAGGTATTTAATAATTCCGGCGACACAGGATCAAGGAATTAGACAAACACGGGAAACACTATGCTGACAACAGGCAAAGAAAACAGACGAACTCACCAGGAGGGATAAGACAAACAGAGTTTTAAATACACAGGGAGGTGCAGGTGTAGGTGATCAGACACAGGAGGATTCAATTAGAAAATCACATAGACAGGAAGTGAAGTGACCCGGGGAAACACGAGACAGGGAACCTTCAAAACAAAACAGGAAACCCACACTGAACAAAACCCCAAACCATGACAGACTATTTGGCATAACGATGACACAAACCTTTAAGAATGACAAATCTTTTTAACATTACCATGCGCAAACCTCCAACCATGTACTCCACAAGGGGGTATGGGTCTACCAAGTCACCAAGCTCAATTAGGGCATTACCTTTTTTTTCAAATGGGAATGTACCCAAATATAAGCCACTCAGGCAGACGTGAACAACTCTAAAAACACAATTCTGCCTTTCATTCATATCTGGAGAGTCAGATAACATTGAACAAACTGTATAGAATACCTTAAATTTCTATGAGTTTGATAAATATCTTTGCCTCATGAACATTTTAAACACAAGTTATAAGTAATGCAAAGTGGTCTGTTATCATTAACGTTTAAAACAAGTGAATTTTGCCTTTGTCTTTTACAAGATCTTTCAGAAAGCAATAGTTTGTGTCACATCTACAGGTGCATAACATCAACAGTTATAACCAAATCTCATTCAAGAGTTTAATAAAAATCAGTGCCATAAGTCCAAGTGCATTAGTGTGCTTTAGGCTTTTCACTGTTAATAGTGACAGATGTTACCATTCAAAACACTCAATTTCAGATTGATCAAGGAACAGATAACTTGCTGACACTAATGAGATGGGTGATACTGAGATCTAGATTTCAGTAAAGAGACCAGGTCTGGCTTGAGGGCAGTGGTTCAGATGCGTAAAATGTCACGTAAGTGGGAGTCACTCATCCTTGACCTCAATCGGTTCTTGTTTAAGTTCATGACTGAGAATGTTTGCTCACACAAATATGTGGAGCCGAATAAGCTCAGCATTTTCTTAGCGAATGACCTCATATCTGGAAACCTGTCTTTGTCCAGCTGCTGGTAAAAGTCAACAAGAGAACACAGGGCGACTGTGGCTTAGTGGTGAGCAGGGTCGTCCTTCAATCGGAGGATTGGCGCTTCGATCCCTGGCTCTGCTAGTCCATGTCGATGTGTCCTTGGGCAAGACACTTAACCCTAAATTGCTCCCGTAGCTGTGCCTACAGTGTGTGAATGGGTGAATGATGTCATGTAGTGTCAAAGCGCTTTGAGTGGTCGAAAGACTGGAACAGCACTATACAAGTACAGGTCCATTTACCATTACTGCTGGTGTTTTCCTTGTCACACTGCAGCTCCAGCTGCAGCTGTGGAGGAGCATCACCAGGGTCGACGGAGAAGGGAGAAGAGAAAAGCAACATGTCCTTTTCAATAACTGCAAAATCCCGAAAGTGTTTGTTAAATTCCACAGAAAGAGATGCGATAGCTGTTGCATAACTCTTCATTTGCGCACCAATGTTCTCCTGTGGGAAACTGTCAATGACCTCTTTCAAAGCTGGGAAGTGGTGCAGGGCTCTGTTTGGGACAAGTGTCTTTGGAAAAGTTGCAGTTTGGTTCCAAAGGCTTTGATTTGAGCGTATAGCTGGCTCACCACTGCATCTTTTCCTTGAAGATTAACATTCAGCGCATTCAGATGCTTCTTTTTGTCAACCAAAAAAGCCAGATTTGCCAGCCATACAGGATCGGACAGTTCTTCCATTGGTTGTCCCTTCTCACCCCAAAAATTTCCAATTTCCTCTTTGAGAGAGAAAAATCGCTGCAGTACGGACCCCCGACTTAGCCACCTCACATCGTTGTGATATATTACGTCACCGTATTCAGCCTGGATGTCACGCAAGAACTGTTGAAACTGTCGGTGGTATAGAGCTTTAGAGCGAATAGAATTGATTGCCTTTGCCACTGGTTTCATAACATCCTCAAATTTGAGATGTTTGGCGCATGATACATGCTGGTGAATGATACAGTGAAGTTTAATAGCGTTACCTGCTTATTTGCTGACTTTATTGCAGATCAGTGTGGACAATCCACTTTGCTCACCAGCCATGACAGGCGCACCATCGGTAATGATCCCAGAAACTTTACTCCATCCTTTCATATCATCAACAGCTTCACAAACAGAAATGAATAAATCCGTTCCTCTGGTTTGCCCTTTAAGGCTTTTGAGGTCAAGCAGCTCCTCTGTCACGTTCATGTTGTTGTCAACTCCTCTTAAAAAAATCAGTAGTTGTGCAGTGTCAGATGCATCGGTGCTTTCATCGCAGGCTAATGAGAAATAATCAAAAGCCACTCCCCTGTCCCCCAGTTGTCTCTGAATATCTGACGATATGTCCTCAACTCTCCGTGCCACAGTGTTGTGTGCCAGGCAAACATTCATAAATTCTTGCTTCTTCTCGGGGCAAATATTCTCCACCATTTTCATGACACAGTCTTTGATAAACGTACCTTCAATAAAAGGTTTGCCATGTTTAACTATTAACATGATCACTTCATAGCTGGCTTTGGTGATATTTTCTTTTGACTCACAGGCCCACGTGAAGAATCGCTGCTGCGATGCCAGAGCAGCTTGGAGTTGCTTCACTTTTTCAGCGCGGTCAACAAGACAACCGTCTCTTTACAAATTAGACAAACACAATTGCCTCGATTTTCAGTGAAGAAGTATTGTAATTCCCACCGCTCCTGAAAGCGGTGGCCCTCACTATCAACTTTTCTCTTTTTCTTTGCAGTCGCCATGGCAGAAATGAATGGAGAAGGGTTTGTGGCACAGATGCAGACCCAGATAGCATTAGAATGGTGCTGCCACCGTGTGGTGAAAGGAGGAATTACATTTTTAAAGTTTTATGATTTATTTATTCTGACAGAGCTAACGAGCCATAAATAACACATTATAAGACCGAAGCTGCGGGCCGTATGAAATCTGACAGCGGGCCGTGATTGGCCCGCGGGCCGGACTTTGGACATGCCTGGCCTAGGTGATAACATGACAAAAACACCAAAATGAGAGCTATAGTACTGTGTACGTTTATATGCAGTAGCAAGAGGGCCATCCTTTGCAATAGCTATTCCCAACGGATTAGATTTGTAATCAACAGTGTATTGTAACAGTGGAAAGCAACTAATAACTCTTCCATTTGTAGTTTATGACTTTGGAATATATCAGAAACAATAGCTTTTGTGACAGGCAAAGATTATGTACTTAATATGTAGTGAAGTTCAGAAAGGACCTCATCAATAATTGCCTTTGGAACATGAACAATATTTTCCAACTTTAATAAAATAGCAGGTGTATTCCTGCAGCATCACCACAATTTAGCATTTCATATTCATCATATGTATCCACACGCTTTAATGTCATGTAATGAATGTTGCCTGTGTTTCCTATTTTTGTGTGTGTGGAATGTACTGTAAATATTAGTTTTAAATGTGCATCCTAGAAACCTGTACCTGCATATATTTTCTGTTACACCCATTAAATATAAATATATTTCTTTTTAAATTTGATTTATTTAAATTTATCAAACAATATTTAAATATGTCACCTCAAAGAAAAGCTTGAATAGCTTTTTTGAGTGTAGCTAAAAACCCATGTCAAATCTGTATTTCCATGACCTTTGACACGTGCAAAGTTCCATGAATTTTTGAGTATTCCAAGTCACAGAAACATTTGCTTGCTTTTTCATGGCGAATAATGCGTTGACACAATCTCAAACGAAAGGAGACAGTCCAGGAATTCCTCACATATCCCTCAAATCCCTATAAACCAAACCCTCAGCAAGATGTGAGCCAACAAACAGCAGCATCAGACATTTCTTTATCCAGCGAATTATGAAAAATGCTACTTACTTTTGATGAAAAGCTGTGAAGAGCTAGTTTTGTTTTGCTAAATTCACATTGAAATATGTCCGACTACTTCCTGGGTTGCACTGAAATCATTCCTGGCTCGTTTACTGTCAGATTACCCACGTGGGGGAGTTTCAGCATATAGGAGCGAGCGTTTCACACAGGACTGTGCCTTACTGATTCTGATTGGCTAACAATGCTGTCAATCTCATTTTGGTTGATATAGTTCAATTCTATAGGCTCTAATGATTCAAAGGAGGTCTCATTCACTCATATCGACCAATCCTTTGTGGAGATATTTTCTCTCATAATAAAATACCCCTGGCCTTTCGGGAAAAAAAAGATTTTGCATGTGGCAGAGCACAAAACATTATTTTGGTTTGGCATTGTGTATGTTACTGCTGTATTTGGATGTATTGAATACCATTAGTGATATACAAGTGAAATATATAGTTTGGTACAGAAAATTAAAATTGCACTCATTGTGCCAAATGGCCATGTTCAGAGACCTCGCCTGAACTGTCTGTACTAAAAACTCTCAAATTTTTTTATGCTTCACTATATCAAAGTCAAGCTTTGCAGAGAGAGTGTTCACATATTGTGCTATGCTTTGATAGTTCAAACCTGCAGCTGCATCCTTCCAAAGGGATAATCATCCTGAAAGTGTTTTTCTTTTTGGCGAACCTGAATTTTCTTAGTTTTTCTGTGTTCCATCTTCATTTAATCTTAACCAGTTACATCTATACTGATATTTACACATCTGAACAAATCTCACAAGTGTTCCCTTTATAATAACACCAATATTATTAATATAGACCTTGTGGTTGCAGAGATATACTCTTTTTAGTATGGGTATGCAATTTTCGAGCAGAGGCCTAAAAAATAGGTCCATTTTTAAAAGGTTAAAATATCAAATTTTCCACCAGTCCTGATACGCACATAAACTTTGGTGAGTTTTCATGCATGATAACGAAATTGGCGCAAAGTGGGCGCCATCCGACATCAAGGCCGTTCAATGACAACTCATCATTTTGATAACTTTTCATCTTCAGATCATTTTGACCAAATTTGAAGTCAATTGCTTAAATTCTGTAGGAGGAGTTCGTTAAAGTACGCCTGAAAACGATGAAAAATGGCAAAAAATACACAAATTGGGCGACTGACTGCATCGCCCCTTAACGTTTGAATAAAATGCAAATGTGGACATATGCTACAAATTCGGTGATGATAGGCCAAATGTTTTGGAAGTTATGTGTATTGATGTACTAAGCCACGCCCATTAGAAGTTCATTGGTCCATGTAAATGACCCTCAAAAGGTTCTGTTAATAGGGTGTCTATTTTCTGCATGTTTCCGGTCTTTTATTTTGAAGCCCTTCTGGCGAGACCGGAAGTATGTGCAAATCTCGTGAATTGACTTCGCATGGAAAAGTACGGTAATTGACGGTGTGTACTGAAGGAAATAGTGTTCATAAGGTATTCCTCTGAAGTACAAGAGTCACTTTATGAACGGCTAAGCACCTAGCTGGAATGGGAACAAGGTACTTTGCGTTTTATTGTGTTTTGACCCTGTTTAGTGACATTTCATCTTATGAACTTGTAAAAGTGTAGTTAAATGTATTATTGTAATAAGATGCTAATGTTAGCTGAAATAAAAATGGCTAGCTATATCGCCACGCTGTAAGATTATGCTAATGATATATTTCAGCCTTTATATGTGCCTTTTAAGAAGGAGAAAATGTTGTGATTAATGTCCATATGTATAGCTGAATGTCATTTAATTAACATTTACACTCGTAAGAGCTCATTTATGTTTTATTTGTTCCATAGCTCTTTCAGTGATTTCTGGAGATTGATTGTGAAGGTGAGAAATATAATTTATGTTTGTCAAAATAAGGCTAACGGTTGAACATGAATAAAGACCTCTGGAAACATCAGTACGCTTCACCATTATCCGGCTGGGGTACGCTACAGTCCATATCTTCTAAACACAATGAGATAGCAACAAGCTTTTGATAACTTATGATGACATTGATCCAATAATGATGCGCAAACACTTTTGTAGCAATTGGACTGAGCGTGTAGGAGGAGTTTGCCTAAATGTGTTTTTCACAAAATTCAAAATGTCGGAAAATCTAAGTAGGTGGAGCTTAACCTGTTGCCGTTCCGTTAAGTGTTATGTACACAACTGCTATGTATAGGTAGGTACTGATGCAACATATCTTTGAAAAGCTAAGGTTCTTGTGATTCGATTGACCATTTCAAGATACGATCACAACAGCAGGTACAATCAGTCTCTGTCAGACCACCAACAAACAAACAATATCAAAATCGAGGCAACTCATCTATGAAGCCTCATAGTAATCCACCAATCGATAATATAAAAGAAAAAAACGGTCTACATTGGCAAAGGTCCAGACGATCCAATCCAGTAACATATGTAGTCCAAAACACATTACATCAATAAATACCCTCGAACTGCTGTTGCATTATTTCAAATTAGCTGGCAGATATGCCTAATTATTCATGTATTTTCGCTCGTAACTCCCATTTGCATGTAAACAATGCAGATTGCCTGGTATCAAAATGGCGGCTGAACTCTGCCCTTTAGATTGACACCTAACTTGACCCAATAGGAGCTGGCATATCATCTCTACAGCCTACAATAGCCAACGAGAGTCCGCGTTGAAGAAAAGTGCCTGCACCTCTTCTTTCGTGTAAAGACTGAGCCAATTGCAACCGATTGTTCTGATGAAGGGCGCTTCGTATAGCCAATGAAATGTCGATAACGACAATATGTTGCTTCAGGGGGTAGAGTTAAAGCCACATTAAGAAAGTCATTGCGTAAAGGTGAACAGCTGGTGAACAGCTGGTGCCCATTCAGTGCGCGTCCGTGCGTAAATACTATAATGCATTTATGCTTCAGTTTCTCTGTCAGAAATAATGATAATGAATCTTGATATGGGATAGGTTACCTCTCAGTGACACCTTTCATTAGAGCCAAGATTTCAAGACAAGTAGTATTTTTAGCCTAGGTATGTGACCAGGGTTACCAAGGGTCCTTTGGAGTCTCCAAATGGCCTTTTTGGAAAACATACCCTTAGAAAAACATGTGTAAAATATACATTTTCTGTGGTATTGTTATCAAATTTGAAATTGTACTAGGTAAGGCTTCACGCTGTGGTGCCATTGTGTTTTCCAGCTCATAAGTCCCAGCTATAGTCATCCGTTTGCAAAAAAATATTCAGGCGGAAATTAAAACTTTCTACTTCAATGGGTTAAAACTTCTATTATTCAATGCCAGTAGCACTTACAGTGATTCTGACTATTGTGGAAAAACAAGTGTTACCTTTCAAAAGAAACCAAAACCATGCATGTAATTAAAATGGTTCAAGAACAGCTTTCAATTTACTTTGGGTATGCCTTGCATAGGCGTTTTTGGCAAATTTTACAGGAATGGGAAGAGGTTAATGCTCTGATTGACTTTTTTGTAGAGCAGACGGAACTGGACATGTGTGTTGAATTTCAAGTCAATCGGTCGTAGATGGATGTGGTCTTTCAAACTTAAAACACAGCTCAAAGGGGTGCTACAGAGCCATTTTTTCTACCCAAATGCGAGACCCTTAAAATATTAAATTTTTCACCAGTCCTGATATGCATGTCAACTTTGGCGAGTTTTCGGGCATGATAAAGCCCCCAAAAAGGCAATTCATCTCAGAGAAAAAGAAGAAGAAGAAAAAGAAGAATTAAAGCTGCAAAAAGCATTTGTCAAGCTCTCGCACCTTTACGCATGTTAACAGTACTTGCAGGACGCTGGTTGACGCGACCTTGCAATTGCTTGACCATCAGACACTGTGTTAGACGATATTTCATGCATGGCGCAGCGGCGTCGTCATGTAATTTTGCAGAGGCTTAAACCTTGAATGTTTTTAGTTTATCTCTGAATACTATTTTAGATGAAAGCCTGTAAAGATTTTTTTTTAAAACTAAAAACGTAATGTGTGTGAATATGCTATAGTCTTTGGGACATACCAGACTTGGATTAAATTAATCTTACATGCTTGGTAACAGCCCAACACAGGATACCACAAGGCAGGTTAAGAAACGACCTCGTTGAAACGAATAATTGACACGACCACTGTCAAAAACAGTTTGCTTCCGTCCACACACACCTTATTCTCATTACCAGGCACTTACCTTTATACCCTTTCGTGTTAATATGCCACCCTGTGTTCAATGTAGGAACCACATGTCCAAATTCACCCTGTGTTTCCCTCAAAGATAAAAGAAAGCAGCAAAAATACATTATGGCTCCAACACACATTGATTGAGTTAATCACATTTATTGGTATGTCTTTGTATAGATTGTCAAAATGTGCTCTCCAGATGTCATCATTTTGGATTAGTAATGATGGGGTTGATTTGACTTAATGGCATTCTCAATATTTTGTTTTTAATTGTACTTTTATAGTTTTTTCATTATGCCTAGGGCTAGGTTATTTAGTTGCAGATGTTTTTAATTTTAAATTTTTCTCAGGTCTTGCATTCTTGATCACACCATTTGTCAGCAATTGCCTTTTAACAAGCTTCCATTTTTGTTAGTTTATAAGATAAGCTTTAATACATGCCTCATGAGATATATTGATATCATCAATGGCCTTGTTTACACCATCTCTGTTGGAGACTTATTGATTTTAGATATATATATTGACATGTCATTCAATAGAACAGGTGAGTTAAAGGCAATGATGATTTTTTTTTTACTGTCTGGAGCCCATCTGTAAGTAGGATTTCATTGCTGGGTTCACTTTTCCTATTTAAAATTTGACAAAAGTAGACCCTGTTGTATTGTCTATAAACCACCTGTTCTAACAGTGACTCTTCCTCTATGGGCTAAGGGGTGTGGCGCTAAGCAGCAGATCAGAACTTCAGCAGGCAATGGAGAGGAGGAAGAGGGTTCAGAGTGACCGGGAAGAGGAGGGACAGAGCAGGACACCTCTGGAAGATGTGCTGCTCAGACGTCAACAGAAACAACTTGAGGTAGTACATCTTTTTATAGAATTATAAGTGGCTTTCACACAGATGAACACACTAAAAATATAAAGTGAACTGCCTCAAGGGATCAAACACAACCTAAGGAAATATAGCAAGTAGCAATCAGGGTCCAAGAGCTTGCAGGTCAGCATTAATAGCTATGTTCACAGCAAGGCAGACTTCAGAGCACAATGAAGAGGCAATGTTATGCAAAGGTTTAATTCACCAGTGTCAGGTAGCAAGAAGCTCCACTGCCTATCTCCAAGCATGGTACCCCCCATCTGTTGATATTCCACCAGGCTAAAATCTTTCTTTCCATGATGATTTTAAAAAAAGGCAATGTTGTACAGTTCTGGGAACAGAGAATACATTTTTCATCCAGTGCAGTTTACTTTCATAGTCAGAAAGTTGTAATTTTGTTTACTTGCATAAAAGGATAAAGTGCAAATTAACTGAAGATTCAATGCAGACCAGCTAAAAAATTCAAGCGGTGCACAATGCCCAAGTTAGCACTACTGACTTACTCCGAGGTATTCAACAGGGGTTCCGCGACCCCTAGGGGGTCCGCGGAGGTACTGCAGGGGGTTGTGAAATGTTTGGTTGATTAGACAATTTTCCCCCCTCAATATTCTTTCCACAAATTTAAATGTCTTTAAATACACATTAACATGAATCCGACATATTGTATCGAATGGATAAAAACATGAATCTGTCCATTATTTTAATAGTTCAGTATTGTATGCAAGATAACACATATGTTTATGCATGGCAGTGGCACTAATAGGCCTCACTCATTTTCATTTCCACGTTTATGTTTAAAATAAAAACGTCAATTGGAATAGCTTGTATGCATGATTATCATGCAATTGACATTTATGTTTATAAATGGCAGTGGCACGGCCACCCCACTCACTGTCATCCTTCAATCAAAGGATCGATGGTTCGACCCCCGGCTCTGCTAGTCCATGTCGATGTGTCCTTGGGCAAGACACTTAACCCCAACTTGTGCCCGTAGCTGTGTTGACAGTGTGTGAATGTTAGTTAGTCCTGATGGGCAGGTGGGACCTTGCATGGTAGCCCCTGTCATGGATGTGAATGGGTGAATGACGACAAGTAGTGTTGAAGCGCTTTGAGTGGTCGTAAGACAAGAAAAGTGCTATAACAAGTATAGTCTATTTACCATTTGTGCAGGATGGGACTGGAGTTTGACATGATGTGGTCTCTCAGAAATAATTTAACCTTTGTAATGTCTGCTATGTTTTTTTCTCTCTTCTTTAAAAAAAAAAGACAGTGGTGGACAGTCTTGAACTTTTTTGCAACGTAGTTATATTGCCTCCAATATATTAGAATAAAGAAAGATAGATACAAAAACATTTGAAGAACCTTAATGGCAGCACTTTCTATAACGCCCATGTCTATAATGTATTATAAACATTTGCCTGCCTCAAGGCCTCTTCATAACACATTGTAAATTGTACGATGACATGTAAGTATCATAATACTTCATAACTTGTCCACCTACCTACAATAGGTTCTTGCCTCGACTTCATCGGTTCTTGGGTCCTAATAATTATGATCCTTACAATTTCAATAGGGCCTTCGCGACCTGACGTTATCGGTGCTCGAGCCCTAATAAAAAACATGAAAAGAATAATAGGTCCTCCGATCCGACTTTGTCAGTACTTGAGCCCGAACAATATAATTTAGATGGTTTCTCTGTTAAACATAGTGGCGGGTCATGTTTGACCCTGGAGACAACACGAGGGTAAACCACATCACTAAAAAAAGCTATTTTACTTACTTATTTTAGTTCGGCCTTTAAAATAGAAACCAAGCAGTAGGTAGCTGCCTCGGGCAGCCGCACAGCACCATAGTCCCGCCATGGGTCCAGCCTGGACAGCTGGCACAGCCTCTGGCCTCGCTGTTAGTTGTCTGGGCTGGACCTACAGCAGGACTACAGTGCAGTACTGCACTTTGCTTACTGGATATTGGTATAGGCGACGGACTGCTGCACAGGCAACAGTTTACTTGCCGTCTTCAAGTGGCACATTACACATTCACAAGGTCCATTTCCATCAAGAGCCCACAGTGATTTAAAAAAAACTTCTTAGCCATTGTTTTAATGCATAACCTTTTGGTGAACATACAAAAGTAGAGATAAGTAGGAGAGTTGCCATCAGTTAAAGAGACTTACCATCGAGGCTGTAGCAACCCAGATTAGGCCAGCACCAACCCTACCAAGTCTGTGTTCGATGCGGCCACCAGCGGCTCATTTCCTGTAACCATTGTTACATTAGCATGAAAACATTGTGGACTTAGCAAGCTGCTAAATGAGAAAAATTAAACAACTCTTATCAAAAGTGTTTTAAAAGACGTTGCTATCACCAGATATTATTGCTTGATTTCCAGTAAACAGAAAAGAGAGAGCAGGCTTGTGCTGTGCTGTGATTGTAATGCTACACAGTGGCTACAGAAAAGTAAAAATGAAAAGAAGCTGAGGGGAGAATCGAGAATGGGGTCTGAGGGTTGTAACATTCTTTAATTTCATGATGTAGATTAGTCCCAAACTATCGACTCTATTCCCGAATTGCCTTCCAAAATTAGGGCTGATTTAAAACAGTAGATGGCGTTTTGAGAAATTTTCAACCACGAAATTCCAACTTTGGTAAGAAATGTCAATATAAACACAGGCATTGTTGTGTTTCATCAAAGTACGGTTGTATCGCTTTTTTTTTTCGCTTTGAAAACATAAAGTATGCAGTTACTCTTTAATTAAGATGTTAAATGAAGGATTTTTTACTGAAAACTTCAAAAATATTTTTTACACTGCAGGATTGCTAGACTCAAGTAAAAAACCTGAATAATTTTTTCGCTATTGGTGATTTTACAATTCACAATATAATTCAATTCATTTGTATAAGGCAAAATCACAAATTTGTCTCAGGGCTTTATAATTGTTGTATATTTCAAGCGACAGTGATGTTGGAGTGATGATGAAGGAATCTCCGCGGACACTGTTCTTGCTGGTATAATGAAGTTTATTACAAACAAGCAACATATGTCAAGACGGGCGTCATGAACACCCGGAGAGTCCCAAAGTCGAACAGAACTCTAACCGTCGGGGATCTCCCGATCACTTATATATGGTTGTTGTTTACGCCCCAGACTTGAGTATATAATGACGTCATAAAGAGGGCCCCCAATAAAAGACATGTTTCGGACATAGGCACAGCTACTCCTCCATCCTCCAGGTCAAGGAGCATTGCCCAGCGGGGGTACCTAACGATTATCCCATGTGTAACAACAGCAATGGATCCGACATTCCAAAGTCACAGGCCCCTTCACATATGTTATCTTCATGCATTACAGAGCAAAATATACTACATAATCTAAACACATACGGCATCCTCGGTAGGTGAGAAAATGGATTTTAAAAATTATATTTTAAAATTTTACAGGGAGCCAGTGCAGAGAAGCTAATACAGAAGTAATATGATCTCTTTTTTTTGTTTTTGTTAGCACACGTGCTGCAGCATTCTGGATCAACTGGAGAGATTCAAGAGACATATTAGAGCCACCTCATAATAAGGAATTGCAGTAATCTAGTCTAGAAGTAACAAATACATGAACACATTTTTCTTTATCGTTTTGAGACAGGATGTGCCTGATTTTTTAAATGTTACGTCGGTGGAAAAAGGCACTCCTTGAGATTTGTTTATCTGGGAGTGAAACGACATCCTGATCAAAGATAACACCGAGATTCTTTACAGTGGTGCTGGTTGCCAGGGCAATGCCATTTAGAGAAACTATATCATTAGATAATTGATTTTGGCGGTGTTCTGGGCCTAGTAGAATAACTTCAGTTTTGTCTGAGTCTCACATCAGGAAGTTGCAGGTCATCTATGTTTTTATGTCTTTAGGACATGCTTGAAGTTCAGCGAAGTGGTTGGTTTCGTCTGGCTTGATTGATAGATTGAGTATCATCTGCATAACAATGAAAATGTATGGAGTGTTTTCTGAAAATATTGCCTAAAAGAAGCATATATAAGGTGAATAAAATTGGTCCAAGCACAGAAGCTTGTGGAACTCTGTGACTAACGTTGGTGTTCATTGAGGTTTCATCGTTTACATATACAAATTGAGATCGATCTGACAAATAGGACAGAAACCAACTTAGTGCAGTTCCTTCAAAGCCAATCGAATGTTCTAGTCTCTGTAATAAGATGTAATGGTCAATGGTGTCAAACGCGGCACTAAGGTCTAACAAGACAAGTACAGAGACATGTCCTTTGTCTGATGCAATTAGAAGGTCATTAGTCATTTTCACCAGTGCTGTCTCTGTGTTATGATGCACTCTAAATTCGGAATGTAGAAAGTCACATAACTGATTTGCACCTGCTTTCTCAAGGATCTTAGAGAGGAGGGGAAGGGTTAGAGGTATACAGTCAGCAAACACCTCTTGATCAAGATTGGGCTTCATTAAGAAGGTTTAATTACAGCTACTTTGATGGACTGTGGTACATGACCTGTTAGTAAAGACAGATTGACCATATCTAGTAATCTATCTTTAAGCCACCTAGTTGGGATGGGGTCGAAGAGACAGAAGGTTTAGATGTAGAAATTGTTGAAGTCAATTGGTCAAGATTGATGGGAGAAAAGCCATCTAAATATATATCAGGGTTTACAACTGTTTCGAAGGTTCCTACATTTAAGGATAGCTCAGTACTAGTTGAGGGCAGGAGATTATTAATCTTGTCTCTAATATATAGAATCTTATCATTGAAAAAGTTCATGAAGTCATTACTACTGAGGTCTATATGAATACATGGCTCAACAGAGCTGTGACTCTCTGTCAGCCTGGCTACGATGCTGAAGAGAAACCTGGGGTTGTTCTTATTTTTCTCTATTATTGATGAGTAATAGGCTGCTCTGGCATTACGGAGGGCCTTCTTATATGTTTTAAGACTATCTCGCCAAACTAACCGAGATTCTTCCAAATTGGTGGAACGCCATATCCTTTCAAGTTTTGGCGATATTTGCGACTTTGAGTGTTATACCATGGATTAAACTTCCTTTGTTTTATTATATTCGTTTTTAGAGGGGCAATAGAGTCTAGTGTCATTCTCAGTGAGCTTGTAGCACTATCGACAAGATGATCAATCTGGGAAGGACTAAAGTTAGCACAGGAGTCCTCTGTTATATTGAGACAGGATTTTGAATTAAATGCAGAGGGAGTCGCTTCGTTAAATTTAGCTACTGCAATAATCAGATAGATATCTAGTGTAGAAACTTTTTCCTAACGGCGTATACTCCAGTAGTAAGAATTGAAAAGTTAATAGGTAATGGTCCGATAAACAAGGGTTCTGTGGAAAGACTATTATTTTGTCTATTTCATGCCATATGCCAGAACAAGGTCTAGGGTGTGGTTAAAACAGTGAGCGGCTTTCTGTACACTTTGACAGAAGCTAAGCTAGGTTGGGTCGGAAAGACTAAGAGCAAGGCTTTCAAATGAGTATTAATATGACTTGGAAGAGTTGAATAGTTAGGGATAACTATGTGGATAAAATGAAACTTTAAACAGTGCTAGCCATCTCTTTCGGACTTCTGTAATTATTTGCTCCTGAAGAACTTCTTGTCGTCTGTACGAGAAGGTACACTGCATCTTTTCCTTGATCACTACCTCATTATTATTTCTTTTTTTACCTCGAGCAATAGAGCAACCCTTTCCAGAAATTAACCTCAGCCTTCCGGGGCTTCTTTATATCTACAGCTAGTTTCCCTTGACCTTTTCATTTGTTCTTATGTGAATGACAAAGCCCGGCCAAGTGTTGTGCGGAAGGTCATCATCTTGATCTTAATATAGTGCTTCCATCCTCAATATCCAGTCTGAGTTCCTTTCTCACGCAAACATGGGTGGGTCTGTACTAAAGCCTCAGCAACTTCTTCAAACTGATCATCTCTTGGATATGAAATGCTGTGTTCTTTTCCTTCTGTAAGGCCTTCAAAAATATCAGATCTGATTTTAAGAGATATAGGAGAGTTTCATTCACACTAGAATCATCACTCCCATCTGAAGAAGCATCTCGGCACAATATGAAAAGCGTGGCACGACAAAGCAAAGCCAAGAGCAGGACCGGGACTCAGGAGATGACAATATAGTATTATTGCTGCTATGGAATGCTGATTTATTTGGTTCTTGTGATACGGGGCCAGTAGACATATTGAGGGGAATCACTAGGACTGTGGAGCACGTATCTCTAAAGGGTGGCGCTGAGGAGATTACAGAGCAGGTAGCCTCACAAGATAAGTATACCACTCAAAATACTTTGATCTTGAATGTCTAAATTGACAGAGGTTCATAAATTACTTTCCAACGTCTATGTAGCGGCGATCTTCTCTCCGTACGATAATCCATATTACCACTACTGATATTACCACTACTGTTACAGTCTGTGTATTGGCAATAAGCTTGACGCGAAATTAGTCTTCTGAGACAGTAACTCCATTATAAAAAGTTTACTAAATAAAAATAAAGTTACAAGATTCATTCTGTGCTCAACTTGGCAGAACGGTCAAAAAACTGTCTTGCTCCGCAGACTGATCAACCTCAACTGAGAGATATTGGCTATGACGTAGTCAGTAACGTAACTAAAGGCGCATTTCAACGTTTTTTGTTCTCTCATCACTAAACACATCTTGTTAAGTTTAATATGGCTGTGAGGATTATGTCTAACCCTGTGTCCTCCTACGAGTCCCGCCCACTGCCGCGCCTCTCTCCGTAGGCACAGCTGTGTCTCATTCCCCTTGATCATGTCCAGTCGACATAAATACTCCGGTCATCCTCGTCCCAGTTGTCAGTCTGTCCGTTTACCTACCTGGTATTCCGACCCGTGAGTTGTCTGTTTTTTATCTTGTGAGTTTCCGGCTCTAACTACCCGTTCGTTTTCTACTTCCCTGCCGTCCTGTGTCGAGCCTCGGGCCTCACCTGTGTGAAGAGGTCTTCCCGTTCGTTCCTCGGAGATCAGCGGAGAAGTCTCGACGATCCTGTGTCGAGCCTCAGGTGTCACACAGCTGATCCAGCCTGCCAGCCTGCCAGCCGCGGACGTAGCGGAGCCACCTTCTGGCTTGGATCCAAACAGACGCGTGCACGCGCCTCCGCTTTGACGTAACTGTTTTGCTATCGGCTTCGTCTGCCGCTTCGAGGGATAGCGGAGCTCTCTCCCGGATTTGGAGGAGAGAGACCGAGAAGTGACTTTACGCTCCTGTGGGTTTTTGGCCACTTCAGAACTTGGACTTTTTTGTTTCCTGTTTTTTCCCTGCTTGTGAATAAATCCTGGTTTGAGAAGGAACTCTGCTGTCCTGTGTCTGCATTTGGGTCCGTGAACACACCATAACAGAACGGACTGACCAAGATTATGGACCCAGCAGCTACAGCAGGATCTACTCCTGCAGATCCCCTGCAGGTGGCGATCACAAGCCAAGGAGTTCTTCTGGGACAGCAAAACCACCTGCTGCACGATCTACGGCAATCACAACAAGCCATCGGATCGCAGGTCTCCGAGATCGGCAGCATGGTGCAAGGTCTCGCACAACCCCGCCCTTCCTCCCAAGAACAGTCGGCGGGGACCACACAACCCATCCGTGAGTCGTTCGTTCCGTCTCCTGAATCTTTTCACGGAAACATGAAGGGATGTATAGGTTTTCTACTCCAGACGACGTTTGTGTTCAGCCAACAGTCCCGCACGTATGCATCAGACAGTTCTAAAATTGCCTATCTGACCGGGTTGTTACATGGCCGTGCTCTCGACTGGGCCCAGGTTCACCCAAAACCCGTTGGACACAGTTTCTTTTAGACAATTCCTGGAGGCGTTTAAGAGAACTTTCGACCATCCCACGTACTCTCAGGACGCTGTTCAACACCTTCTCCACCTCCGTCAGGGCTCTGCTAGCGCCGCTGAACACCCAATTGACTTTCGGATCCTGGCCGCAGAGTCCGGTTGGGAGGAGAGGGCGCTGAAAGGGGTTTATCTCAGCAGCCATTTGGAGGCATTAAAGGACGAGCTTGCTGTTCTGGAGGAGGTCAAGACACTGGAGGACCTGATCGCTCTCACCATCCGACTGGACACTCGGTTGCGGGAACGTCGGAGAGAGTGGAGCTACAGGTTCTCGGCACCGGTTCATCAGCCCTTAACCACTTACGATTGCCGGTCTCCAGTTCCACCTCGCCACCGCAGTCCAAGCCACCAGCACTCGCCCCTTCCGTTCTCTCCTCCCGAGGATCGGGATGAACCCATGCAGTTGGGACGTTTCCACCTGTCTCAGGGAGAGAGGGAGGGACGAATCCGTTCCGGTACCTGCCTCTATTGCGGCGAGTCGGGTCACCGTATCCCTGTCTGCCCGGTGCGGCCAAAAGAGAGGGCTCGCCAGTAGGAGTGGGAGTACTGGCGAGCGACTCCACCCGATTCCCCAGTCCCAAGCCCTGTCTGACACTTCCAGCTAAGCTGTGCCTGCCGTCCGGTCCTCTACCGGTCTTGGCGCTCATTGACTCCGGAGCGGAACAGAGCTTTTTGGACTCTTCCTTAGGCCTCGCTCATAGGATTCCCTTGGAGGAGTTGGAATGCCCCCTTCGGACGAACGCTCTGGATGGAAGCCCCTTGACCAATATCACTCACCGGACTTGTCCTATTCCTCTGCTCGTGTCAGGAAACCACCGGCACGAGATTCGTCTTTACATCTACCCAATGCCCCAGACGCCTCTGGTTCTGGGTCCACAACCCACAGATTGACTGGGCCAGAAATAGAATCATCGGTTGGACCCCTACGTGTCTCTCGAGGTGCCTCAAGTCCGCCATTCCCCGGCAGACCTCATCTCTCTGCACTCCAACTTCCGGAACCGATCTCTCCTCGGACCCCTTAGAGTATGCAGATCTCAGCGAGGCATTCAGCAAGGAACGAGCCCTTTCTCTGCCACCCCACCGAGCCTACGATTGCGCCATAGAACTACTCCCCGGTGCCACCCTGCCCTCCAGCCGACTATACAACCTCTCCCGACCGGAACGCGAGGCAATGGAGACCTATATCACCGACTCCCTCGCTGCCGGAATCATCCGCCCGTCATCGTCCCCGGTGGGAGCGGGGTTTTATTCAGATCAGTTTTATTGGGGACTGGTAGTGGCCTCAGCCTCCTGAAATCCCCTCTCTCTATCACATTCCTTATTTACTGGTGTAAGTCATATTATATTATTACAACCTAACCATAGCTTTAAATTTATAATAATACTCAACATCTACATTGACGACATTCTTATCTACTCCTCAAGCCTTCAGGAACATTGTCTCCATGTCCGTCAGGTCCTTCAGCGCTTACTGCAGAACTGACTCTTCATCAAGGCCGAGAAATGTGAATTTCATGTCACCTCCGTACAGTTTCTTGGTTTCATCATTGAGGAGGGTCAGAATCGCAAGGACCCGGAGAAGGTTAAGGCTGTCTCTGAGTGGCCGGTTCCCTCTAACCGGAAGAAGCTCCAGCAGTTCCTTGGGTTTGCTAACTTCTACCGCTGGTTCATTCGGAACTACAGCCGGACGGCGTCACCCCTAACCAGACTCACCTCCTAAGGTGGATTTTTCCTGGTCCCCCAAGACCAACCGGGCGTTCAACGCCCTCAAGGAACTGTTCACTTCAGCCCCCATCCTTGTCCAGCCAGACGAGAGCCGCCAGTTCGTGGTCGAGGTGGACGCCTCCGACACCGGAGTAGGAGCAGTACTATCACAACGCTCAACCACAGACTATAAGCTCCGCCCGTGCACTTTTTTCTCCCGCCGCCTTTCCCCGGCCGAGCGGAACTTTGATGTGGGCAACCGGGAGTTACTGGCCATCAAGCTGGCTCTGGAGGAGTGGAGACATTGGTTAGAGGGGTCAGTCCACCCATTCATTGTGTGGACCGACCACCGGAACCTTGAATACATTCATTCTGCACGGCGACTAAACTCCCACCAAGCCCGTTGGGCTCTGTTTTTTGCTCGCTTCAACTTCACTATCACCTACTGCTCAAGATCAAGCCCGACGCCCACTCTCATCAGTTTTCCCCGGACGAGGTAGACCCAACTCCAGACACGATTGTTCCACCCGCCTGTGTCCTAGGAGTCCTCACCTGGGAGATAGTCTGCAGTACGGGAGGCTCAGCAGACCCAGCCGGTGGCCCTCCTGGGCGCCTGTTTGTTCCACTTTCCGTCCGTTTCCGTGTCCTACAATGGGCCCATGACTCCCGACTCTCTGGCCACCCTGGGATAAGACATTATTATTATTATTATTATTAACTGGCTCTAGCGCTCCTTCTGGTGGCCATCTCTGGACAACGACACCCGAGCTTATGTCCTAGCCTGTACCACCTGTGCACGTAACAAGGCCTCACACAGAGCCCCCTGTCGGACTATTACGACCTCTGCCTGTCCCCCACAGACCCTGGTCACATATGGCTTTGGATTTTGTCACTGGACTTCCTTCCTCCGAGATCAATACGGTCATTCTGACCATCGTGGACCATTTTTCCAAGGTGGCTCACTTTATTCCCCTTCCCAAGCTCCCGTTGGCCCGCGAGACCGTGAACTTGTTGGTCCAACATGTTTTTAGGCTCCACGGCATCCCTGCGGACATAGTTTCCGATCGGGGTCCCCAGTTCACCTCCCAGGTCTGGAAGGCGTTCTGCCGCAGCCTCGGCACCACCGCTAGCCTCTCCTCCGGCTTTCATCCCCAAACCAATGGACAGACCAAGAGGCTTAACCAGGCGCTAGAAGCCATGCTCCGTTGTCTAACGGCGGCCAATCCGTCCTCCTGGAGTCGTCACCTGGCCTGGATAGAGTACGCACACAACAGCCACGGGCCTCTCACCCTTCGAGGCCTCCATTGGCTACCAACCTCCCCTTCTACCTAGCCAAGAGGCCGAGATTGCCGTCCCGTCTGTCCAGAGCAACCTTCGGCGATGCAAGAGTCTGGAAAGAGACTTGTGCCGCTCTACTTCGGTCTTCTGAACAGAACAAGCGTCTGGCTGACCGCCGCCGCACGCCTGCCCCCACCTATCTCCCCGGCCAACAGGTCTGGCTTTCCACCAGGGACATACCTTTACGCACAGAATCTAAGAAACTCTCCCCCAGATACATTGGTCCATTCCCCATCATTTCCATTATCAACCCAGTCACGGTCAAGCTCAAACTCCTGCAATCCATGAGAATCCACCCTGTTTTCCATGTGTCCCTTCTCAAGCCCGTACACTCCAGTCCTCTGAACCTTCCGGCCAAACCCCCTCCACCCCCCCGGCTCATCGAGGGTCGGTCCGGTATCCACAGTCAACCGCCTCCTGGATGTCCGCCGACGAGGTAGGGGCTACCAATACCTCGTTGATTGGATGGCGTGTTGCCCGGACCAATGTCGGTTGGTTCCACGCTCTCGGATAATGGATCCGGAGCTTCTCCGCACATTCTATCGCCTGCACCCCAATAGGCCTGGCGGTTCGCCGGGAGGCTCCCGTTGAGGGGGGCTCGGGGGGTACTGTGAGGATTGTGTCCTTCTACGAGTCCCACCCACTGCTGCACCTCTCTCCGTAGCCACAGCTGTGTCTCATTCTCCTTAATCATCTCCAGCTGACATAAATACTCTGGTCGTCCCAGTTGTCAGTCCGTCCGTCCGTTTACCTACCTGGTATTCCGACCCGTGAGTTGCTCGTTTTTCACCTTGCGAGTTTCCGGCCCTAACTACCTGTTCGTTTTTCCTGCCGTCCAGTGTCGAGCCTTGGGTCTCACCTGTGCGAAGAAGTATTCCAGTTCGTTCCTCGGAGATCAGCTGTGAAGTCGTGACGTTCCTGTGTCGAGCCTCGGGTGTCACACAGCCGATCCAGCCAGCCTCAGCCGCGGACGCATCAGAGCCATTTTCCGGCTTGGATCCGAGCAGAGTGCGTGCACTTGCCTCCGCTTGACGTAACTGTTTTGCTGCCGGCTTCGAGGGATAGCGGAGCTCTCTCCCGGATTCGGAGGAGGGAGACCGAGAAGTGGACTTTACGCTCCGGTCGGTGCCTGGTCACTTGGACTTTGTTGTTTCCTGTTTTTCCTGCCTTGAATAAATCTGCGTTTAAGAAGGAACTCTGCTGTCCTGTGTCTGCTGTCCTGTGTCTGCATTTGGGTCCGTAAACACACCACACCATAACAGTTAATCTGACATAATTATTATTTTTTTATTTTTTTTATCCCAGGGGTTCCCCTAAATTTCTTAACCAGTGTACCCCGAAGCCCCCTGCTCAGGGGGCTCTCTGGGAGATGGGGTTTTAAGTGTTATAAAATAGAGAAGGGTTCTTTGCTGTAATTATTCCTTGTGTTGCTAAACAAAAAAGTGTTTTTGACTGGCAATTTGGCCTGCTGGTGGCGCTAAAGGAAAGGTCATATGGTAACTTAGATTAATTTAGGCAACATGCATATTGTCACCAAATACAATACAAAATCTAAACATTGGATTTTTTTTAAAGCATACATATACAAATAAAAACAGATTGTATATTCACATACACAGTCAATACAAAAGCATGTCTATTTTTGCAGCGCCTTCACAACAAAAACTAGGGAGTGTTGAAGCTACTCAATACTTTTATAAGGCACTGTAACTTATCTAAGTCAAACCTTTGATGTGTCTCTTCAGGTTACCATACACTTAGATCCAACTGTGTAGGCCTCAAGTGGATAGCAATTAGTCAGCTCCTCAAGCTGAACTAGGGAAACCTCTCTACCCGATGACAAAGTCAATTCAAAGGCTCTAAAATGATCTCTATACCAAGCACAAAGTAAATGAACAATGAAACTCAACTTGTCTCTTATAATGCACATTTGTAGAATTTCTGCAAATGCAGGCATTACAGCAGTTGAACCACATGCAACTAGCATTCCATTTCTCTAATTAATTCCTCTAGTGGTGAACTTTTTTGCAAGATGAACTTGACTTATATCTAGATACTTCTACCTGAGAGTCAACACAATTTCCTTATTCAGAACATAAACCTGGACTGTGGAGACATTTGTAACTTCCAAATCTGATGTACTGAGACTGGATGAATGTATGTGATAATTGATCAATTGCTGGTGTTTGGCTACCATTGAGAGTGCAATACTCCTGAAATGAGTTGTATGTCAGGCAATGTGTTTGAAAAAACTACGTTTAGCTTCAAATCTCATCCTTCATACTCCCCAAAGCACCTAATCAAGTGCGGGTAATGCTCAAGATAGTGGTGTTTAGGTTAAGCTTTAAGCCTGGGTTAAGCTGAACTAGTCTCTGTCAGTGCTCAGATACTTTGACATCAAGATAGCCAACTGTTTCGAGTGAACAGGTGCCACAACTAATTGTACAATTTCCTTCAGGTCCAATATCACTTGCCAAGCAAGCTCATCCTCTGGTATCAAGTATCCTACAAGAAATTGAAGCAATCATATTAAGTTCCAATTTTCAAGGGCGTTGCCACGTATTGTCTTCTTACAGGAATAGCTGTGTAACTCCACTTTTATGGAAATCTGAGGAATAATATGTGAAGACGTTTAAGACAGAAATACTTCTTAGAGATTAGAAAACTCAAACACAATGCCAGTTCAAATGGGACAATAACCTCAAATAAATTGTGCACTCTTTCTGGGGGATAGCTTGTGCTATCGTGAAGATGTTTAGTTAAAACACACGCTCTCTTCACTCCAAAGTAATTAGTTTAAGTTTTCTGTGCAGACTTCACATGTGCTTTGTGCTTTTCTTTGGTTCGAAGCAAAAAAGCACCTGACTGAACCTCCTTTGGTTGAATATCTACTTTGTGAGCAGTACAAAATTGACAAATATGATGCCCGTAGAAGCTCTCGACAAAACCAGCCAATCCGTGGGATCCCAAATTGTCAGCTATAACACTATGGACTGTTCCTTTGACAAACTTTCCAAGCTTAGAGATAAACACACCATGCTCGTCTAAAGTAAGAAGGTCTTGTAAAAATGGCTCTAATACTTTACCATAGCCATATAACTTTACATCATCACTCTTGCACAAAATGGTCAAATAAATTGAAGAGCGTGCTGAATATGAGCCTGGCAGTAAATTATTGAGAATCCAGAATACACTACACAATTTATGCTTCTTTCGTGATGTGCCCAGGGTATTACAAAGTTGTAAATCATCAATTCATAAGTTTAAACAAATTTTCAACTCATCACTGGACAGGAAAGTTGTTACGGCCTATATAGTGTGCCTATGGGTACACAGGAAGTAACGTAAGGGTATAAGAAAACCTTGGCAAAAGTTAAATAAAAAATGAAACAATAAGGCGGTTGAAACACCTAAAGAGCAATAAGTAGCATTTATTTGACAACTTGGTGATTAACAAAGATAAACCAACTAAAATGGAAGCAAGGACATCAGGGTCTCTGAGGCCCAAATAATAAACAAAACCCCCACACTAACTAGAAAATAAGTTCAACTGGCCTACCAAAGCAAAAGGAAAACAATACTGACCTCCCTAACTATCCACAAAACAGGAGAGAACAGAAATTACAACGTAAATAGCAGAGAACCCCTACACAGCTTGCCCCAAATTACGACAAATGGTGGCCTGCACTCAGTTACACTGACAACACTGGTTCGACAGATCTGAACGCTCACAGTTCGAGAGGGAAGAGAAGGAAGCACTGAATCTGGGGCCATTTCTCAATATGCGTTCTTGTGTGTACTTGTGGACTTGTGAAACGTCATCAGTCGCAGCCCAAGTCCTGTTCCAATCCTAAAGTCTACACCGAGCCGAGCGCGGTACAAATGCCCGGATGTGACTCTATCCGCCCATTTTACCAGGGATGCATCGGAGGTGACTTGTCCGTACTTGGGACAGCCAAATATCCCAGAATGCATTTTGCACCAGCAACAGGGAACAATGGCAGAGGAGAAAACACACAACTGAAAGTTGAAGTTTTCTAAATACTGTTGAGTAACGGAATGTAATTTTAAGATTGTTTTAGGCGAGAAGTTAGTTGTTTAAGCATCAAATCTGTGGTCTGTTTGTCAAGATTCAGCCTACTTAAAAATATACTCCGATTTCGGAGATGTGAGGTCCTGCTAGCGGGACCGGTAAGCCTCGCCAGCAGTGGACGGTAGGCACTCATGGTGCCCGCCGAGAACAGCCTGACCTCGGCAGGACTTTTTGAAATGATAAGCTGGCTCTGATGTCTCCGTAGTGGTTAAACATGAGATATAATTCGGATCTAACGAGCATACATGGTCTCAGAGTTTATTATTTGTTTACAGGTAACATTAAATTCTAGACTCCCAAGTCCAAACTGCAAAGTACGCAAGTCCACCTGGCGTACTTGGTATTGAGAAACTGCCTGGGAGTTTATATCCAGCTCCACTGATTGACTGATGCCTCTCAGGTGTAGGTGCACCAGGAACTGCAAAGTGGGCGCGGCAGACCTGAAACAGAGAGACAGCCTTCTTCCAAAAAGAGGTCAGAGTTAAGTCAGGAGGTGTAAGAAAAGTGTTTTCCTTGAAGTACACACCGTCACTTAAAGAGCAATATTGCAGGTTCTCAAGCTGATCTGTATTATTTCCCTGTGTTTTGTGGCTATTGATGACACTATTTAACACTACAGTATATGTAACGTCCAGCCCTTCTGTGTAGTTTTGTTGTCACTGTCAGGTTGTCTGTGTTTTCTGTCTCTCGTTTCAGGCCCCTCCCTCCTCATGTGTTCCACTCCTGTGTGATTGCAAGACTCGTCCTGATTGTTTCCACCTGTGCCTCGTTGCCTGCCTTCCCCTGTGTATTTAGTCTGTGCCAACCCTTTGTTTTGTGCCAGTTCGTCTATGTTGTTACCAGCAAGCCTACCAGCGGTTTCCCCAATGAATGTTTCCCCGTGCTTTGACCTTTTTTGGCCTGCAACGAGTTTTTGCCCTTCGATTTGCCTATTCGACTGATTCCCAGTGTACCGACCTTTGCTGAAGTAAAGACCTTGTTTTTTGCACCCGACTACTGTGTTTTCTGAGTCCTGCCATCATCGTTCCTCAATCCTTTACAGCAGGGGTGTCCAAACTACGGCCCGTGGGCCAACTGCGGCCCGTGGTCCTTTTTTTATTGGCCCGCAGCAAATTCTAAAATATAATGGAATATGGCCCACACTTCTTAGTTTCACCACTAGATGGAGATACTGTCTTCAACAAGGCAGATTCTCTGCAAAACCAAAGAAAGATTATAATGTACGACGACATTACGAAACCAAATATCAGACCTCCACGTCTTCCAGTGGTGTCAAGCGAGTAGCCAAAGGCAAGCTCAACAATCGTATTTTTGCCGTGCTAAAAAAACACAAGAAAATGCTACACTAGCCAGCTACGAGGTAGCTCAACTCACAGTGCAACACGGGAAACCTTTCTCAGATGGCGACTTCATAAAACAGTGCCTCACTAAAGTCGCAGGAAGTCAACAACGTGAGCATGTCCACAAACACAGCGGTGCGGCCAATCGAAGACCTGTCAGCTAACTAGCTTCAAGTGTCAGATAAAGCTTGTGCTTTGGATTTTTACTCGATTGCGTGTTATCCTCAGTGAAAAGAGTTTGGACATCCCTGCTTTACAGTATAGCCAAGTAACTGCTGCAGAGACTGGGATATATTGAAAGGTCCTGCTCTTTTTTTTAGTCCAGAATAAACTGGCTCAACAATATTGTTTAATGTTGACTGTGGCTCAGTCTTAGAGCAGGGTTGTCCTTCGATCCCTGGCTCAGCTAGTCCATGTCAATGTGTCCTTGGGCAAGACACTTAACCCCTCAAGGAGGTCCTCAAGCCAATTAGACCATTGCTCAGAGAAGGAGTGGGGAATAGCGTCATCCCACCCCAAGTTTCTCTTAGAAAGCTCCTGCAACAACAGCTTGGCTGGCATACTGAATGGAGATATAAATCCCAAAGGGTCATAAAGTAAGCTGACCACTGACAGAATGCCTCTTCTGGTTTGTGGCTGTTCTCGTAATGAAGTCCTGAACTTGAGCGTGTCAGTTTCAATGCACCACTGTAGTCCTAGTGCTTGTTCCATTGGAAGTTGGTCTTTATCCAAATCCAGTACCACCATTTCCTTTGGTCTTTTGTCCTCTGCGATTGACAGCAGCACTGTACGGCTGTTGCTGAACCATCCTGCAAGATTGAATCCTCCTTTATGACAAAGAGTATTCAAGTCCTTGATTATTTGCAGTGCCTCCTCTTCTGAAGCCATGGATTGCAGGCAGTCATCCACATAAAAAATATTTTTGACTGTACTTATTACTTCCGCAGGGAAATGTTGGACATTATCATCTGCAGTTCTCCTCAAAGCATAATTTCCACAACTTGGGCAGGATACAGCTCCAAACAGATGTACTTTCATCTGATAATCCAGTGGAGACTGTGCAGTGTCAACATCAGGCCACCAGAGAAAGCGGAGAAAGTTGATGTGCTCATCTGAGACATGAACTTGATGAAATATGGCTTGGATGTCAGCCATTACTGCAACGGGCTCTTGCCTAAATCGGACGAGGACTCCGATAAGAGTGTTCTTAAGATCAGGGCCCTGCAAGAGCTGGCAGTTCAGTGATGTCCCTTCATAAGTTGCTCCACAATCAAAAACAACTCTGTTTGCCTTTTCTGGGATGATATACTCCATGATGAGGGATGTACCACACCTTTCCATCACTTTGTTCTAGTTTATCAGCAGGTACCATCTCAGCATATCCTTGAGTCATCATGTTGTTTAGAAATGTGGTGTATTCGTCCTTAAATGGGCTATTCTTGGAAAAGAAAAATTTCAGGCTCCGTAGGCGCTGTTCTGCAACACAGCGATTGTTAGGCAAGACAGACTTTTCCTGTCTGAAAAGGTAAGTCAATACAGTAATGGTCTCCAGTGAATACTGTTGTGTTGCTCACAACATTCATGATCTTGATATCTTCTCTGGACATTTCAATCTGCTCCTCTGATGACCTCTCATTAAAGTCATGGTTATACTGTTTAACCAGCATTTCTTGCAGATGTTCCACAGAGATTCGGTTGGCTGTTACAGCAGGGCAGCCACTCTTACTCCTACTGCTTCCGCCACGAAGTGGACCATTAATGACCCAACCAACTCTGGTTCTGACTGCATAGGGTCCGTCATCCTGGCTGTTTATCAGCTCCCAAGGCGTCATCATTTTTGAAGCATCAGTTCCAATTAGTAGCTCAACACCGGCATCAATGTCATGGAGCTTAACATCCTTCAGATAAGACCATTGATCAAGATCCTCCTGTCGTGGGACATTGAGTCTAGAAACAGGCACAGTCTTTTGAGTTAAAACATCAGGTAACTCAATGAAATAATTTGTACTCATACCAGACACTTCAAGTCCTGACAGAATATGTGCATTTACAATCTTCTTTTGACCCATTGTTCTCAACAGAATACTAGTCCTTTTACCCCTCAAGTTCAATTTTCTTGCCAAGTTCTCAGTACAGAATGTGCCTGAACTTCCTGGATCCAAAAAGGCATATGTCTGCACCGTTTTGTTACCCCTCTGGCTCTTGACTTTGACTGCAACAATAGAAAAGATGGAATTATCTTCATAACCGGCCCCAATATGGCCACAGGTCTGAGACATTTTAGTTGAAACACTTGGAGGGCTGTGGTTGTAAGGTTGTTCCTTTATCCTGCCACTCTATCTGAAGGACTCCTGGGTGCTTTTGGTGACACACATTGCAATCCAAGCGACTCCTGCAGTCTTTGCTTGTGTGGCCTACTTTCAGGCAACCAAAACAAATGCCCCGTTCCTTGATAAAATTGATCTTACCTTGTTTGTCCTTTCACTTTAAACTGTGAGCATTTATCCAATGAGTGCCAACTTTGTGAACAAAATAGTCTTGTTTTCTGTATACGGAGTGATGACTCTTTTTACTGCAGTAACATTGGTAGCAAAGGTGCTTCCCTTTTTCCTGTGCTTCAAGTGACTAATGTTGGAAGCCTTCAAGTTGATGGGTTGTGGGTCCTGAATGTTTCCAAAAAGTGGATCTGAGGCAATTCTGACCTGCTTTTCAATGAAGGCAACAAGATCACTAAACAGTGCTCTCCGGCCACTTCCTGCAGATCACAAGCAACATTTCTCCACCTTTCCCTTAATTTATAAGGAAGTTTCAAGTTGATGCTCCTCATATTGGATGGTACATACAATTCCTTCATATGCATAATTTGCTCTGTTAGATTTGAGCATCCTCGAAGAAACAGGGAGAATGATTTTAAAGCTTTAAGATCTTCACTTTTAACAGGCGTCCAGCAGAGAATCTTTTCCATATAGGCAGATGCAATTTTGTATTTCTTTCCAAAGTGCTCTGCTAGAAGACTTTTGGCTCTTTGGTATCCCTGCTCTGAAGGTAAGTGTTGACAACTGCACACCAAGTCTCTTGGCTGTCCCTGGTGTATTGTTCGAGAAAGTGTAAACAATCGCTCCAATTAGTTGTCTTCTGCTCCACTCCATTTTCAAAAGCGCTGATGAAAGACCTGTACTGAAGAGGGTCTCCATCAAACACAGGAATATTTCGTTTGGGAAGGACAGAACACAGATTTTGCTGAACCAGCAGAGCAGCGATGTCATTTTGTCTTTGCATAACGTTTACAATGTAATTCTGATAGCTCTCAAAAGAGTTTGGGTTTGAGGTTGCACAAGTCCTGCTTGATTTCCATTCACAGTTTGTGTGGCTGGAGCATCAGTCTTTAATAGCGTTTCATTAATTTGTATTTTTAACCTTTGTTTAGGTCTTACAACTTGTGGTTGAGTTATAGGATCAGACACAGAAAAAAACATGATCTCTTTCTTCCATGTTAACTGGTACAAAAGTGTAGGCATGGGGATTTAATTAACTTGCTTTTTGAGAATGGTTCCTATCAAAATAAGAGTTCATGCCGTCCAAACATTTTGAGCCACACTGTGATGAATATCCAAGACATGAAGCTTTGCATTTGTTACTGCCAATTCTGTTTCAAGCTCCAATTGTTCCTTTTCTTTCCTCAACCGTTCCTCTTCATTCCTCAATTAAATGTTTCCTTTTCAGAGCAGCAACCCGCTCTATCAGAGCTGCCTTGTCGGCCTCAGCTTTAATGCGTGCAGATGATGTTGAAATCCGTGATAGCTGGGAGGGTGTCTTTACAGAGTTTACCTTTACACTTGACACATTAGAAGCACTATCTTCAGGGTTTATATCACCTGCGACAGCTTGCTCGTTGAGAGTGTCTTCATTTGGCTGCACATAGGGTTGACCCATTTCAGACAGCCAGCTTTTTACCTTTTCAGTAAAATCATAGAACATTGTCATTTTTTCTTCGTGGTTCTTAGTTTGCCTTGCAACTTCATCTTATGGTAAAGGTAAGTTCACAAAAGATCCATGCATGTCATTTGCATCTTGGTAACACTTGATGAACTTAGCAAGCTCAGCATTCACTGAATTGATAGTTTCACTTGATGCCATTAACACGCGTAAGTTTTCCAGACATCTTTTGGCTTGTTTACTTTTTGTACTCCTCTTTTGCTGGCACATTTCCGTGTAGAAGCCCAAGCCTTTAGGAGTTAATTTAATGTTTCTTTTTGCTGACGGCGATTCAACATCACTCGCCTTAACGTCAGACATTTTGAACGTTCCTTCTAAACTGCTTTTTGCACATCAATCAAAATCTGCAATCGGACATAAATGCAGACAAAAGACAGCAAGGGTGCTCAATGGCCGCTCAGATCCAATTCACCACACAAAGACGCACACTGAAGTCAGGCTTTAATCAATGAAAGCCGCCGATAGTGGTGCGCGTGTATTGCGCAATGCACACATGCAGCGATTCACCGCCGTCCGACTGCTCAAACTTCACGACACATGTATGTGAATATTGACTTTTAAACTCCACTCGTTTAGCCATTTTCCAATACAGCAGTCGTATCATATACCGGTTTCTTGTGCGAAGGTTGAGCGCTTTGTTGATCTGGGCCGAAGCAGTTTCCTCGTTGATGCTGAATCCAAAAAGTGATGAATAAAACAATCCGTCCTGACCATCCAATCCGAAAATCCAAAACCGATCCAACCAGTCCAATACTGAGGGATCTGTCTCTTGAGTCCTAGGGCGAGGTTTTTTACTTTATGTTGTGGCCATTTGTCGTATAAATCAAAACCTAAATCAAATGGTCCACTGATGCACCATGGGTTGTGGTTTGACGCAGGCAAAGAAAAGCATTTTCCACCTGATTCTGATTTTCTCTTATTTATTTAAAAAACAAACAAAACAAATGAACAAAAATAACTCTAAACGCTGCTTCTTCTGTACTGGTAAAAAACCATGTGCCCACCTAGGTGCATTCTGGCTTCACCTGCCTGCTCCTAATTATAAAACCCAGGTGCCCACAGCTTCACCCAATTAGTGAACAACAAAAAACTATCAAAAGAAAAAGCGATCCTAATACATCGAAAATCAACCTAAACAACTAAATACAAACTTTAAATAAATAGCTCCAACAGGGTCCTTAAACATCTCCTCAAATACAAGCCTCATAAGTTCATTCACATACTCTGTAAAAACATAGCATTTAATAGTAATTTTTTTGTTTTACATTATGTATGCACCCTTATTTATATTTTAAGTGTAATTAAAATATTATGTTCATTGTACTATTTTAGTAAAATAAAAAATATTATACGACTTAGGATCTGTTTTGACTGTCTCTGCTATGCATTCGCCCTTCTATGACTTGGGGAACACAACCTTGTAGACAGCTGTTCCTGCAGATGTTGTTGCTTGCTTGCGGTCCACATTTTCATTATGATGCATGACTGAAAGGTACAAACTACAATAATAGAAAAAAGGCAAAAATGTAATGACCCATCCGATAATTTGACACTAATCAGTCACTTTGTTATAAGAGGTTACAGAATCCATTATAAAGTGTATTATTACCTACACAACATTCCCAAATGGAAAACCACATTCTTGGGTGCGAAACGCAGTTCAAGGTGTGGAAGTCCTCCATTGATGAGGTCTGGTAGTGGTGACTCAGCTTCTCCACATCTTTGACAACTCTATTGTTGACCAGGATTTTCTTCTCTTTGTGTAGTGCAACTGACCCATGAGTAACATTGCAAAAAAAAACCTGGTTAGTAACACTAACTTTGGTTGTTTTAAATATTACACATCCACAAATAATAAATCATACTTAGAGGTTGTGATCCTGACCCAACAAAGTGGGAACTGTTTGTCTTTTAAGCAGGAAGCGTTTAGAAAGTCCAGTTCTGGAAGCTGTCCTCGGTCATATGCAGTGAACACAACAGTAAGTTGGTGTTATACTGCTCTGGAACAGTGTTAAAAATTGCATGCGTTGTCTATTATCTCACGTGATCCTACTCGGCGAATCACATATGTGTATTCCCATAAGCGGTGCCCTCGACTCGAGGGCCATATTCTCACACACACACACACACACACACACACACACACACACACACACACACACACACGGGAGAGACTCTCCCAAGTCTCTTTGTCATTTCCTCGCTCATCGATCCTCGCTTGAACCGGAAGTTGTTCTGCGTCGCCATATTGACGGCCCAAAGCTCTTATTTCTGCTATGAGAAGCGAGGATCGAAGAGGCATCTCGGAGGAGCCGTGAGCGAGGAAGCACGAGAGCAGGCTTCCAGGAAGTGTTTTAACGCTCGACACGGCCCCTCATTGTTCATCAGTTATTTGATTGGAAGCTGATCGGACTCATCGCTGGAATTTAATACCAGAGTGAAGACGGATCAAGATTAAACTCAAGTTATATATTTGATTAGTTTTCTGATTCACCATCTGGTTAAAATATGTTCATTGTAGGTCTAAACAACAAAAAGGACCACACAACACTTTCTTGATTTATTAGAAATGTCTTTTCTTGATCTTTTATTTCCCTCAATAACTTGTATTATGAATATGATTAAAGTCAGAGAGCTGGAGAGAGGAAACACTTTTTGCATCATTTATCGCCATTTTCATTCAGTCACGTGAGTTTGATCATTCCTGAATGTCGGGTTTGATGAGTTATATCATTTAAGTTTAACCTGCAACATTGAGCCTAATTAATTAATTCCAGTTTTCAAGAGAAACCATAATCATATTCTGGGTTATTTTGTAATGACGTCACAATCAGAATTGCAAAACATACAGGCGCAAATAATTCATAAATAAGACAAACACATTCTGCCGGTAGAAATCGGCACTGCGCGTATAAGCAGGACACAGTATAAATACCACACACTGTGTATAAATACACAATGCTGTTTGTTAAACAGGTAACAGGCTGCAGAGAGAAAACATTTCTACTCTGACAGTGATGATAACGGTGTCTTTATTAGTATAAGTTTAAATGGTAAATGGATCTGTACTTGTCTAGTCTTCCGACCACTCAATGTGCTTTAACACTACATGACATCATTCACCCACTGATGGGAGGGACTAAGGTGCCACCCGCCCATCAAGAGTAGCTACTATTCACACACCGTAGGCACAACTACAGGAGCAATTTGGGGTCAAGTATCTTGCCCAAGGACACATCAACATGGGCCAGCAGAGCTGGGGATTGAACCACTGATCCTCTGATTGAAGGACGACCCTGCTCACCACTAAGCCACAGTTGCCCGCAAACATCATTAAATCAACTGAAAACATTATACGATCATATTTATTAAGATTTTAAGTGGATTGTCATTGGAATGTGAGCTAAAAACTGTCCGGACCAGGAAACAATTCCGTTACACTGATCATGTGTGCAGACACAAACTTTGTCAAAAGTCTCTCCAGCTGTTAAACCACCTGACAGCTGATCCAGCTGTGATCAACAGATCCGCCGTACTCAGAAACATCATTTCTCTTAAAACATATTTCCTCGTTTCCTCTCTCCTCGCATGGTCAAGATGCTAGCGGCTGCCTGTTGCAGCAGCAGCTCCCGTGTGTGTTTTAATTTTTTGTCTTTTTCGTCTCTTCTGTTTTGTTTTGTTTTGTCTTTGACGTTTTGTTAAGTGATGGTCAGGCAATGGACCGTAACTTTTCTCGTGGTTTTCTGTTACTTTTTTCCCTCCTTGTAATGGAGAGCCGCGCACAGTGGACGGGGGGCATCGGTTACACTCGTGATCAGCTGATTGCGCGGAGTGAACCGCTGCAGCCCGGTGCAAGGCCTGAAATTCCGGGGGAACTGAAGAGAAGACGTCGGGGTTGCAGAGCTGGCGCCAAGTTAAAGTCGAAGAGAAGAAAACATAAACCACCGGTACCGGCGATTCTAATGGGGAACGTGAGGTCCCTGGCCAATAAGACAGATGAGCTCGGCGCGCTGGTAAAGACGCAGAGGCAGTACCGTGAGTGCAGCATCATGTGTTTCACGGAGACATGGCTGCACTCGTATTTCCCAGACCACAGTGAGGCCGTACCCGGCTTTAGGACTGTTCGGGCGGACAGAGACGTTGTACTGAGTGGTAAGAAGAAAGGTGGTGGGATTGCAATGTATGTGAACGAGAAGTGGTTCAATCCCGGCCATATGTGTGTGAAGGAACGTCTCTGTAGCCCGGACATTGAACTTCTTGCAGTAGGGATGCGTCTGTATTATTTGCCATGGGACTTCTCGTCCGCCATTGTTGTCATTGTGTACGTTCCTCCATCAGCCAACGCAGAGGCAGCAGTGGACACCATCCACTCCACTGTGTCTAAACTTCAGGACTGCTTTGAGTCGACGGACTGGGATGTGCTGTGTGGACCACATGGGGAGGACATCAACAGCATGACAGACTGCATCACGGAATATATAAAATTCTGTGAACACACCACCACCATATCATCCAGGACTGTACACTGCTTCCCCAACAACAGGCCATGGATCACCAGTGACCTGAAAGTTCTTCTTAATAAGAAGAAAGCAGCCTTCAGATCTGGGGACAGGGACGAGATCAGGAGAGTCCAGCGCGACTTGAAGGACAAGCTCAGGAAGTGCAAGGACTCCTACAGGAGGAAGCTGGAGACCAAACTCCAGCAGAACAACGTGAGGGAGGTGTGGACTGGGATGAAGCAGATAACTGGCTTCAAGGTTGGAGGGAGACAAACAGGAGGCTCCCTGGAGAAGGCCAATAAGCTAAACTGTTTCTTCAACCAGTTTAGTTCACAGCTCTCATATGTCTCCTCCACACACCACACCTCCCAAACAACTCTGACGCGTCCACCGTCTCCTGGATCACTGAATACCTGAACGGCAGACCACAGTTTGTCCAACTGGGCAATGTGCTGTCTGATACGGTGGTCAGTGATACTGGAGCTCCACAGGGAACTGTTCTGTCTCCCTTCATGTTCACCCTGTACACCACCGACTTCCATTACAACTCAAAGTCATGCCATCTGCAGAGGTTTTCTGATAACTCTGCAGTGGTTGGGTGTATTAAGGATGGACGGAAGGAGGAGTACAGGGCAGTAGTGGATGACTTTATGGAGTGGCCTGATAGAAATCACCTACTTCTGAACGTGGCCAAGACCAGAGAGATGGTGGTCGACTTTAGGAGGAAGACGACGGCTCCACAGCCGCTGAGAGTTCTGGGAGAGGATGTGGACATGGTGGAGGAGTACAAGTTCCTGGGTGTCTCTATCGACAACAGACTGAACTGGAAGACCAACATCAACGCTGTGTACAAGAAGGGGATGAGTTGACTCTTTTTCTTGAGGAAACTTCGATCCTTCAATGTATGCAGCAAGATGTTGTTGCAAGTGCACTGTATTTCTCCGTAGTCTGCTGGGGGAGCAGCATTGGAGCCGGAGACACCAACAGACTTAACAAACTGGTTAAGAAGGCCGGCTCCATCATTGGCTGCAAACTGGACAGTCTGGAGAAGGTGGTGGACACTGAAGAAATTATTATCCATATTGGATAACCTGGACTGCCATCTCCAACACATACTGCAAGGACAGCAGAGCACGTTTTCCAACAGCTTCCTCCAGCTCCGCTGTCACAAGGAAAGATACAGGAGATCATTCCTGCCCACTGCAATAGCACTGTACAATAAATCACCTCTGGCCAAATCAACCACCCAACTATAGCACCTTTGTTTGTTTGTTGGCTACATCTTGCACTACTGTTTTGTTTTGTTAGTTAATGTAACTTATTATTATTGTATTCTATTTGTTGTATATATTGTGCATTTTTTCTTATTTTCTTCTTATTAATATTTTATTTTATTTTTTTGTATATATTGTTCTTTTCTTACCTGTATGTAAAAATTATGCTGTAGCGGAAAAAATTCCCCTTGCGGGATTAATAAAGTATTTATCTATCTGATAGAGTAATACAACACTGGGTGTAAAATCATTGAACAGGGTTTAATTCTTATAAGAAGGAGACAGCATTGAAGCCATATACAAGTCCTGGTTCCAAGGCCGCTCGCTGAACAATAATGAAAGCGCTGTTTAAATACCTAAAATGACACACATGAAATGGGCGTGTTCTATCATATAATTTGCATATCTTCAGTGCTGGTGCGTCCCCTGCATGGCTTCCTCATGATGGCGGAAGACAAAACAGCTGTCTTCCCTACGCACAAGCTGATTTACGGCCTCAGTCCTTCACGGCCAAAACAAGTACAAGATGTCTTTCTGTTAACACTCAATCAGTATGTCGTACGGACCCAGACATCTTGGCGTCCTACCAAATACTTCACGTAAGGTTCACACAAGGTCGTGCCGTACTAACATATAGAAAAAGAGAGCATTATAAAGATTTTTCCATCACTATCTATATTTCCTTGCATCTCTCCATGCATCCCTGGTGGGAGGGACTCAGACGCAAGGAAAAGACGCAAGTGAGGGAAACGGGGATGCAATTAAGAGACTTGGGATGTACCCTTTATCTGTACGTTCAGATAGTCTGTTTTATAGTTTAGTCGGAAAAACTATCCGAACGTACATGGACCGACCAGAGACCATGGCAGTTATTAAAAGCAGCAATGTGAAGCGCCATTGCGAGACAAAGCACATCTTTTGAGCAAATGTTCTGACTCACACCCGAAATGAAGGCACAGAAAAATAACAAGAATACAATATCTTGGATCTTTTGGTTGACATCGCTTGACGCCCGAATAAACTGAATTTAAAGCTACAGGACAATTCAAAATGAAGTACTTTATTTTAAGAAAGAGTCACATTTTTCAAAAGCTTTCTGTTATTTATTTATAATTAGGGTATGTATTGTTTATAATTAATCCAGTTTATTTGGAAATCTGTAATAATAGATATTATTCAATTGAACTTTATTTATTTAATTTGACGGTCAGTTGTTGACTATAAACAGACATTAATACAACTGTTGGCTACTTCAATACATATGGCACAAAATCATACAGCGCAAATGAGCTAATGTATATTGTGATGTTCCAGACCTTTGCATGAGGAAATTCTCTCTAACTGGACCTCGCTGAATTTTAGTTGAATACCCCTGCTGTAGATGGAACATGAAAAATGTTTTCCAACAAATTCTACAAATATAATTATCCAATCCATCATCTTTAACTGCTTATTCTGTTTAGGGTTGCAGGGGTCTGGAGCCAATCCCAGCTGACAACGGGCGAAGGCAGGGTACTCCCTGGACAGGTCGCCAGACTATCACAGAACTGAGTTTATAAGAACAGACAAACATTCACGCTTACATCCACACCTATGGGCAATTTAGAATCTTCAATTAACCTAAACTGCATGTCTTTGGACTGTGGGAGGAAGCGGGAGAACCCAGAGAGGCAGCACCGATATAATCAATGAAACATTATTTAAACCTGCTGTTTTGATTTCCAGAATAAAATTTTCCAGGACAAACATTTCCAGAGGAATTTAATGTTAAGGGAAAGGCTGTGATATGTGTAAATTGTAAACTAATAATTCAACTATAGCAAAACAAATGTCATGATTTTGGGTTACATCTATTGTAATGAAAATGGTCCTAAATTATCTGAGATTGCACAGTTTTAAGTCAAAACCTTCACATTTTCTTGAGGGAGGAACCCTAAACCCAGTATCTTCTGCATTTAGCCAGATTCACTGGACAAAGGGTATTGAACAATATTGTGCCGAGGGACATGGATGATGAAGCGCAGCCGCTGTGGCTGGGGTCGGAGGGGAAGCAACTATTAATGGTCGAGATTCAGAGACCACGGATCGATCGTCGAAAAGATCGCAGTCCGAGGGGGCGACAGCCAGCTTGTATTCCGTAGTAGTGAACTATCTAAACTGTTACATGACTCGAAAAAAGGGTTTAAGAATAGGGATCCCTTTCCCAGGATGGACAGAAGTGCAATAGATGTCATGTGTGCAGAATGAACATCATAACAGAATTACACATTCAAGGGATATGACATAATGTATATAATCACGATCCATGGAAACCTGTGAGGCGAGAAAGCACAGACACTGGGGAAGAAGCAAAGTTAGTAATGTGCAGTAATGAGACATGGATTCATACAGAAGGAGATAAAGAAGAGTGGGTGTTAGCAGGGCCATGGCAGGAGGCAGGACCAGGGTCCAGATATAACCACGATCCATGGAAACCTGTGAGGCGAGCACAAAGACTCCGGGGAGAAGCAAAGTTAGTGCATTAATGGGAAATGAATGCATACAGAAGGGGAGAGAGAAGAGAGGAGCGTAGTTTATTCTTGGATGTCCCCCAGCAGTCTAGGCCTTAAGTCTTAAGCCTACTCTTAAATGTGGTGAGCTTGATAACTGAAGGCTCTGACTCCCATCCAACTTTTTCAGACTCTAGGAACCACAAGTAACCCCGTATTCAGTGAGCGCAGCTCTTTAGTGGGGTTATATGGCATCATAAGCTCCTTAAGATATGATGGCGCCTCACCAATTACGGCTTTGTAGGTGAAGAGAAGGATTTAAAATGTGATTCTTGACTTTACAGGGAGCCAATGCAGAAGAGCTAATACAGGAGTAATATGATCTCTTTTCTTAGTTTTTCTTCGTACACGTGCTGCAGCATTCTGGATCCACTTTAGAGATTTAAGAGACTTATTGGAGCAACCTGATAATGAGGAATTGCTGTAATCTAGTCTAGATCTGAATCCTGGTCTACAAGCAATCCTAGACCAAAAAAGTCCTTTGTCCCAGGATTATCTTCATGAATCAGTGCAAGTTTGGCATGACTATACTGGAAGGAAGGAACCAACTGATATTTTCCCTTTGGGACTGCTGGCTACTGATCAACAGCAATGCATTGGTGGCCCAGGCCATAGCAGTAGCATGCCAACTACCACCAGGCTACACCAAGGTCCCAACAGTACCATGCCAGATACCACCAGGCTACACCAAGGTCCCAACAGTAGCACGGAAGCTACCACCAGGCTACACAAAGGCCCCAATAGTAGCAAGCCAGCTACCACCAGGCTAGTCCCACGTCCTAGCAGTAGCAAGCCAGCTACAACCAGGATAGGCCCAGGCCCTAGCAGCAGCATGCCAGTGTTAAGGTGGACTGGACTCTTTCCTTCTAAAGCCAAATGAGGAATTCGACTGGTAAAAATGAACCGAAAAGTGGTTCGAAGTAAAAAAGTATTTACTTTGAATGAAAACAATTGCACACTGAACACAACAAAACCTTTATGTCCCATGGGAGTCCTCCGAAACTGTGTTGCATGCTCGAACCGGAAGCCCCGTCACGTTGATACGTGAGACTTTATACTTCTTCGAAATCCTTGTGCTCAACTCCCATCACGTGGTAATCACCGGGTCCTTTCTCCTTCTTACGTACGCCATTTTTAGTGCGTCATCCTGCTGCGACCTTGCACCGTTCAGCTTCCGGTTGCGCAATATCTCCCGCGATTGTGCAACATAAGTCCGTAATTCAATGTCTTGGCATAATTTATACACATGGTAATTATAAAATAGTTTAAGCATACGGTAATTATGAAATAGTTTACAAAATAATGGCATAAAACAGTTTGCTTTAGGAGCTTTTTCTATTTAACCTTAACACCAGCTACCAACAGGCTAGGCCCACGCCCTAGCAGTAGCATGCCAGCTACCGTCAGGGTACACCAAGATACCAGCTACAACCAGGCTAGGCCCACGCCCTAACAGTAGCATGCCAGCTACCACTGGGTCTGGTGTCCGGATCAACACCAACAAGTGGGTGAGTCCTGAGACCTACACCATCCACACATACTGTGACGGAGAAGACACTTTATCCATTGATAATACAAACTCAATTGTCATGCTTTTCAGTTCACTGACTAACTCAGACTGATATGGATACCTGTTCACAACAAATTGAAAACTCTGAACATTGCGCTGTAACAACGAAAGTGAAACAAAGAGGTCTGAATCCAGCTATCTGAAGATTACGTACACATAAACTTTTCAAAACGGTCAATCATGCCCGGGTGCTCTGGGATACGCACTCAAGACCTAAAGGACTGTTTGGCGGGCATTTGAATATTCGAAGTCTCTTGCCTAAAATGGATCAAATAAAACATCTTGTTGTTGACTCAAACCTGGACTTTCTATGCCTCTCAGAAACGTGGCTACATTTAAACTCACTCTCTGTTGCTTTGAATGTACGTGGATACAATATATTTAGAAGAGATAGATCTAGTGGTAAAGGAAGAGGAGTAATCCCAGGTAGCCAGCGGACTCGGCCGTATTGCGGCTGAGTGCCGGCTGACTCAGCTGTGTTCTGGCTTGATACAGCCAAATGTGAGCCAGCTTTGGCCCATTCCATTTTTGCCATATCTGGGCCCGATCTGGCATTACAGACACGGGCCTATTCTGGCTGAGACTTGGCAGCCGGGTTTATCGGCAGCCAGCACTGAAACGGGTTCTGGCCCGTTGATGGCTGCCAAATCTGGGCCCAATCTGGCATTACAGACTCTAGCAGAGACATGGTAGCCAGGTTTATCGGCAGCCAACACTGAAACGGGTTCTGGCCCGTTGATGGTTGCCATATCCGGGCCTGATCTAACGGTATAGACACGGGCCTATCCTGGCTGAGACGTGGCAGCTGGGCTGATCGGCAGCAAACACTAAAACGGGTTCTGACCCATTGATGGTTGCCATATCCGGGCCCAATCGGATCTGTAAAAGTATTACAGCTGTCCATGTTATTAATTATAATAACAATAATAACTTTATTTATATAGCACCTTTTAAAAACAGAGTTTACAAAGTGTTTTGACAGCAGCAAAAGCAAGGCATGCAATAGTGAGCCCGAACAAAGCAAGACAAACTAATGTAAGAATTAAACCCTGATAAAACAGTACAGTAGATGAAACGATAAAACCAATTGATATAAAAGTAAACTAATAAATAAATAAAATAATATAATTTAGTAAAATAATTTAGTAAAATCAACAATAAAATGACATCACTTAAAAACCAGTCTGTAAAAATGGGTTTTAAGAAGTGATTTAAAAGAGATCACTGATTCTACGAGCCGTATCTCCTCAGGCAGGTCGTTCCAAAGCCGAGGGGCCCTGATGGAAAAAGCACGGTCACCTTTAGTTTTCAGCCTCGACTTTTGAAAAGCCTGAAGGGCTCCACCTGAGGATCTAAGACTGCCAGCTGGCTCATAAGGGGTCAACATTTCTTCTATATATTTTGGGGCCAGACCATACGTGCTTTAGAAGTGATCAGTGGTTCTGTTATGCTGTTCATTCTGTACACATGACATCTATTGTACTTCTGTCCATCCTGGGAGAGGGATCCTCCTCTGTTGCTCTACCGAAGGTTTCTTCCCTTTTTCTCCCTCCTAAAAGGGTTTTTGGGGGCAGTTTTTACTGAACCGATGAGAGGTCCCGGGACAGAGGATGTCGTATGTGTACAGATTGTAAAGCCCTCTGAGGTAAATTTGTAATTTGTCATTTTGGCCTATACAAAATAAATTTATTTGAATTGAATCAGTAAAATCTTAAAATCAATTCTATAACGAACAGGGAGCCAGTGAAGACAATCCAAGATTGGGGCGATGTGATGATGTCTGTTACAGTAGCCAAGTCTTCAAAAGATGAATGCATGAATTACTTTTTCCAGGTCAGGGTGAGAGAGACGGTTTGATTTTGGAGATGGTTTTAATTTGAAGGAAACGGGACTGGACAACTTTTGTTTGAAGCTTAAATCTGAATCAAATAGTACTCCTAAATTTCTGGCAGTAGAATTTATGTTAACAGACAAAGGGCACTTTCAATGGGACTGATAGGGTTTGGGGGATTAAATAATATGATTTCTGATCCTGAGTTATTGAGTTGAGGAAAATGTTGTGCCAGCCAACAGTTGATATCATTAAGACAGTATAAAATAGAAGCTAGGCTTCTTCGGTCATCGGGTCTCAAGGGAAGGTTCTGTTATACATGTGCATCACAATGAATTGGAATATCATCGAAAAGTTAATTTATTACAGTAATTCAATTCAAAAACTGAAACTCATATATTATATAGATTAATTACACACAGGGTAATATATGTCAAGAGTTTATTTCTTTTAATTTTGATCATTATGGCTTACAGCTAATGAAAACCCCAAATTCACCTGTATATGATATTGTATTTGACACGGTAGTTCATATTTGCATATTACTGTATATTTATTGCTAATCATTTTCTGCCTTGCCAAAATAGTTTCTAATTTTTCAAGCCAATAAATGTCGTTTGAATTTGTCCTGGCCAATCACAGCACAGCTGGGCAGGACTAAGCTTGGTTTGAATTGAAACGTTTTGGCGGGTCAGTCTCTGCCTGGAGTCACCCAAGAATTTTGCTGGAATTACATACATAAGTACTTCTCTTTTACAGTATCTTTGCTCAAAGTTGTAGACAAGGTGTAGAGATAACACTGCGGGGTGAGACAAGGTGTAGAAATAACACCGCTGGGTGAGAAAAGGTGTAGAAATAACACTGCTGGGTGAGCTACAGGTCTTAAAGCAGACACAGCTAATGTTAATTTAGCTAGTGTTACATGAAATCAGTTGCTCTTGGCAGAGGATTGTCTAGCTAAATGTGTCAATCATTTCGGTGAAGACCGAGTAAAACCACCAAGTTACAGATCTGCTGAAGGTAAATATGTGTGTATTCTGTATTTCTAGTCTTGTAACAATTAATGTAACGTCAATGTGTCCTGACTCGAACGGCGTTAGCTGCTATTGTCCTGAGTTGAACAATTTCCGGCGTAACGCACTTTCCGGTCTTTTCGCGGCATTTTTCTCCGGCGATCGCCATCAAAGTAAGTAGTATTCATTTATACATATCAAAGAATCTACGTGTGAAATTTCATGAATATATATGGACGTTTACGTGTCTAAATACTCGAGGAAAGTGACTTTGATGAGAGAAAGCAGTAAGAACACTCGGGCGATGATCTTTACTCTGAAAAGTATCTCTGTATTTTCATCGTACTGCTAATATGAGTTAGCATATGAGTGTATTTTATAGCTAGCTTTACACTACTTTGTCTAGCCAATGAAAATATAGCATCATGTGTGATGTAATCTGTAGTCGAGGGAGGGGAGGGAGGGGGCAGAAATGTTTGATGTCTGAAGTTGAACAGCAGGAAAAACGATCAGAGAATCGCAGCAAGTTAAAGGCAGGCAGCTGTTTGTTTGTAGCTCTGAAACAAAGGCAGACATAATAAAAAAACATTTTTTTCTTGTTTTTCATAAGCCAGGCTACGTTAAGTATATTCATGAACAATGATCTAATAAGTGATGCAAATAGTGTGTGTGTGTGTGTGTGTGTTTGAGAGTGAGAGAGACTGTCTGTACATTTGTTGAAAGTCAGCAGTGGCTCTTATGATTAGACATATTGTTTATGTAGATAATTCTCCAATATAATACAGTGCTAGGTTATATATAAGGTTCACCAAAATGTCATGTTTTTGACTCAATTTCTCTCTTGTGTGGTTTATGTTCCTGCCCGAAAAGATAGAGAACAGACAGAGAAGGAAGAGGGAGAAGAGAAAGAAGCAGAAAAGAGAGACAGCAGACAGACAGACAGAAGGAAGAAAAGAAAAGAGACGAGAGACAGAAAGAAGAAATGAAAAGAGACGAGAGACAGAAGAAAAGACGAGAGACAGACATAAAGAAGAAAAGAGATGACAAACAGACAGAAAGAAGAAAAGAGACGACAGAAGAAAGAAAAGAAGTAGAGAAGAAAGGTAGGTAACGTGTGTCTGAGATTTTTTTCCTTTACAGGAGGATCAAGAAAAGAAAACATGGATATAGAAATTGTAAATCTGCAATGGTTTAAGGTAAATATATAAATATATACGCATGTGTCTATACATGGTAATCTGGTAATTTATAGAATTCATCAACCTTATTAAGACATTAAACGTAGCTTTAAAACTAATTTTGAATTTAGTTTCTGACTGTACCAAAATGAATGCGTATTTGCAGATGCCGGAAATCCGGAAGAGGGAGAGGAAGACGAGGAAGTGGACCCAGGAGGCCATGGCACAGGCCCTAGTGGAGGTGAAAGCAGGCAGGCTCAGTCTAGGGCAGGCAGCCCGGCAGTTTGGGGTCCCAAAGTCCAGCCTGAGTGACCGAGTCAGTGGAAGGGTGTCCTCTGACTGTGTCCATGGTCAGAGGACTCTCCTCACCCCTGAAGATGAGGATTCCCTGGTGGAGTACTGTTTGTACTCTGCCAGTCACAGGTTTCCACTGACGAAGCCTCAGGTCCTGGCCCACGCTCTGGCCATTTACAACCTTCAGCATCAGGAGGAACCGAAGGTTGTACTTGGCCAGACGTGATGGATAAATTTCCGGGAGCGGCACCACCATCGCCTAACTGTCCGGACCCCAGACATCATCGACCGTGGGAGGGCATCCTGCGCCAAGAGGGGGCCGATTGAGGAGTATTTCAGGCTCCTCACCACCACCCTGGAGGAGCACGGGTTGAGGGAGAAACCCCGTCAGGTATATAACTGCGACGAGATGGGGTTTCAGCTGGACTCTTCAAGGAGAAAGGTTATCGTGCCCCGGGGAACTAAACACGCTTACAGGCAGGCCCAGGGAACCAGGGAACATATCACCGTCCTGGCCTGCCTGAACGCGGCTGGGGAGGATGTTCCCCCCTTTCATCATTTATAAGGGGGGATATCCAGGGGGCCCCTATAACAAACAAGGGGTTACCGATGCCCTCTACGGGAAGTCGCAAGCAGGGTACATGGACAGTGAGCTTTTTAGGAAGTGGTTTGTCGGGCACTTCCTGAAGTTCGCCGTGCAGGAGCGCCCGCTGCTGCTCATCATGGATGGACATCAGTCCCACCTGGATCCAGAGCTGGTCCAGGCGGCACAGAGGGACGGGGTACTTCTCTTGTGCCTGCCACCACATACATCTCACATCCTTCAGCCTCTAGATGTGAGTTTCTTCGGACCCTTGAAGGCAGATTTCTCTGGTGTTACAGGAGATCTGTCGGCAGTGAACCACTCCTTCTTGGTTTTCTAAGAAGGAGTTTTCAAGGGTCCTAAGAGACTCCTAACAGAGGGTGAAGGATCGGAGAGTGGTGGTGGCTGGGTTCAGGAGGTGTGGCCTCTACCCTCTGGACCCAATGGCCATTGATTGGTCACGGGTCATGCCGTCCGGGCTGCGGCGTGGGACCTCCTCACCTTCTCCGCCAACCCCATCGGCATCTTCCTGGGCTGCGCCTGATGTTGCCCTTCCCTCCCAACAAGCTGCAAGGAGGGAGGCCCAAGCTCTGGCCAGAAAAGACCGTGAGCAGCAGCGGGCCGGAGTCGGCCTGGCAGCCACTTCCTCTACCCTGTCTGGTGGCTCCTGCCCCAGCCGCAGAAGACCAGTGTCCCTCGGGCTACTTTAGCCACCAGCTCCGGCCTTTCCATCGCCGGTCCCTCATTCCGCTCGGTCCTCTCTTGTGCCTCCCACAGTCCCCGGCTGCCTGCCAGTAGCAGCACAACATCGCTCCTGAGCCTGCCTGCTGAACACTGCCACCTTCCCCCGTCTCCTGGTCAGTGCACACCTATTTTGCATTTGAATTCATGTATAAATCTGAATGCATTAACTATTGTGAAGCATAGACATTATCATGAGTATGTATTTTAGTATTGTAATAATAAAATATGATTATTATTTTAGAGCCATCAACATCGGCAGCGGGATGTGGCCTCCATGGGTCCCAAACTCGTCCCTCTCCCTCCCACTGTAAATGCTTTTTATAACCTGAAAAAACAAGCAATATTATAACATGATGGTGACATTAGCCGTGATGAAGACTAAACAAAACATGGTTATGCTTTTTCTGTTATTCATACAGCCTCCAAACCTGCAGAGATGGGAACGTCGTCATCCAGCTCCTCGTCTGCTGGACCCACGACATCCACCGGTAGTGTACTTAATGTTAGCTTTCTTTGTATGCCAACCCATGAAACTCTGATAATTTTCTTTAATTAAAACAAAAAAAATAATTTGTTAATAGGTCACACTCCCGAAGAGACGGAGGCAACCGTTTGGGTGTATGGCCGGTGCAGGGAACCTGATCCCCCCGAGAGCACGGAGGGATTGGTGTCGTGGGTCCAGTGTGACAGCTGCCACACATGGTATCACACCATGTGTGTCGGCTGGGACGAGGAGCTGGATGAGGAAGATGACTATTTTAAATGTTATTTGTGTCCTGATTTTTAATTTTGTATGTATTTAAATAAATGTATCATATTTTCAATGATTTGCACGAGTCATTTGTCTTTTGCTTTAACAATGTAGCTTTTCAATCATGAATACTTGTGTTTTTAGTTGTAATATATCTCTTACTCTGCACTGTGTGTTATTATAGTAATTGTTATATAGAATATGTGTGCATGATTGTTAAATTTCATGAATCAGCTGGTGTTTTACAAGTGATTGACGTGAAGAATTTAACAAAACATCCAGCAGGTTATAATATTCACTCAAATGGACATTACGGAGCTTTTATTGCATAGTTTGGAGTTGTTGAAGCGTGATATATTATTGTGAAGGACAGAACTACGGTCCCGGATGTGTTGACAGCACTGATGGCCATTTTGGTGACCCTGGAACAAGTTAATATCCCCTAAAAACCATCAGCGCCCGGTGTTTACTACGAGGATAGAAGATCGTTCAACTCAGGACAATAGCGGCGCAAGTTAAAGTTTAGTTTAACACCATTAAATCGGCTGAAAACGTTATACGATCATTTCTATCAATATTTTAAGTGGAATGTTATTGGAAGGTTAGCTAACAACCGTTCGACTTAGGACACAATGCCGTTAGTGTGTAAAAGTCGTGATGCTAATCGCGATTAGCGCATTAGCATGTTGGTGCCATTAGCAGAGCTCTCATTGTGGTAATAGTCCTGCTTATTGTGTATTGGTACTGTGTTTTGTGTTATTAGCTTAAAGCTAAAACTACCTCAGGATGAGAAAGTATTTTAGCTGTCGGTTGATTAAAGTGACTGAGGTGACATTTGTCCTCATGCCAGAGGAGCATGAACCTTCAACCATGACCCTTGACCTCTGGGAGGAGGAGATGCTTCCCGCCTGCTCGAGCTTCCTTCTGAACTAATGTTAAACTCTTCCCACTACTCAGCATGATGTTGGACTATTGCACACTTTCCCAACATTCCTCAACCGTCGCAGGGTCCCCCATGCTTCAGGTAACATCCCATGAATTTGAGTATATTGCATGTAGCTTCCACTAGCAATTAGTATGTTGGTTACTAAGTACATTTATTTATTTATTCAAACATAAACCTGATAGTTATAATATGTATGGTCTATTTGTGTGTCTTATGAACAGACGGTTGTTAAACAACGTACACTCAGATGTCGGCGTTGCCAGGTCATCTTGCCGGTGTTACGGTTTAACAGGCGACCGTGTTAACTGGCGACTTCCAGCTGAGCACCTCTGTTGTTGTGTGTTTAATTTGTATATGATATATATGAGAGGGTTTGACACTGTATTGAAAAAAAAATAAACAATACGGCATTCACAAGGACAACTACGTGTGCTCTTCCTATTTTCAACAGCTGTCGCCAGTTAACAGGGTCGCTTGTTAAACCGTAACACCGAAGCTTAAGCCCTGATGTTTTGAGTGTAGCCCCGAATATAATTTCAAATGCTGTGAAGTGCAACAGAAAACGTAATGTGAACACGCACACCAATGCCTAACTTCCATCAGCCTACTGACGGGGCCACAAAGACATTCAAGTCTTTGTGGCCCCGTCAGTAGGTTGAAACGGCTACAGAGCAGAATCGCTGCGTTTGGTTCGAGCACCCATGACGTCATCCTGCTGAGGTCAAAGTATGTAAACAAATGCCCCCAGTGATGCTTTTCTCAGCACTCGACTTTTGTCGAATTTACTGTTTTTTAATAAATAATTATTTAATTTCTAGTGAACATAGACATAATATAACACTTTTTTTGTAATGACCCCTCAAACATAAGACATATGTAATAGTCAGGATAGTTTACAGTTTAATAATCAACTTTATTGTCCAAAATGACATCTGTGCAATGACGGTTAACTTCAGAAATTATCTCTCGTCCCTACATTTGGATTTTGTGTGTAGTTCATTTTTAAAGGAGCCAAAACGCACAATAAACAAACTGATGGCATTATTATTATTATTTTAATTATCTATAGATAGACACAATAATCATTGTCAATGTTACAGCTGGTAAAAGTGGAGCTCATTTTAATGACTCCATTTACTGCTGTGTAGATTTATCTGTAATAATAATTGAATCTGCAAAGTAACTAAATTTATTAAATAAATGTAGGAGCAAAAGTGCAAAAATATTTACCTCTGAGATGTTGTGGAGTAGAAATATAAAGTACCATCAAATAGAATTACTCAAGTAAAGTACAAGTACTGCAAAATTGTACCCTACTTAAAATATCCTTAATATTAGTATTGTGTAAAAACTTTAATAACTAGAGTTGGAAAAAAGTTATTGAATGTAACTAATTACTACCACTACCAATATCTTTAACATCACAATTCATAAATAATCTGGAAAGTATACAGTTTTTGTGGAACATATTAACATTTTTCAATGATCAACACGTGTGGTTTGATTTTAGATAAGATGCCAGTTTGCATTAAAAAGCATAAAAAAAGAGCTTGTTTATCAGAACATTTTGACATTATTTCCCACATAACAAATCCCATTTCTAATGTTGATTTCTTTTACAGTTAGATGCTGTGACTAAAAGAGGCTGGGCCATGGAATCAGAGGTGGAAGCTTCAGTAAAGAATGGCTCCACAATGTTGGTGGAAGCACCAGAATATAACTGTTTTTCAAGGCCATCCACTGGGGGATTGTTTTTTTGTAATATTTGAATGACTTAATGTCGTCATTGTTCTATTTGATATAAAGAAATTGGTTCTCAGAATTGTATTATTTATTATTCAGTATTCAATACATATTCTCAAATTTGTATTCATTATTAATGTCCTAAACGTCTTTTCTTCTAACCTGGCACTAAAAATGTGTTTTTTGCTTGCAATAAATGTATTATAGAAACTATGACTCTTAGTTTATTACTGCCGCTTTCAACATGTGCAATTATTCTGCATGCATTAGTAGTAGTTATGGGTCCAGTTTTGGCATGTCTATATTGTAGGAACAAAAACATTTTGCATTGCCAGTTTAGGGTCTCCAGACTGAATCTAACTGGGCCACACTCGGGAAAGTTGACATTTTTAAGGTGATTGTTGCGTCAGCAGCCGGAATCGGGCCAGTGTGTTCGGCCTGATCCTGGGGCGTCATTCATCCAGAGTCTCAGCCGAGTTGGCAACGGGACCCAACCCAATGCGTTGCTTCCGGCGCGCCGAGTTCGGGCCGACGCTGGCCCTGGTTCTTTTTGATTGTGGCCCAGTGATGGCAGTGTCAGTAGCCGGAATCGGCCCAGTGTATTCAGCCCGATTCTGGGGCGTCATTCATCCCGACTCAGCCGAGTCGGCAACCGGACCGACGCGTTTCTTCCGGCATGCCGAGTTTAAGCTGGAGCTGGGCCAGGTCATTTTGGCTACCTTGGATGTTTTACATTAAAGAACACCTTATTTGTAGCCAAATTGAGTGGTCAAGTGATGTCAAATTGGAATGTATTGGTCTGAAAGTGTCACTATCATCTCAAATGTCTCTTACTCTTATCTGTCTCTAGACCACCATCATCCAAATGTGAATTTTATGATCAGCTTAATACCATGTTAAAGGAATGTGACAAAGAGGTTATATTAATGGGTGATTTTAATGTAAATTGGGAGGATAAGTCTGGAAGAAAATCCCTAAAACGTACAATTGATTGTTTTAATATGACTCAGTTAGTGAACAAACCCACAAGGATAGCCCACTCTTCTCAGTCCCAGATTGATTTGATTTTTAGCAATAAACCAGAAAGAATGATCAAAACACACAATATGGTAACTGACTGAATATGTCTGACCATAATCTAATACTTTTAACAAGAAAACTTACAAAGAAACGTTTTAAAATATCTTCTACCAGAAAGGCTTATCAATTAAGAATACCAAAAGGTGACCAAAATTAATTTGAGGATGCTATACAGGGAATTGATTGGAGCAACTTTTTAACAGGTGCAAGTGTGGAGGAAGACAGCAACATCTTCTTATCCACAATACAGACCACAATTAACAGTTTCCTTAAAAAAGCAAAAATTAAACAAAATCAAAAGAACACACTTCCAAGGCTAAATAGTGACATCTGGAATTTAATGAAAAAACGGGACTATGCATTAAAACTGGCACTCAAGTCTAAATTAGGAAATGATAGGCATAAATTCATAATGCTGAGAAACCAGGTAACAAAAGAACTTAGAAAAGCAAAAGCTAATTTTTTTATCAAGATCATTGATGAAGCAGGGAGTATTCTCAAAAACTATGGGATAATCTAAAGAAGTTAACAGACAAATATAACAGCAATTCAATGAAGCAACTTAAAATGAATGTGAACGGGTGCCTTACACAAGATGAAGTTGTAATCTGTACAGCTTTCAATTTATACTTCATCAATTGAGTGGAAGCTTTAACTCAAAGCTCCAGTATTGGTCAATTTCATAATACACCAGTAAATGAAGGTCAACCATGCTTCTCTATTCAGGAAGTCTCTGAATCTACTGTCACCAGAGTTCTAGGCTCACTTAAGAATTCTAGGGCCAAAGATGTTCATGGAATTGACAATATTTTTCTGAAGAAACACAAAGGCACGCTCACTCACCCATCACAAGCATTGTCAACAAATCTCGCCGGCAATGTGTGTTTCTGAAAGGATGGAAATCAGCCATAGTAACACCTGTTTTTAAGTCAGGAGATTCAAACAATGTCTCTAATTATCAGCCAATCAGTATTCTCCCTACTGTTTCCAAAATTGCTGAGAAATGTCTTGCAGAGCAACTTATTAAACACCTCAACAGCGCTCCATATCAGCTACATCCTATGCAGTTTGGTTACAGGGCTAATCAATTGACTGAAACACCCAACTGCTTTCTCTTCGAGAATGTGAAGCTTAAAATGGAAAAAAGAGGGTGTATTAGCAACGGTTTTTCTTGACCTCAAGAAGGCTTTTGATACGGTTAATCACAATGTCCTGATTCATAAACTGTCAAATTGTAACTTTTCCCGAGAGTCTCTTGCCTTGCTGAAATCCTACCTTAAAGGAATAACCCAGTGTGTCAGAGTGGGTGATGTTTCACCATCTACTCTGAGATCTAACGTGGGAGTACCCCAGGGTTCTATTTTAGGACCTTTATTATTCAGTTTATACATTAATGATTTGCCGGGTCTGCAGAGGGTGTGATATTCAAATGTACACTGATGATACAGTGATTTATGTGCATGCAAAGAACAAAGAACAAGCTGCACTTAAGCTCACATCCACAATGACAAATGTAACTAAATGGCTTGCAGATTCCTGCCTTCACCTGAATGTTAAAAAGACTATTTGTATGTTCTTCACAAAGAGGGCTTGCAAAGTCTCCCCGGAGCCATATGTTGATGGTGAGAGGCTACAGGTAGTGTCAGATTTTAAATATTTAGGAATTTTTATTGATTCTAATCTCTTTTAAAAAGCGGTAAAACATGTGACAACGGTTTTAAAATTTAACCTCATGAATTTTAGATATATAAGAAACAGTCTAACCATGCAGGCTGTGAAACTGTATTTGAATGCAATGATTATCCCCCATCTGACCTCCTGCTTAACCAGCTGGGCAAAATCCCGCAGCACAACATTAAAATCTAGCTATACTCTCCATGAACAAGCTGTTAAAAACATTTGATAAAAAAACAAAAAGTCACCATCACTGCAATATCCTCATCAAACACCATATCTTGAGTTGGGAAAACCTCGTTAAATTCACTGATGTGTGTCTGGTTTTTAAAATTTTACATGGTATGGCTCTGCCTCCGCTTAGTGATTTTATTAAACAACACACTCAAAGTATCAAACACACTAGATCAGCTTCAAGAGGTGATTGTGTAATTTCACATAGGTCAAGCTCTTTTAGCAAACTCATGGAATGCTCTGCCATCACACATACCCACAAAAAACACGTACAGAACATTCAAACATAGCCTTAAGGAATGGTTTCTTGCCAATCAGGTGTGCAGCATTAATGTACTGTCTGTCCTGCCTGCTTGTTTCACCTATATGTGCATTTGTCTTGTTCAGTGTTGATGTATGTTATGTGCCTCAGTGTTATATATGTGCTTATTCTGTAGGTACACTTTTATGTGAATTAGTTTTGTCTATACGTTACACGTTACTGTCTGTTTATTGATGAATTTTAGACTGCCTTCAAAAAATCTGGCCGGGGACAGCAGATGAAGATTAGTCTCTCTGGCTAACTTACAGTATTACTGTTGATTAGTGTGCATTGTCCCTGCAAAATAAACAGCAAAGAAAATAAATAACAATTCCGTGAAATAATTATTTATGCATCGCTTTGAGACAGAATGTGCATGATTTTTTAAATGTTACGTAGGTGAAAAAAGGCAGTCCTTGAGATTTGTTTTATGGAAAGGACATATCAAATATAACTCCGAGATTCATTACGGTGGTGCTGGATGTCGGGGCAATGCCATCAAGAGAAACTATATTAGATAATTTTTATGTCTTTAAGACATCCTTGAAGAAACTCTATCATTAGATATTTGATTTCGTAGGTGTTCTGGGCCTAGTAGAATAACTTCAGTTTTATCTGTGTTTAACATCAGGAAGTTGCAGATCATCCAGGTTTTCTATGTCTTTAAGACATGCTTGAAGTTAGCGAACTCATTGGTATCATCTGGCTTGATCAATATATATAATTGAGTATCATCTGCATAAAAATGAAAGCTTACCATGTTGTCTGATAATATTGCTTAAAAGAAGCATATATAAGGTGAATAAAATTGGTCCAAACACAGAACCTTGTGGAACTTCGTGACTAACGTTGGTGTTCATAGAGGTTTCATCGTTTACATAATACAAATTAAGATCAATCTGATAAATAGGATCTAAACCAACTTAGTGCAGTTCCTTTAATTCCAATCAAATGTTATGGTCTCTGTAATAGGATGTAGTGGTCAATGGTGTCGAATGCAGCACTCGGTCTAACAACACCAGAACAGAGACAAGTCCTCTGATGCAATTAGAAGGTCATTAGTAATTTTCACCTGTGCCATTTCTGTGCTATGATGCACTCTAAATCCTGAGTGCATTGTTGTGTAGAAAGTCTCATATCTGATTTGCGACTGCTTTCTCAAGGATCTTAGAGAGGAAGGGAAGGTTAGAGATAAAGAGGTTTAATTACAGCTACTTTGAAGGACCGTTGTACATGGTCTGTTAGTAAAGACAGATTTATCATATCTGGTAAAGAGGTGCTAAGTAAAGGTAAAACGTATTTAGGTAGAAGGTAGAAGGTTTAGATGTAGAAATTGTTGAAGTCAATTGGTCAATGGGAGAAAAGCCATCTCAATATATATCAGGGTTTACAGCTGTTTTTATATTTGAGGATGGATCGGTACTGGTCGAGAGCAGAAGGTTATTAATATTGTCTCTAATAGTTAGAATATTATCATTAAAGAAGTTCATGAAGTCACTACAACTGAGGTCTATAGGATTTCACGGCTCAACAGAGCTGTGACTCTGTCAGCCTGGCTACAGTGCTGAAGAGAAACCTGGGATTGTTCTTATTTTTCTCTATTATTGATGAGTAATAGGCTGCTCTGGCATTACGGAAGGCCTTCTAATATGTTTTCAGACTATCTCGCCAAACTTACAGAGATTCCTTCAAATTGGTGGAACACCATATCATTTCAAGTTTTTGCGATATTTGCTTTAATTTGCGCGTTTGAGTGTTATACCATGGAGCGAACTTCATTTTTTATTATCTTCTTTTTTAGAGGGGCAATAGAGTCTAGTGTCATTTTCAGTGAGCCTTTAGCACCATCGACAAGATGATCAATCTGGGACAGACTCAAGTTAGCACAGGAGTCCTCTGTGATATTGAGACATGATTTTGAATTAAATGCAGACAGAATTGCTTCGTTAAAGTTAGCTACAGTACTATCAGATTGACATCTAGTGTAGAAGCCTAACGGCATATACTCAGATAGTAAGAATTCAAAGGTAATTAAACCTGCAAGCAGCGATGTACGGATCCTCGCACCTTTGCACGTGTCGGGGATGCTGGCGGGATGCCAGCTCACGCGGCCGAGAATGTCTGCGACCATCGGACAACGCGACAACATGAGCAATTCATGTAAAACTCAAAATGTCCGGCTTCTGATACGGTTTGGAGCATGTTCCCAACAGACTTATTTGTAAGTTTACATGTGGTACATACGCCTACCAAATTTTGTATATTTTCGTCAAATGTACTGCAAGGGCTGCTTTGTCGAATTTTGTCGGAATTCTGTAGGGGGCGCTATCGAGCCGATTTTTAATTTTGAAGCATTCCAAACATATCATATAACTACATTTAGGTCATTAAATGTGTGTGCTATGTCTTGGTCTGTTTTGAGCATGTTTAGCCCCTCAAAAACATATTTGTTTTTCATGTCGAAGAGTGAGTTGCTACGGCAACAGCCTTCGACAACTTTTAATCACTAAGGTTTTTTTACATTGTACTGACCAAATTTGAAGTCTATCTGATGATTTACCTAGGAGGAGTTCGTTCAAATAAAGAGCCAAGAAATGGGCAAAAATGAAAGGAAAAATCCCACAGAAATCAAAATGGCCGACTTCCGGTACGGTTTAGAGCATGGTACCAAGAGACTTTCTTTTAAGCCTACATGTGATCAACGACATTGCACGAAAGCTCAAAACCTTTGTGAGCTGGCATTATGAACTTCTTACATATGTGTGGTAGTAATTTGATATCGATCTGATTTACCTACTAAGAGAAACAGGCCAAAGTATAGAGGCTTTAACTTCCTGTTACCAGTAGGTGGCGCTATGACTTTGATTAAAAATTGGACTGCACTTGTCTTCAAGCCTGGAGTACTACCAAACATGTGAAATTTGGAAAGGATCTGATCATGTGGAGTTGAGTGAAATCGGTTTATTCGTTCACGGCGAAGGATCAAAGTTCGCAGAGCCGCAACATCGCCGACCTTGAAACGAATTCTTACAATCTTCACAATGAAGCATTATCAAAGTCTTAAGGCTTTTCTGACAAACTTTGAGAGGGATCTGGTGAATTTGCTAGGAGGAATAGATCAAAGTATAAAACTTGTCATTTTCTTTTGCCAATAGGTGGCGCTCTGATATTGTGAAACTATTTGCATTGAAATGCGCTCAGGCCTTAACTACCATCATGTACAAGAAATTTCGGGCAAATTGGATAATGTACCTTGGAGTTACAGCAACATCCACTTTTGTGGCGAACCGCAAGAAATGGGCGTATACTTGGAGCCCCGCAACGTCAAGGCCGTTCAAAGACAACTCGCCATTTTGATAACTTTTCATCATCAAGGTCTTCAGATCATTCTGACGTAATTTGAAGTTGATTGCATGAATTCTGTAGGAGGAGTTCATTCACGTACAACTTCTGAAAATGATGAGAAATGGCTTAAAATGCAGAAATTGAGCAATTTACTGCATCGCCCCCTAGTGTTTGAATATAATGAAAATGACTGAGTAAGTTAAAGGAAGCGATGTGGACATATGCTACAAACTTGGTGATGATAGGCCAAGTGATTTGGATGTTACGTGGATTGAAAACTAAGCCACGCCCCTTAGAAGTTAATTGGTCCTTTTTGTTCTCAACACGATGAGATATCAACAAGCTTTTGATATCTTGTGATGACATTGAACCAATAATGAACCACATAACATTTTGTAAGAATCGGAACCAGCGTTTTTGGAGGATTTGGAAATAATGTGTTTTTCACAAAATTCAAAATGGTGGAAAATCTAAGTAGGCGGAGCTTAATGTTACAAGTAACTTTTCGTAGAGCAGACGGAACCGGACATGTGTGTCGAATTTCAAGTCAATTGGTGATTGGGGGCGAATTTCATTGGCTTTCAAAAGAAAGACAATTCTAGGGGGCGCTATAAAGACATTTCTTTCTACCCAAATGCGAGACCCCTAAAATATAAAATTTTTCACTCGTCCTGATATGCATGTCAACTTTGGCAACTTTTCAGATATGATAAAGCCCCCAAAAAGGCAGTTAGATTGCAGAATAATAAACATTCCAGTTTCAATAGGGTCCTCTCGGAACGGCTTCGTCGGTGCTCGGACCCTAATTAAAGCTGCGAGCAGCGATGATCGGGCCCTCGCGCCCCTGGCGATGTCGAGGCTACTTGCCGGACGCCGGTTGACGCATCCCGGAACTTGCTTTACCATCAGACACTGCATAAGCGGCTTAGAGGATATTTCATGCGTGGAGCAGCGGCGTCGTCAAGTAATTTTACAGGGGCTTGAAGTTAGATAAATTAAAGAGTATTAACCCTCCTGTTATGTTCAGGGTCAAATTGACCCGTTTCAAAGTTTGACAATCAAAAAAAAATTTTTAAGTACTTTTTTTGTATGAAACTTCTTCTGCTTGCCTTAATTAGTGTAATCAACGTAAAAAACAAAAAAAAAGGGTTCATATCGTTTATATTACAGAGATGATGTTAGGGTCAATTTGACCCGGCAATGAAAGTGGAGGCTATAAGGGGTCAGAAGTGTCAAGTTTAGACCATTTCTTACTCACACACACACACACACACACGTGCGAGAAATACAGATACTATTTTGACGGGAACGTTATATTTTCCCGCGGGAAAACCTCGCACACACTTAGCAGGGGAGGGGTGAAACATACAAACGGGTTGCTTGGGAGTCCTACCAACATTACACTCTGCAGATACATACAACACAGCAGCTTACTGTAGGACAACATGAGCAACAGAAACAAAAGAACGACAGCCCTGGTGGCTCTGCAGCTCATCCTTGATCACGACAGTGAAATAGAGGAGGATGTGTCTAAAGATGAAGACCATCTTGAGGTCAATTCAGATTATAATGGTACTGATTATAAACCATCAGATGAGGAAAGTGATATACATGTTCCTCCAAGCGAGACATTCGTGTCGAAAAATTGTGAAATACAGTGGTCATCCTCACCCAATACACATCAGCCAAGACTGTCTGCCGAAAATATTATAAAGACGGTGCCAGGCCCCACCAGGATGGCAGTGACTCGTGTCACAGACATCAAGTCAGCTTTTGAGCTGGTCATTCCAAACTCAATACAGAAAGTAATTCTAGAAATGACATCTAAGGGAGAAGTGGAAGGAGCTGGATGAAACGCATTTACATGCATATGTGGATCTCCTTATACTTGCTGGGGTCTATAAAGAAACAAAGAATGTTGTGCTCATGAACACTCTCCATAGAAATGCTGAATCAGCACCAGAGAGGACGAGAAACCAAGATTCTAGATTACAATGCCACAAAAAAGGGGGTGGACAATTTGGACCAAGTAACGGGGTCCTACAGCACAAAGAGAATGACTGCACGCTGGCCTTTGGTCTGTTTCTTTACACTATAAATAAACATAAATAAAGTTTACTTTCTATACTAATCCTTATGACTCATTTGGCTTGATTTTGAGGGAGCGGGTTAATATGACCCTGAACAGCAGAGGTGTCTCATCTCTATTTATCTACTGCATCCCATGAAAAAAAGAAAGTTTCAAAATACAAAAAAAGTTAGACAAAAATACATGTTATGGTAGACTAATGCAATTTATATCTAGGTTTTTCCAATGTACCTACAAAATTGTTTGAACATGTATTTTTCATGAAAATGAGTGAGTTATCCTCATTGAACTATGATCTATGGAGGGGTGAATAACTCCATTCCACTAAATACTGATTGAAGTGTTAGTAATGGGGTTGGTGATGAGGTACAAACTATATTTATTAGGATTTTTTGGTTTCTGACTACGTTTGGATGATTAAACATGCACCGAGTCAAATTGACCCGGGAACATCATTGCTGTACATGAGAAAAGAACATAACAAGAGGGTCAAAGAGTTAATAATGACATGCGGAAGTCTTCAAGCCATGATTCTCATCAAGCATGTCTACTTTGGGAGAGTTTTGACAAAGTACAGTTGATTTACAATAGCTTGATGTATGAACGCAAACCATGTAAAATAGCCGCCACACCACGTCCACACCGTTCCATGAAACTCAAGCTTTTGATAACTTGTAATCACTGAGGTATTTAGATTGTACTGACGGAATTTGAAGTGGATCTGATGAATTCCCTAGGAGGAGTTTGTAAGAGAAAAGTGCAGAGAAATAGACAAAGATAAAAGGAAAAAAAGACTTATTTTTAAGTTGACATGTGATACATATGCCTACCAAATTTGAAGTGGATCTGATAAAGTCCCTAGGAGGAATTCATTAAAGAATAGCGCCTACAAAATAGACAAAAATATACCAAACAAATGACACAAAATTCAAAATGGCCAGCTTCTGGTACGGTTTGGAACAAGGTCCCAAGAGCCTTATTTTTAAGTTTAGATGTACTACATAAGCCTACCAAATTTTGTATATCTATGTCTAACCTACTGCGAGAGCTGCTTTGTCGAAATTTGGTTGAATTTTGTTGAACTTTTGTAGGGGGCGCTATCAAGCCGATTTGACATTTTGAAGCATTAAAATCATATCATATAACTACATTTAGATCATTAAATGTGTCTGCAATGTTTGGGTGTGTTTTGAGCATTTTTAGCCCCTCAAAAAATCCTTTGTTTTTCTGGCAAAGAGTGCGTCGCCAAGGCAACAGGCTTTGACGAAACAACAATAACAACTTTTAATCATTAAAGTTTTGAGACTATATTGTCCAAATTCGAAGTGGATCTGATAAATTCCCTAGGACAAGTTTGTTCCAGAAAAGCGCCTAGAAATAGACAAAAATGAGCAAATAAATCACACAAAAATCAAAATGGCCGACTTCCAGTACGGTTTAGAGCATGGTTCCAAGAGACTTTTGTTTAAGTCTACATGTGCCTACTAAACTCTGTCGATCTATGTCAAACGTACTGCGAGGGCTGCATCGTTGAAACTTGGTAGGGGGCGCTATCGAGCCAACATTCCACCTTGAAGCATTAAAATCACATACTTTAACTACATTTATGACTTTAAATGTGTTTGCCAAGTTTAGTGACATTTCAAGCATGTTTAGTCCCTCAAAAGCACCTTCGTTGTTGACGGCGAAGAAGGGGTCGCAACGGCAACGCCGTTACACGAAACCTCAAACGCTTTGTGGGCTGGCATTATAAAAGTCTTCCGTTTGTGTGAAAGTAATTTGATGTCGATCTGATCTACCTACTAAGAAAACCAAGCCAAAGTATAGAAACTTTTACTTCCAGTTACCAGTAGGTGGCGCTATGACTGATTCAAAATTAGACTGTACATGTCTTCAAGCCTGTAGTTTCATCATACACGTGAAATTTGGAAATTATCTGATCATATGGAGTCGAGTTACATCGGTTTATTCGCTCACGGCGAAGGATCGATATTCGCCGATGCTTCGAGTCGCCGCCCTTCATCGAATTCTTACAATCTTCACCGTGTTGCATTATCAACGTCTTAAGGCTTTTCTGACAAACTTTGAGAGGGATCTGATTAATCTGTGAAGAACAGGGCATACCAGTGTAAAACATTTCATTTTTGTTGCCACTAGGTGGTGCTATGACTTTGATTCTAAATTATCATATGGATGTCTTCAGGGTCAGGATGTCATGACATATGAGTAATATGGAGCAGATAAGATAATGAACGGCGGAATTACAACAACTCCCTGTCTCGTGGCGAATGGTGTTTTTTTGAAAATGCTCCCTACTCACATAGTTCAATATTTTTTAAATCTTTTAACAACTTTTCACTGCAAAGGTCTCAAGATCACACTGGACGAAATTTGAAGTGAATTCAGTTTAATCTCTAGGAGGAGATCGTTTTGATACAACGCCTGAAAATGATGAAAAAAACGCCAATATTGGGCGGATAAATGCATTGCCCCCTAGTGTTTGAAAATAATGAAAATCATAGGGTCAGTTAATGGAAGCGATGTGGACATATACTATACATTTGGTGATGATTGGCCAAGTGATTTGGAAGTTAAGTGGATTGAAAACTAAGCCACTCCCCTTAGAAGTTGATTGGTCCTTTTTGTTCTCAACACAATTAGATATCATCAAGATTTTCATAACGTTTCATGACATTGAACCAATAATGATCCACAGAACATTTTGTAAGAATCGGACCCAGCGTTTAGGAGGATTTTGAGAAAAAAGTGTTTTTCACAAAATTCAAAATGGCGGAAAATCTAAGTAGGCGGACCTTAGGGGTCCGATGGACTTATTTGTAAGGTATACCCACCCGGACATGTGTGCCAAATTTCAAGTCAATCGGGCTTCAAGGGAAAAAAGTATTAGCCTTCTAACTCAAGGGGGCGCCGTCGAGCTATTTTTTCCCGACACCCCAAAAAGCTTGCAATTTTCGCCACTTCTGGTTTGCGTACCAAATTTCAATATATGATGAATATAAGCACCTTTTATTGCGATTCTATTGGCACGATAAGTATAATAATAATAAACATAGCGATTACAATAGGTCCTCACGGACCGACTTCGTCGGCCGCTCGGGCCCTAATAATAATAAACATTCCAGTTTCAATAGGGTCCTCTCGGACCGACTTCGTCGGTGCTCGGACCCTAATTAAAATAAATTTGAATCACCAGCCTGGTCTACAACTCCACAGACACTTTCCCCAACGTCCACGTGACACTAAAGAGGAGTGTCAGCCAAGACAGCCCAACAATGTCCAGAGCCTTCTGCATTTCAGGGCGAATCTCATCCACCCCTGGCGCCTTGCCACTGAGAAGCTTTTTGACTACCTCAACCACTTTTGCCAGGAATATGGAGAAGGTTGTTGAGTCTTCAAACTCTGCCTCCTCCACAGAGGACATGTTGGTCAGGTTAAGGCATTCCTCAAAGTGTTCATTCCACCGCTCAACAATTTCCCCAGTCCGGGTCTTCAGTTCTACTTCCCTGCCGAGCACAGCCTGAGCCAAGTCCTGATTTCCTTTTCCGAGTTGTCTCACAGTTTGCCAGAACTTTTTTGAAGCCAATCGAAAGTCCTCCTCCATGGTCTCCCTGAACTCCTCCCACGCCTCGGCAACCGCCACAGCTGCAGCCCTTCTGGCCATCTGTCTAGTATTATCATTATTATTATTAGTAGTAATTACAACAGCTGTAGTCATACCAGTAGTAGCAGCAGTCTAGTATTAGTAGCAACTGCAGCAGTTGAAGTAGTAATTGTAGTAGTAAGGTAGGAGTAGTAGTAGCAGTAGCAGTAGCACAGTAGTAGTAGCAGTAGTAGCAGCAGCTGTAGGAGCAGCTGTAGCCGTAGGAACAATAGCAGAAACAGTAGTAATCATAGTAGTAGTACCAGGTGTGACACACAACCAACAAACACATTTTCACACAGACATTGAACTTCCCACCTCCCTCCCTCCCTTGACCAGGGCGAGGCTGCCACGTCGCATTAGTTTTTAGGTTCTGAATGGCTTCCCGTTGGCGCCGGACGTGCAAACCCAAGGAACCCCTCTCATTGCCAGCGCACCGTCCAACCGGGACGAGGCCCAGACTAGTGGCTTGAACGCGGGCGATCCAATGACTTCACTAAACCATCCAATCAGTAGTAGCAACGGACAGGGTGTACAAAGGGCAGGGACTTAATCAACGCAAGCTTATGACCCGCGCTTACTGGGAATTCCTCGTTCATGGAAATAATTGCAATCCTCAATCCCTATCATGAGTGGGGTCCAGCGGGTTACCGACGCCTCTCGGCAAAGGGTAGATCCACTCAGTGTGGTGCACGTGAAGCCCCGGACATCTAAGGGCATCACACACCTGTTATTGCTCAATCTTGTGTGGCTGAACGCCAGACAAATTACTCCATCAACTAAGAACGGCCATGCACCACCACCCACAGAATTGAGAAAGAGCTTTCAATCTGTCAATCCTTTCCGTGTCCAGGCCGGGTGAGGTTTCCCGTGTTTGGTCAAATTAAGCCGCAGACTCCACTTCTGGTGGTGCCATCCATCCATCCATCCATCCATCCATTGGCATCCGCTTATCCGGGGTCGGGTCGCGGTGGCATCAGGCCTAGCAGGCCAACCCAGGCTCCCCTCTCACCCGCAACACGTTCCAGCTCGTTCTGGGGGATCCCGAGCCACCCTACGGAGAAAACTCATTTCGGCCACTTGTGTCCGAGACCTCATTCTTTCGGTCACGACCCAGAGTTCGTGACCATAGGTGAGGGTCGGAACATAGACCGCCCGGTAAATTGAGAGCTTCACCTTCCGGCTCAGCTCCCTCTTCACCAAGACGGTCCGGTGCAGCGCCTGTTTTACTGCTGCAGCCACACCGATCCGTCGATCGATCTCCCGCTCCATCTTACCCTCACTCGTGAACAAGACCCCGAGATACTTGAACTCCTTCGCTTGCGGTAGGCACTGCGTCCCCACCCGGAGGGAGCAATCCACCGGTTTCCGGCAGAGCACCATGGCCTCAGATTTGGAGGTGCTTACTCTCATCCCTGCTGCTTCACACTCGGCTGCAAAGTGCCCCAGTCAATACTGGAGGTCATGGTCCGAAGAGGCCAACAGGACCACATCATTTGCGAACAGCAGAGAGGCGATACTGAGACCCCCGAACCCGACGTTCTCCTCCCCCCGGCTGTGCCTAGATATCCTGTCCATGAAAGTCACGAACAGGACCGGTGATAAAGGGCAGCCCTGGCGGAGGCCAAGACCCCACCGGGAACGCATCTGACTTATTGCCGAGAATACGAACATAGCTCCTACTGCATTCGTACATAGACCGGATGGCCCGTTCGGGTCCGGCACCCTATACACCGACATGCACCCCACACAAAAAATCCCGAGGGACCCGGTCGAAGGCCTTCTCCAAGTCCACAAAACCCATGTAGACTGGTTGGGTGAACCCCTCCAGTAGTCTTGCAAGGGTAAAGAGCTGGTCCACTGTTCCACGACCGGGACGGAATCCGCACTTCTCCTCTTGTATCCGAGGTTCGACAATCAGTCGGAGCCTCTTTTCTAGCACCAAGGAGCTTTTTGAATACCTTAGTGGCCTCTGCCAAGGATATGGATGCGACCCCCCTGAGTCTTCAGGTGCTGCCTCCTCTCTAGAGGACATGTTGGCCGGGTTTAGGAGTTCCTCAAAGTGCTCTTTCCACCGCCCGACGATGTCCCCCGTCCGGGTCAGCAGTCCCCTCCCCTCCCCCGTGCTGAGCACAGCCTGGGGTAAGCCCTGCTTTCCCTTCCTGAGCCGTCGGATGGTTTGCCAGAGCTTCCTTGAGGCCAACCGAAAGTCCTTCTCTATGGCCTCCCCGAACTCCTCCCATGCCCGAGTTTTAGCGTCCGCGACCACCGCAGCTGCAGCCCTTCTGACCTGCCGGTACCTCTCAGCTGCTTCAGGAGACCCCTGAGCCAACCAGGCCCGAAAGGCCTCCTTCTTCAGTTTGACAGCTTCCCTCACCCCCGGTGTCCACCACCGGGTTCTCGGGTTGCCGCCACGACAGGCACCGGTGACCTTCCGACCACAGCTCCTAGCGGCCGCGTCCACAATATAGGCTTTGAACATTGTCCACTCGGATTCCATGTCCCCATTCTCCCTTGGGATGTGTGAGAAGTTCTTCCGGAGGTGGGAGTTGAAAACCTCCTGGACAGGATACTCCGCCAGACGTTCCAAGTTCACCCTCACTACATGTTTGGGCTTGCCGGGTCTTTCCAGCCGATTCCCCTGCCATCTGATCCAACTCACCACCAGGTGGTGATCAGTTGACAGCTCTGCTCCTCTCTTCACCCGAGTGTTCAAGACATACGGCCGCAGATCAGATGAAATGATTACAAAGTTGATCATTGATCTACGGCCTAAGGTGTTCTGGTACCAGGTACACTTATGAGCCACCCTATGTTCGAACATGGTGTTCGTTATGGACAAACCGTGGCTAGCACAGAAGTCCAACAGCGAGACACCACTCTGGTTCAGATCGGGCAAGCCGCTCCTCCCAATCACCCCATCCAGGTTTCTCTGTCGTTTCCCACGTGAGCGTTGAAGTCTCCCAGGAGAACTATGGAGTCAGCAGGAGGCGCACTTTCCAGGACCCCTCCCACCAACTCCAAGAAGGCCGGATACTCCGAACTGCTGTTCGGTGCATAGGCACAAACAACAGTCAGAGCCTTACTCCCCGCAACCCGCAGGCGCAGGGAGGCAACCCTCTTGTTCTCCGGGGAGAACTCCAACACAGCGGCGCTCAGCCGGGGGCTCGTGAGTATCCCCACTCCCGCCCGGCGCCTCTCACCCTGGGCAACTCCAGAAAAGGACAAAGTCCAACCTTTCTCGAGGAGCTTGGTTCCAGAGCCAGTGCTGTGCGTGGAGGTGAGGCCAACTATATCTAGCTGGTACCGCTCCACCTCCTGCACCAGCTCCGGCTCTTTCCCCGCTAGCGAGGTGACGTTCCACATCCCTAGAGCTAGTCTATGCTGCCGGCGATCGACTCACCCAGGCCCCCCGCCCGGCCCGCCGCCCGGTCTACATAGCACCCAACCCCGATGCTTATCCCTGTGGGTGGTGGGTCCACAGGATGGCTGCTCCATGGTGTTTCTTTGGGCTGAGCCCGACCGGGCCCCATGGCGATGGCCCGGCCACCAGACGCTCGCCTACGAGCACCCCTCCTGGGTCTGGCTCCGGTTTCCCCGGTTTCCCTGGTCCGGGTGAGGTGGCTATAGTCCGTGGGCCGCAATTCATCAGGGTTTTTTGAACCACTCTTATTCTGGGCTCTCCCCTGAGACCTGTTTCCCTTGGGAGACCATACCAGGGGCTAATGCCCCGGACAACATAGCTCCCAGGATCACTGAGCCACTCAAACTCCTCCACCACATTAAGGTGGCGATTCACGGAGAAGAATCGCCAGAAAGTGCCCTTCCGTCAATTCCTTTAAGTTTCAGCTTTGCAACATACACCCCCAGGAACCCGGACGCTGCCCGGTGGGTCATGGGAATAACGCCGCCGGATCGCTAGTTGGCATCATTAGAACTACGACGGTATCTGATCGTCTGTGAATCTCGGACTTTCGTTCTTGATCAATGAAAACATTCTTGGCAAATGCTTTCGTTTTTGTCCGTCTTGCACCGGTCCAAGAATTTCCCCTCTAGCGGCACAATACGAATGCCCCCGGCCAGCCCTCTTAATCATGGCCCCAGTTCAGAAAGAAAACCCACAAAATAGAACCGGAGTCCTATGCCATTATTCCTAGCTGCGGTATTCAGGTGACCAGGCCTGCTTTGAAAACTCAAATTTCTTTAAGTTAATGCTTCGGACCCCACGGGACACTCAGGTAAGTTCATCGAGGGGGCGCCAAGAGGCAAAGGCAGAGGCTGGGACAGACGGTAGCTCGCCTCAGCTCGATCCAACTATAAGCTTTTTAACTGTACCACTTGTTGGTAAGTTTAGCTGTCACTGCTGATTGCTGCCTGTTGTCCTATCTGTGGATCACCTCTGCTAAACCATTTCAATGCTGTGGGCTCCAGGTTTGAGCCCACAGCGTGTACGTGCCTGTGACTGCAGCGGCTGCTGCCACCGACAGCTGGTCGCTAAACTTTTCAGCTTTTCAACTGAAAAAGGTGTCAAACCGACACCAGCAAAACCTGTGCCTGATGCCCCTGCTCTCTTTTCTGCTGCTGTGGCCGCTGAGACTGCCTCTCTGCCAGAGTCTGGTGCCACTACTCACCATCCTGCTGCTGACGCTCATCCTCCAGCCACTGTCCCTGGGGATTCCTGGATACAGCTCAAGCCTAAAGCCTTTGTAAGCTTCACTCCACTCCATCAGGAGCCCTGGTCCCTGATTGGTGGTTGAAGCAATCATCTCCCGGGCCGTCCCATAGCTCACTGTCCCCTCTGATATCTTCCACCAGCCATACCTCAGCACTTCAACAACAGGATTCGCTGCTCTGTTCTGCTCTACACACCGGCCCTGCAGAGACCTTCTGCCCCTAGCTCCGTCTGTCCTCCTCCATCCACTCCGTCAGCACAGGAGGAACATGAGGAGAAAAGCAGTTGTGAAGTTTTGCTTTCCAGGCGCTAAGGTAACTGACATCCTGGAAAAGTTTTCCAGCATCCTAGCCAAACACCCACTCGCCTGGTATATTGTTGTGCATGTTGCATGCAAAGACATTTCCAGCCAGTCCTCTGATTTACTGAAACAGGATTTTAGAAAAATCCTTGACTCCCTTACAGTCAACGGTAATCAGGTCTTTATCAGCAGACCTATCCCCCACACAACCGAGGCGTGGGTAGTGTGGTTGAGTTTACATGCATCATGAATCAACCTGTGCAGTGATTGTGAATTTCCGGACCTTTACGTGAGGACGTTTTCTCAAACTTGACCTTATTGAATTTTTTAATACAATACCCCTGGTATAGGATCCACTTTAAAATGCTCACTATCACTTACAAAGCAATACACGGTCATACACGGTCAATGCATACTCCTGCATTTGTGGTTGAACTACTTCACCCTTATTCTCCAGCTTGCTCTCTCAGGTCAAACCTTAAAGTTTCTTTCTGTCCCACGCACTTGACTCAAAACCCGTGGTTATCAAGCTTTTAAGGTAGTAGAATCTAAATTATGCAACGTTCTGCCTGCACCCCTACGGTTCGCTCATTCTTTTAAAAATCAGCTATAGACAAACCTGTTTAGACAGGCGTTTGGGTGAGCTTTGTGTAATAGGTCTGCACTACATGTCTGTATTTATTATGTACTTTATTGTCTAGTCCGCCTCATTTACTACGTTTTGTGTTTTTAACTGCTCTCTTAAACTATTAAACTAATGGCCCTTGTATGATTAGCTTGTGTTCTATGTTTTCTTTCTTGGATGTTGTACTGCTTCTGTTAAGCATTTTGTGCCTTATGTCTGTGAAACATGCTAAATAAATACATTTGACTTACTTAATAACACAATAATATACTACTATGTGCAATGCAATTATTGTTAACATACTGTAAAGGGGAGGGTTAGTAGTTGAAGCGATCACACAATAATAATAAGTGAAGATGTCTAAGTGTGATTGTGTGCTGTAATAAGCAAAAACAGAATACACTAATTGCTTACTACAGTCACGGTAGAGTATTGAATAAGTATAGAAAACTAAGTAACTGTGTAATAGAGACCTTGCCAGCCCATTATGTGTCTCACAAAGTTATCCATTTTTGTCTGTGTCTTTGTAAGAGTTACTAGTACCGGGGCACACTGGAACCCAAAAGCACGACACAGAGACAGATGGACCAGGACAGAAATGGTCAACACCGGGAGATCAGTCATAAGGCAAACAAATCCAAAAGGAGCAGGCAGAGAATCCGTAGTCGCGAACAGGCAGGGTCAGAACAAGCAGATATGGGATAGAATCAGGAGTAACGCCGGAAAGCTCGGCAGTAACACATGTAGTGTATTTTGCTCTCATATACGACACACACAAGACAATCTGGCAGGGAACAAGTCCAAGTGGAGGGCTTGAATACTGAGGGACTGATGAGGGGATGTGCTGCAGGTGGGATGGGCATGGAGAACCAGGTGAGGGGAATGAGAGCTGATGCTGTGGGAAGAGATCTGAAATAACATGAGTTTAGTAAACAGGCAGGTGGGATGAAAACAATCTAAGATGTGGTGGAATGTGTGACAGTCTTGAAGTAATACATTTTGACATCTTTACATGAATATGAAGTGCCAATTCTTCTTCTTTTCTTTTGTCAGAGGGAGAGGGAGCGAGAGGAAAAGGTACGAGAGGAAGCCCAGTTAATGGAGTTTGTTAGAGTCCGACAGAACCTAAGAAAGATCCACTCTGCGATCCAGAACAAGGCTGGAAACATCTGAAGTACATCAGAAGAATTCATCCAAAAAAGTAAAATGAAATCCAATCAAATTTGATTTCATTCAACAGCGACTGACCTTCATGTGCAAGAGTATCAACAGGTGCATGCTGAAAGACAATTTATTTATCAATGAATTTAAGACACATTTGTAAATACTTATGGAAACACTATTCTTTTATGTAAAGAAATCAGCTTTGTGTAAGTAAGATATTTGTAAGTATTGTTGCTTGATATAGTAGCTGGTATTTATCAATAGTGTGTTGCAGAAAACCAGTATGATCACCTTTGAATGCTCGGCTAATAAAACTGACATGTATTTTTCTCGATTCAAGAAATTAATAGAAGCTATTTATGAACCCGTATAAAATATATTTGGTTAACACACTGTTGAGATGATGTTTTGAAAGTATACATATCAAAGTATATATATCAAGGTCAGGTGCTTTGTGTATATTTGCAGCTCAGAGCAAACCTTGTGCCCACAATCTCACAAGGGACACTAAAAAAAACAACTAAAAGTCTGCATACACAGCAGAGAGGCAGTGAAATGAACCAGATGAAGTGCAAATTATTCAAGTTGACGACAACTACACTTGTTAATGTGCATTGAAACATTTGAGAGAAAAAATTTACTTTCTCAATACATTTGTTCAAAAAGCATGAATATGTAAATTAAAGAAAAACATGAATCAATCGGCTCTGTCCGCAGTCTCTTATCCACTGCCGCTATGTTCACACAAGCACAGCACATATGCTCGGCCAAAAGCATTTTCTTTTTTTCATTTTAGATTTGTTTCAAGTGAGATATAAATTACTTTATATAGTGACTTTGCTGTTGTAAACATGACTGTTGGTGCTCTCGAAAGAATATTTTGTTATTTTAAGAATATAAATAAATTCTAATCCTGTTCTGAATAATTTCTTTTTCAAATTATATTAAATGTTATTTAAAGCAATTATTCAATTCAATTAAATTTTATCCAGCCCAAAATCACAATTTTTTCTCAGAGGGCTTTACAATATGTACACATACGACATCCTCTGTGGGGGGACCTCACATCGGAACAGGAAAAACTCCCCCAAAGGAACCCTTTAACGGGGAGAAAAACAGGAGGGATCCCTCTCCCAGGATAGACAGAAATGCAATAGATGTCATGTGTACAGAATGAACAACATAACAGAGTTACAACACATTCAATGCATATGTTAGAAATTATGAAAAAATTACAACTACCAATAATAACAGCAGCAGTGGATGTATTATAATAAAAGCAGTAATGGTATCGGCAATAGTAATAGCAATGCAACTAATACTAATAACAGTAGCAGTAGGTGTCAGGCAAGACCACGGTCCAGATATAACCACGATCCATTTAAACTTGTGAAGAGAGAAAGCACAAAGACACCGGGAAAGAAGCAAAGTTAGTAATGTGCATTAATGGGACACATGCATACAAAAGGAGAGACAGAAGAGGAGAGAGGAGCTCAGTGTATCCAAGGATGTCCCCCAACACGGGCTGGACCAAGGCAAACCTGAGCCAGCCCTAACTATAAGCGTTATCAAAGAGGAAAGTCTTAAGCCTACTCTTAAATGTTGAGAGAGTGTCTGCCCCCCGGACTGGAAGTGGAAGCTTGTTCCAAAGAGGAGCTTGATAACTGAAGGCTCTGGCTCCCATCCTACTTTTTAAGACTCTAGGAACCACAAGTAGCCCCGCATTCAGTGAGCGCAGCTCTCTAGTGGGGCAATATGGTACTATGAGATCCTTAATATATGATGGTGCCTCACCAATTAAGGCTTTGTAGGTGAGGAGAAGGATTTTAAATTCGACTCTGGCTTTTACAGGGAGCCAGTGAAGAGAAGCTAATACAGGAGTAATATGATCTCTTCTCTTAGTTTTTGTTAGTACACGAGCTGCAGCATTCTGGATCAACTGGAGAGATTTAAGAGACTTATTAGAGCAGTCTGATAATAAGGAGTTACAGTAGTCCAGTCTAGAAGTAACAAATGCGTGAACTAATTTTTCTGCATCACTTTGAGACAGGATGTGTCTAATTTTTGAAATGTTACGTAGGTGAAAAAATGCAGTCCTTGAGTCCTTTTGTTTTACGTGAGAGTTAAAGGACAAGTCCTAATCAAAGACAACTCCGAGATTCTTTACGGTGGTGCTGGATGCCAGGGCAATGCCATCTAGAGAAACCACATCATTAGATAGTTGATTCCGGAGGTGTTCTGGGCCTAGTAAAATAACTTCAGTTTTGTCTAAGTTTAACATCAGGAAGTTGCAGGTCATCCATGTTTTTATATCTTTAAGACATGCTTGAAGTTTAGCAAGCTGTTTGGTTTCGTCTGGCTTGATCGATATATATAATTGAGTATCATCAGCATAACAATTAAAGTCTATGGAGTGTTTTCTGATAATATTACCCAAATGAAGAATATATAAGGTATATATATAATATATAATATATAAAGAATAAGATTGGTCCAAGCACAGAACCTTGTGGAACTCCGTGACTGACGTTGGTGGTCATCGAGGATTCATCGTTTACATATACAAATTGAGATTGATCCGATAAATAGGACTTAAACCAGCTTAGTGCGGTGCCTTTAATGCCAATCAAATGTTCTAATCTCTGTAATAGGATGTGATGGTCAATGGTGTCGAACGCAGCACTACGGTCTAATAAGACAAGGACAGAGACAAGTCCTTTATCTGATGCAATTAGAAGGTCATTAGTAATTTTAACCAGTGCTGTCTCTGTGCTGTGGTGTTTTCTAAAACCTGACTGAAAATCCTCAAATAAACTATTGTTCTGTAGAAAATCACACAACTGATTTGCAACTACTTTCTCAAGGATCTTAGAGAGGAAGGGAAGGTTAGAGATCGGTCTATAGTTAGCCAACACCTCTGGATCAAGAGTGGGCTTCTTAAGAAGAGGCTTGATCACAGCTACTTTAAAAGACTGTGGTACATGGCTTGTTTGTAAAGACAGATTGACAATATCCAGCAGACAGGTGCCAATCAAAGGTAAAACTTCTTTAAGCAGCCTCGGGGTCCAAGAGACAGGTAGAAGATTTAGAAGAGGAAATTGTTGAAGACAATTTTTTAAAGTCGATGAGAGAGATACATATATCAGGGTTTATAGCTGCCTCCAAGGATAGATCGGCACTGGTTGAGGGCAAGAGACCATTAATCTTGTCTCTAATAGTTAGAATCTTATCATTGAAGAAGCTCATGAAGTCATTACTACTGAGGTCTATATGAATACACGGCTCAACAGAGCTGTGACTCTCTGTCAGCCTGGCTACAGTGCTGAAGAGAAATCTGGGGTTGTTCTTATTTTTCTCTATTATTGATGAGTAATAGGCTGCTCTGGCATTACGGAGGGCCTTCTTATATGTTTTAAGACTATCTCGCCAAACTAACCGAGATTCTTCTAAATTGGTGGAACGCCATATTCTTCCAAGCTTTCGCAATGTTTGTTTTATTTTGCAGGTTTGAGGGTTATACCATGGAGGAGACAAAGAAAGACTGTCTGAGGATTAAAGAGTTAAGGCTGTTTGTAGCCATGGAGCGAACCTCCTCTGTTTTATTATCTTCTTTTTTAGAGGAGCTATAGAGTCTAGTGTCAGTCTCAGTGAGCCTGTAGCACTATCGACGAGATGATCAATCTGGGACGGACCAAAGTTAGTACAGGAGTCCTCCGTTACATTGAGACATGGTATTGAATTAAATACAGATGGAATCGCTTCTTTAAATTTAGCTACAGCACTGTCAGATAGACATCTGGTGTAGAAACCTTTGCCTAACGGTGTACACTCTGGTAGTATAAACTCGAAAGTTATTAGGTAATGGTCTGATAAAAGAGGGTTCTGTGGAAAAACTATTAGATGTTCTATTTTAATGCCATATGCAAGAACAAGGTTGAGGGTGTGGTTAAAACAGTGAGTGGGTTTCTGTACACTCTGACAGAAGCCGATTGAATCTAATAATGAGATAAACGCAGTACTAAGGCTATCATTACTGATACCCACAATAATGGCTACAACTGTGGCTTAGTGGTGAGCAGGGTTGTCCTTCGATCAGAGGATTGGCGGTTTGATCCCTGGCTCCGCTAGCCCATGTCGATGTGTCCTTGGGCAAGACACTTAACCCCCAAATTGCTCCTGTAGCTGTGCCTATGGTGTGTGAATGGTAGCTACTCCTGATGGGGAGGGGGCACCTTAGCCCCTCCCATCAGTTGTGAATGATGTCTTGCTTTGAGTGGTCGGAAGACTGAAAAAGCGCTGTACAAGTATCGGTCCATTTACCACAGGAATATTAAAAATCACCTTATCTGTTTTAAGGACAAAACTTGATAAAAACTCAGAATACGGACCTTTGGCCCGGTACACTATAACAAATAGAAGTGGCCGTGGGGCAGACACAGTCTCAAAAGAGTTTTGGGTTGGTAACTACTCTCATGGAAGTGCAGAGAAGGGTGTAAAGGTGCGTTCACACCAAACGCGGCGCGAATTTTTCGCGCAACCAGATTACATACAAAGTCAATGCACAGACGCGAAATTGTTGCGAAAAAGCGAATCGCCCGGCGCGAAATCGCGCGAACCACGCAGCGCGAATAATTCGCTTATTCGCCCAAGTTGAAATTTTTGAACTCGGGCGAAAAATTTGCGTGACGCTGAGTTGCGAACGCCAATCAGCGTTGAGAAGCTCTGCCCGTCATCATCGCCGTCCTGCCGTTGCTGATCAGAAACTATGAAGGAGAAGTCGATAGTCTGGAAGAGGAAGTCCTCCAGACGCAGCTCCTGGAGAAGCTGTGTGCGACTATGGATGATGTTATGAACCCAGACATGAGGGCGTTTGATGTTCCAATGTTTGTGGGACTTCCACAACATGTACAAAGCAGAACTAGTGGTTATTTCTTCCACGGTGGATGGCAGAAATTAACTATTTCCACGGAGATAAGCCACGCCCCCTCTCCGGCGGCGCGTCGAGTGCGAAAAAGCGAAATAACCACAAATAGTCCGGCGTTGCGAATATTCGCAACGCTTTTGGTGTGAACACACCACGCGAATGACGCGACGCGAAAATTTGGTGTGAACGCACCTTAAGACTGCAACTCTGCTTCCTGGTCTGAACTCTGGGTTGTCATGGATTATGTCTGCTAATAAACTGGGTCTGATTTTTAGAAATTAGATCTGCTCCATCCAAAGTGGGATGAATGCCTCACTCCGAATCAGACCGGGTTTCCCCCAGAAAGTCTTCCAATTATCTACAAACCCACATTGTTTGCTGGACACCACCTTGACAACCAGCTTTGGAATGATGACATGCGGCTATACATTTCATCATTGGTCAAATTCGGGAGGGGGCCAGAGAAAACTCAAACCTCAAACACTCAACGATTTGACAATGGGACAGCCCTAAACCCTCACGGACTTCGCGGGAGTGCGCCTCAAAGTCCGTGAGTCCGTAAGGGTGGAGATTGAGATTGGGCCGAAGTAATTTGTGTATGTGTGTGCGTGTGTCTGTGTGTCAAACTGCACTAATGAGCTCATATCAATCACCTGTGTGATGCAAACATCAAAGGTTGCCATAGTGATAACTTCAAAGAGACTACAGTTTCATGGGTTTATTGAGTTAAAGCTGAGGCACACCTATCGAAATATCAGATAACAGATACGTTGGCAGCAGGAAGTGAGACAGTACGCTTACCGTAGCACGTCAAACTGTTATTTCCTGTAAACCTGTATATAAACCTGACCAGAACCTACTGGAGTTAGAGAGAATACTACAGCTTTGTGGTGAACTTCTTTCTCTACCATCTTAGATTATGTCTGTTGCCATCCTGGCTTTTTGCAACCTGTGAATAGAAGTGACCATATTTGGACTGTGGAGGAATGACGTAAGGGACACCATGTACGAAGCTGTAGCGGCAATCGCAAGATAGCCCACCCTAAAGCATTCCCTGCTTTATGGTCTATTTTACTCAAAATGGAACCATAATTTACTAAATGAGCATCATGCTGTATTGAAGAAGACTTGAAACTACCAATTGATACCATAAACTTTCATTTACAATGTTTACTTAGGTAATAAATCAAGTGAGAAGTAGGGTCATGTTTTCATAGACTTTTGTACAATTGGTCTTCTTTTTGCAACCAGAGGACTCACCCCCTGTTGGCCAGTAGAGAGAATGCAAGTTCAAGACACTTCCACATTGGCTTCACTCTTCAGAACTAGAGGTTGTATTACAATATGTCATATACATAATATCACTATATGTTATAGCCACATGTCACTCACACATTCGCAAACAAGCGCACATCTCTCGTGACCTCAAATTCCCCCATCATGGAAACATTCCTGAGTCGGACAACAGGATGCCATTAGATATACAGTGCCAGTGTTAATCCCTTCTCAGAAATGATGATACCGCCACCATATTATTTAGCATTTAGTTGAGCCAAATCTCAACATATTAGGTAGCATTTACTTTGAGCTACACGAGAGTTAGACAAGTATACACACATACATTACCAACACTGTTTCTTTCCAAAAATATTACTAAAAATGTGCTTTTTCATTTTTTTTTAATATATAACTTGCCAAGAGGAGCTTGCATCTTTGAGTGACGTCTACCTATCAAAGAGGGGACTTCCATAAACTGCATGTAACCTGTTGTGGTCGGTTTAGACTGGACCCAATAGCGGACACGGAGGCAGCAGAGTAGTTGGAGGAATGGGCTTTATTTGGTGTGGTTGGGCGGGGGAAAGGGAGGCAGAGGATCGCTGGAGGTCATGCTGGCAGAGGGACGGGCTGGTGATGAGTGGAGCCGGAGGGTGCATGCAGGCAGGGAGGTGTGGCAGCGTGAAAGGCAATGGCTGGGTAGACACGGATATCTTGAGCATAAGAAAAAGGCGTTAGTTGCAAGTACACAAAAAGACAGCACAAGTAAATGCTCTTTGGTTGAGGATTACACAAAGAGGGGTCAAGATTTTAGCTACCACTGAGCTGGCGAAACAATCTGACGATGAGTGGTGATGATTTGATTGTAGACAGGTGCAGAGATGAGCCCAGGTGCCGGATGAAGGAAGCCACGCCCACGACACGACACGCCAACGACACACACACACGTCTCTTAATTGTCGTTTCCTTGATCCTCGCTTGAACCGGAAGTTGTTCTGCGCCGCAATATTGACGGCCGTCCCAAAGCTCTTATTTCTGCTGTATCGAGGATCGAGGAGGCATCTCAGAGGAAACATGAGCGAGGAAGCACGAGAGCAGGCTTCCAGGAAGTGTTTTAATGCTGGACACGCCCCCTCACTGTTCATCAGTTATTTGATTGGTCGGACTGATTGCTGGAGTTTAATGCCAGAGTGAAGCCGGATCACAGATTAAACTCAATTTATATATTTGATTTGTTTTGTGATTCACTATCTGGTTAAAATGTGTTCATTGTAGGTCTGAACAACAAAAGGACCACAAACAACTTTCTTCATTTATTAGAAATGTCTTTTCTTGATCTGTTATTTCCCTCAATAACTTTTATTATGGATATAATTAAAATCAGAGGTCACTGGATCATATATCATCATTTCCATTCAGTCACGTGAGGCTGATCATTCCTGAGTGTCGGGTTTTATGAGTTATATCATTTAAGTTTAACCTGAAACATTGAACCTAATGAATTAATTCCACTGTTCAAGAGAAACCATAATCGCCATAATTGCAAAACATACAGACGCAAATAATTCATAAATAAAACAAATGCATTTCGCCGGTAGAAATCGGCCCTGTGCACATAACGGCATAAATACTCAATGCAGTTTGTTTAATAGGTAACAGACTACAGAGAGAAAACATCTCTACTCTGTTAGTGATGATTACGGTATCTTTAATAGTATAAGTAGTAGTGTAACACTATTAAATTAACTGAAAACATTATACGATCATTTTTATTAATATTTTAAGTGGATTCTTATTGGAATGTGAGCTAAAAACTGTCCGTTACACTGATCATGTGTTCAGACACGAACTCTGTCAAAAGTCTCTCCAGGTGTTAAAGCGACTGACAGCTGATCCAGCTGTGATCAGCGGCCTCCGTCACCAGAAACAGACGTCGCGTCACGTGACGCTTTCGAGAAAAGGACGTTTCATTTCTCTGAAAACATATTTCCTCGTTTCCAGCAGCAGAGCTGTGACATAACCAGTCTTTCACCTAATGAGTGGGCTTATTTGCGCTCTACAAATAAAATGTATTATTATTAAATTGGCTGCATGCACTAACATCACGGACCGAAGTATTAGCAACAACTTTACTTTATCTAATCTTTAATCATATAAAACGTTTTAAAGTTATATTTAAAAAAAGTATCACAAGAATACGTTAACTGCAATTTTCTCTGTGGGGAATTCAGTCTGCTGTGGAATTGTTGGTCATTTTTATGACTGTGGAATGATGAATTATGTATTTTAACCTGTTCTACCCGACGGCCCCACGTGTGGGGCTGAGGGGTACACCTTGGTAAAAACTTTGGGGTTCCCCCTGGGAGAGAAGACACTAATCAAGAACAAATATAATGATGTTGCCTATCAGAATAACAAAAGAAAGCCGGACTACAAGCTCATGTAAGCCACTTTTACATGCTCCAAACACAACTAAACAAGACCAACCAAATGCATAACCAAATATTCATATTCATATCTCACCAGCGACTGGACTTGCTGACCATATGTCTTCCTTGCTCGAATTAGCTTTATGCTACATAGGCTTGCGACCACGCAAACGAACGGCAACAAGACAGGGATTCTGGACATACTGCTCAAATCCCTATAAACCACAGCCTCAGCGATCTCTGAGCCAAAGAACACCAGCCTCAGACAATTATGAAACAGCGACATGAGTTAAAAAGCCCCTTACCTCATCATGAAACGCTGTAGAAACATAACAATTACGCTGCTCCTGGACTGAACTAAGCACAAAGGAAGCTTCTACAGAAAAAAACAAAGCAAAGCAAGCTTCTGTGACTGACAATTTACATATGGGGATGGTAACCACCTATCCTATGGCCCAATCACATTTGCATCTGCTTGGCCTGACGGACTCTTATTTGGCTAAACAGTGCGGTCTATCGCATTTTGGCCGGCTTCCCTGTATAGTCCTATCTCTGAGAGTTAACAGGTCTCACTCTGCTCTGTGAGACGTTCACATAAAAAATAACAGACCGTGGTACTTTCCAGAACTCTGATTTTGAGAACAAGAATATGCATTTCAATAGAGATTTCAGAGCAAAAAACATTTTAGTTTGGCATTGTGTATGTTAATGCTGTATATGGATGTATTAAACATAATGAATGAAAAAAGTAGTAAAAACAATAAAGAAATAAATTATTCAATAAATCCTAATTTTTAGAGGATTGTTCTGACCTGTCTGTACTAAAAAAATCTTTCATTGTTTTCTGCTTCACTTTCACTCAAACTGTGCAGAGAGTGTTCACATGTGATATGATATAAAAAAGGTTTAAACCTGCAACTGCATTATTCTAAAGTGATGATCATCCTGAAAGTGCTTTTGTTTATTAAGCGAAACTGAAATATTTTCTGTGTTCCTTCTTCATTTACTTTTAACCAGTAACACACACGTACATACAGATATATATATATATATATATACACGTATATATATATATATACACGTGTATATATATATATATATATATATACACGTGTGTATATATATATATGTGTATATATATATATATATACGTGTGTATATATATATACGATATATATATATATATATATACGTGTGTATATATATATACGTATATATATATATATATACGTGTGTATATATATATAAACGTATATATATATACACACGTATATATATATATATATATATATATATATATATACACATATATATATATATATATATATATATATGACTTTGTCATCTCAGATACAATGACACTGGTAACTTCTTGAGCACAACACTCAATCATCTCATTCTGAGATGTTGGCGAGATATAGGTAGCATTTGAGGGAGGGTTATATTGTTGAAGGAAAGGATCAAACTCCTTCAAAAGTGCCATGCAAGCAAGAAAGTTGCCTCTGTTTGTGCTGTCTTGGCCTTCATCACTGCCACGAAAAGGGAGTGCCTGTCGCCCTAACATGGAGGTGACTGCAACAATTCGCACAAGATACTCCCTTCTCTCTACTATCTCACTTGCATGTGCTGATGCTATCATCTGTGAAACGTTTCCCTGTCGGCTAGTTGCCTGGTAGCTTTGCCATGCAACAACACTGTCCCTATGTGTTTGTGCCATCTTGTGCTTGCCAAAGATAAACAATGCTTTCTTCCAGTTCTTGCAAACACTACTGACCAAAGCATCATGTTTGATGTTTTTGCCAAACAATCTACATGGAAAGCAGAAAGCTGCATTATGGTTGACTGAACATTCCAACCAACTGTGCTTCTCAAACCAGCTGTGGTGAAATGACCTGTTCTGAGCACCAAAGCTGTCCTGTGGGTAGCTCTTCAGCTTAACCTGTCTGGGCCCTGTGTCTTTTTCACCTAAAGCATTAGTTGCTGCAGCTGCTTCGTCTGTCTCTTCCTCTCTGACTTGAACAGCTTCCCTTTTCTGCCTCAGCCTCTCCTTCTGCATGACCCTTTAAGATAAGTTCAAACATTGAAACATTAACTGATCAAAACCCTGAAACCAATTTTATGACTTGACATGAAAATATCATGAAATAATCTAGTTTAGGCTATGCCTTGGAGTAGCCCAGGTCTGTCAACAAATGCCTATACATTTCTACCACAATAAAAAAACTCCACTCGTTTCCTTCTAGACCTGTAGACCACTAACCTCCATCACACCGGCTCCTTCAGCCCTGTCAGTCTCCTGCTTCTCTCTCTCTCTCATCTGACTGGGCGGAGCTGCCACCTCTCCTAAATAATCTTCTTATATCCATCTGGTCAATGAATTGGATGATATACCGGTACAATAGCGTTATGAGGGACACTATGACATTTAGTTTTCACTGGCATTAACTGATTATAAACAACAACATTCTAGCTAGCTAGCTTAATTTTAAAACCTAAATTTAAGCAGGTAACAATCGTTAACAACTACAGATAGCCACATTCTGTAACTACCTGTACTTACAATTTCACTAGGTGCATCATTTACTTTGAGTTAAACTCCTTGGCTATAATCCTGGCTGTCGTTGACGAGAGCCGTTACTTGACAGAGTGAGAAAGCCAGCGCAGCAGCCTCCCCAAGATCCTAGTGCCTGGAATTTCTATCGTTAAGTATGATGATAGGCTATTGGATTGTAATTTGAAGGGGGAGAAAACATACAAACCAGAACGCACGCACATATGTAGCATGTTAGAGTTATAAATAACTTGTCCATGTGAGAAACAAGTTTAATTTAATGACATCACCAAAATAAAATGTGTTTATTTTTTGAAGAACATTTTAGGGGGGCTTCAGCCCCCCTAAAATGTGAATCACATTTGTGAATCACATTACAGTAATTTTTTTCCACCAGTATAAACATGAATCAGATTGAATTATCTTGCATTATTTCCAACAGAAATGTTAGTTTTTGCTATCACGCAGACACAGACCATGAGTTCATATATCGATGGACACTTGCTTCTCTCAGAGCTACACAATTTCTGACCAGACTTTGACTTCAGCAACAGCAAGATAAGTAAACTCATTATTATTGCTTAGTATTTCCTCTTTGCCAGCATTTTGCAACTGTACGTTAAGCACAGTCTTCTCAAGTAAAGTTACCGTTATCTCTGTATGTGACTTTAAGAGAGAAGTAGGGAGACACTTTCCTGCACTATTAAGCTAACGTTAGTGTTACTAATATTACCTTTAAAATATAAACCATTTGCCTTCATTTATCTTTTCTCACTTGCTAGCTACCATGTGTCTACCGTTACTAACGTGTGGCTAATGTTGCTAACGTAATGTGAGTAACGTTACCAAGTAAATTTCTGTTTTGTCTCCACCAGGGCAGTGTTGGCTGTTGTATATATGATGGTGTATTTCTGTGATCAGTACAATTATTAGTATATTTAAAAGTGACAAACTATGTTTTACATATAATAAATGATAAATGACGTTATATTTCCATGGGCAGCACAATGGTCCATACATTTAACAGTAACAAAATGTATTTTTTAAAAGTTAACATGCAAAAATGATGGTATTGATTGTTGTTTATATTATGGTGTATTTCCGTACAATGTTTAGTACAATTAACAGTGACAAACTGTATTTTTTATAAGAAATATATGCAGACATTACAGTTTGGGCTGATATATATATATTTACGGTGTTTCACTGTCATATAAACTGAATATAACTTATTTTGAATTAACGGTCTCTTACTGTTGTGATTTAACAGTTTTTCACTGTAAAATAGACTGACTTTTTTTTGTAGTGTAGGAGTGTGAACGTCGCTCCATACCATTTAACAGAGGACCAGTGTCATTTTGTTCAGGTCAAGCGGGGACCATCTTTTCTATTTTAGAGCAAAATTCATAACAATATTTGACACATGAAACCCTTTAAATGTGTCCATATGTTTATGCTGGTTCTGAATGAGGCTGGAAGTAATTGTATTAAAAGGACAGATGATAGCAGGTTGTAAGGCTGCTCAAGGGCAGAAAACAGTGATTATCATAGTCAAAGCCAGATTTATATTGGCTTAATGTTAGTAAGTAAGTGCCTATTCACAATACTATCAAAGCTTGTCATTCTTTTCTCAAACCATGGGCAATAACATTTAAAAATATATAATTTCCCTTCGGAGTTAAATGAACGTTGTCACTTCAAAATAGCTCAGGCTTATCAAACACGATGTATGGATGCTGTACTGTACTCTGTACCGACTCAAAATAAGGTAGCCATTACACTGTTCACAAACTTCAGTGATTTGTCCATCCTTACGGGGTCCTCCAGTCCTCTGGATGATGAAGGAAAGGATAAACTTCATCTGAGGAAAGTGTTGTTGGAGGACAGACAGGTCTCATTGCTCTGAGAAGCAATATGCTTTTCATACATCCATGGTCATTGCCCACTGTACACCTGGTGCAGTTCTTCCTTTGAGGCACTGGTGGAAGAAGCGAAGCAGGTCATCCCAACACTTTCTTCCCTTGCCAAACTACTGGACATTGGTGTAACGTCCCGTTAGTCCCATGGCTCCCATTACTCCCTCGGCAGCCCCCGTGCAGCCGGGAGGCTGGGTAACTGTTGGAAGGAAGCAGAAGTCAAAGCAGAAGTCCACGGTGCACCACCAACCTCTTCACGTTTCTAACCAGTTCTCCCCACTCAGTGAGACACCCCCAGAGAAACCAACTCTGGTTATCGGTAGCTCCATAGTCAGAAATGTGAAGATAGCGATGCCAGGGGCCACAGTCACATGCATTCCGGGGGCCAGTGCGGGCAACGTTAAAGCCTATTCAAAACTGCTGGCTAAGGATGAACATAAATACAGTAAGATTGTAATACACGTCGGTGGTAATGACTTCACCACTCTGAGGTCACTAAAGTTAATGTGGAATTGGTATGTGCATAAGCAAAAAAATGACGGACTCTGTAGTTTTCTCTGGCCCTCTCCCATATTTGATCATGTGGGCTTTGTTGATAATTGGGAGACTTTTTGGGGAAATCCTGGTCTGATTAGGAGAGACGGCATTCATCCCATGTTTGATGGTGCAGATCTCATTTCTGCAAATCTGACCAAGTTTATTTGCGGACTAAATCCATGACAACCCAGAGTTCAGACCAGGAAGCAGAGGTATAGTCTTACTCCCTTCTCTGCACTTCCATTAGAGCAGTTACCCACCCAAAACTATATAGAGACTGTGTCTTCCCCACGGCCACTTACATTAATTAAATCAAAAGTAACCAGAAGAAGAGTTATACAAAATAACCTCATAAAAGTTAACTCCACCAATGAAACAGTGCAACAAAATAGGAGAATTAAATGTGGACTCTTAAATATCAGATCTCTGTCATCTAAAGCTGTATTAGTATATTATTTAATATTTGAAAATCATATTGATTTATTCTGTCTAACTGAAACCTGGCTGTCATGAAGAATATGTCAGCCTAAATGAATCAACTACTCCAAGTCATATAAATACTGACATTCCTCGAGGCACTGGCCGAGGAGGTGGAGTAGCAGTTATCTTTGACTCAAGCCTATTAACTTAATAAACCCTGAATCTAAATTAAACTACAACTCATTTGAAAGCCTTGTTCTTAGTCTTTCACATCCAACCTAGAAAACAATACAGCCAATTATATTTGTTAGTGTACCGGGCCCCAGGTCCATATTCTGAATTTATATCTGAATTTTTATCAAGTTTAGTTCTTCAAGCAGATACATTTATTATTGTAGGTGATTTTAATATTCATGTTTATGTTGATAACGAGAGCCTTAGTACTGCGTTCATCTCATTATCAGATTCAATTGGCTTCTATCAGAGTGTACAGAAACCCACTCACTGTTTTAACCACACCCTCGATCTTGTTCTTGCATTAAAATAGAACATTTTTATAGTTTTCCCACAAACCCTCTTTTATCAGACCATTACGTAATAACTTTCGAGTTCATACTACCAGAGTGTACGCCGTTAGGCAAAAGTTTCTACACCAGATGTCTGACAGTGCTTTAGCTAAATTTAAAGAAGCAATTCCATCTGCATTTAATTCAATACCATGTCTCAATATAACGGAGGACTCCTGTGCTAACTTTAGTCCATCCCAGATTGATCATCTAGTCAATAGTGCTATAGGCTTGGCGTAGCGACGAAGGCAGGACCCAAATGCAGACTCGGAAGACAGGGTATTTCAGTGCAAAAACCGGTATTTTAATGCTTCAGTGACACGGGACACAGGATCAGAAAATCAGACGTACGCACAAGGAAGCACAAGACAGACAGAGTGCATCCCCGTTTCCCTCACTTGCGTCTTTTCCTTGAGTCTTAGTCCCGCCCACCAGGGATGCATGGAGAGACGCAAGGAAACCATGCAGGGATAGAGGAAACAAGGACATATATTTTAAGAGACATGAGACGTCCTTTCCTCGAAAGCGTCACTTTGATCACATCTGGATCAGCTGTTAGTTGGCTTTAACAGCTGGAGAGACTTTTAACGGAGATTGTGTCTGAACACATGATCAGTCTCACGGACAGGTTTTAGCTCACATTCCAATAACAAGCCACTTAAAATATTAATAAAAATGATTGTATGATGTTTTCAGTTATTTTAATGGTGTTAAACTACTACTTATACTAATAAAGACACCGTTATTATCACTAACAGAGTGGAGATGTTTTCTCTCTATAGTCTGTTACCTGTTTAACAAACGGCATTGAGTATTTATACACAGTGTGTGGTATTTATACTGTGTTCTGTGTCCTGCTTATAGGCGCACGGCCGATTTCTACCGGCGAAATGCATTTGTTTTATTTATGAATTATTTGCGTCTATGTTTTGCAATTATGGCGATTATGGTTTCTCTTGAACACTGGAATTAATTTATTAGCCTCAATTTTTCAGGTTAAACTTAAATGATATAACTCATAAAAACCCAACACTCAGAAAACAAATCAAATATATAGAGTTTAATCTGTGATCCGTCTTCACTCTGGTATGAAACTCCAGCGATCAGTCCGACCAATCAGATAACTAATGAACAGTGAGGGGGGCGTGTCCAGCGTCAAAACACTTCCTGGAAGCCTGTTCTCTCGCTTCCTCGCTCATGGCTCCTCCGAGATGCCTCCTCGATCCTCGATCCTCGTTCCTCAGACAGAAATAAGAGCTTTGGGACGGCCTTCAATATGGCAGCGCTGAACAACTTCCGGTTCAGGTGAGGATCGAGGAGCGAGGAAACGACAATTAAGAGACTTGGGATGTACCCAGTGTGAGTGACAGAAAACACAGACAGAGACAAAACTACACAGAAGGTCCGGGTGTTATATAGGCTCACTGAGACTGACACTAGACTATTGCCCCTCTAAAAAAGAAGATAATAAAACAGAGGAGGTTCGCTCCATGGTTAAACCCTCAAAATAAAACAAACATTGTGAAAGCTTGAAAGGATATGGCATTCCACCAATTTAGAAGAATCTCGGTTAGTTTGGCGAGATAGTCTTAAAACATATAAGAAGGCCCTCCGTAATGCCAGAGCAGCCTATTACTCATTAATAATAGAGAAAAATAAGAACAACCCCAGGTTTTTCTTCAGCACTGTAGCCAGGCTGACAGAGAGTCACAGCTCTGTTGAGCCATGTATTCATATAGACCTCAGTAGTAATGACTTCATGAACTTTTTCAATGAAAAGATATATGACTTGGATGGCTTCTCTCCTATCGACCTTGAACAATTGTCTTCTAAACCTGTCTCTTATACCCCGTTCCGACGAGGCTGCTTAAAGAAGTTTTACCTTTGATCGGCGCCTGTCTGCTGGATATTATCAAGCTGTCTTTACTAACAGGCCATGTACCACAGTCTTTTAAAGTAGCTGTAATTAAACCTCTTCTTAAGAAGCCCACTCTTGATCCAGAGGTGTTGGCTAACTATAGACCGATCTCTAACCTTCCCTTCCTCTCAAAGATCCTTGAGAAAGTAGCAGCAAATCAGTTATGTGACTTTCTACATAACAGTAGTTTATTTGAGGATTTTCAGTCAGAATTTAGAAAACACCATAGCACAGAGACAGCACTGGTGAAAATTACTTATGACCTTCTAATTGCATCAGATAAAGGACTTGTCTCTGTACTTGTCTTGTTAGACCTTAGTGCTGCGTTCGATACCATTGACCATCACATCCTATTACAGAGACTAGAACAGTCAATTGGCATTAAAGGAACCGTACTATGCTGGTTTAAATCCTATTCATCAGATGGATCTCAGTTTGTAAACGATGAAACCTTGATGACCACCAACGTCAGTCACAAGGTTCACAAGGTTCTGTTTTATTCACATTATATATGCTTCCTTTGGGCAATAATATCAGAAAACACTCCATAAACTTTCATGCAGATGATACTCAATAATATCTATCGATCAAGCCAGACGAAACCAACCAGCTTGATAAACTTCAAACATGTCTTAAATATATAAAAACATGGATGACCTGCAACTTCCTAATGTTAAACTCGGACAAAACTGAAGTTATTTTACGAGGCCCAGAACACCTCCGAAATCAATTATCTAATGATATAGTTTCTCTTGATGGCATTGACCTGGCATCCAGCACCACTGTAAGTAAACTCAGAGTTATCTTTGATCAGGACTTGTCCTTTAACTCTCACGTAAAACAAATCTCAAGGACTGTCTTTTTCCACCTACGTAACATTTGAAAAAATCAGACACATCCTGTCTCAAAGCGATGCAGAAAATATTAGTTCACGCATTTGTTACTTCTAGACTAAACTACTGCAATTCCTTATTATCAGGTTGCTCTAATAAGTCTCTTAAATCTCTCTAGTAGATACACAATGCTGCAGCGCGTGTACTAACAAAAACTAAGAGAAGAGGTCATTTTACTCCTGTACTAGTCTCTCTGCACTGGCTCCCTGTAAAATCCAGAATCAAATTTAAAATCCTTCTCCTCACCTACAAATCCTTCTCCTCACCACAATCATATCTTAAGGAGCTCATAGTACCATATTACCTTCTAACGAGCTGCACTCACTGAATGCGGGGCTACTTGTGGTTCCTAGAGTCTTAAAAAGTAGGATGGGAGCCAGAGCCTTCAGTTATCAAGCTCCTCTTCTATGGAACCAGCTTCCACTTTCAGTCCGGGGGGCAGACACACTCACCACATTTAAGAGTAGACTTAAGACTTTCCTCTTTGATAGTGCTTATAGTTAGGGCTGGCTCAGGTTTGCCCTGGTCCAGCCCCTAGATATGCTGCTATAGGCCTAGACTGCCGGGGGACATCTTAGGATACACTGAGCTCCTCTCTCCTTTTCTCTCTCTTCTTCTGTATGAATTCATGTTCTATCAATGCACATTACTAACTCTACTTCTTCCCCCGGAGTCTTTGTGCATTCTCGCCTCGCAGGTTTCCACGGATCGTGGTTGCATCTGGACCCTGGTCCTGCCTCCTGGTTTTTGCCATGACCCTACTGACGCACATTCTTCTCTATTTTCCTTCTGTATGAATTCATGCACCATTAATGCACATTACTAACTCTGCTCCATCCCCGAAGTCTTTGTGCCTTCTCGCCTCGCAGGTTTCTATGGATCGTGGTTAAATCTGGACCCTGGTCCTGCGTCCTGCTGTGGTCCTCCCCGACACCTTGTGCTATTATTACATGAACCATTTCTGTCATGTGAATTGAACGTGTTGTAACTCTGTTATGCTGTTCATTCTGTGTACATGACATCTATTTTTAGACTTTGTCCATCCTGGGAGAGGGATCCTCCTCTGTTGCTCTCCTGAAGGTTTCTTTCCTTTTTCTCCCTGTTGAAAGTTTTTTTTGGAGGGGGGTGGGGGGGGTTCCTGATCCAATGAGAGGTCCTGGGACAGAGGATGTCGTTGTGTACAGATTGTAAAGCCCTCTGAGGCTAATTTGTGATTTTGGGCTATACAAAAATAAATTGAATTGAATCAAGTCACATCCGGGCATTTTTACCGTTCTTGGCTCGATGCAGACTTTTGAATTGGAACAGTACTTGGGCTGCCACTGATGACGTTTCACAAGTTCACGAGAACACAAGTCTACACAAGAACGCATATTGAGAAACATCCTCACTCTCCTGGAGGAGTGGGTGGAGCCTTCTGGCTGGAATGTATACTCCAGCAACTACCCTGCCCTTCCGCCCCTTACACCCCCACCCCCTTCAGTTCTGGCCTTGAAAGTGCGACCATTGTCCGCAGGGCGTCTTTTCGGGACAGGGCATCTGCATTCCCATGTTTGGCTCCCGATCTGTGAACGAAAGAGAAGTTAAACTCTTGTAAAGAGATGAACCATCTCCCTACCTTTGCATTAGTGTCTTTTTTTATTGGCCATCCAGACCAGGGGTAAAAACGGAGGCGCTCTAGTGCCAGCCTTACTAGATGGCTGTCCCAGGAGTCACTGTGAATGACCACATCGTCTAGATACGCAGCTGCATACTCACAATGTGGCTTCAGAACCCTGTCCATCAGTCTCTGCCAATATCCCTTTGTCAGGTCCAGGGTGCTAATAAAACAGGCTTCCCCGAGCCGGTCAATCAGCTCATCCACCCTGGGCGTAGGATAAGCATCAAACTTTGAAATTTAATTTAATTTTCTAAAGACATTACAGAATCGGTTGGTTTTGTCTGGTTTAGGGCTGGTCCAGTCATTTTAGGATTCTTCTATCACCCCTAGAGCCAACATTTTCTGGACCTCTTGCTCAATGGCTGACCTTCTTGCTTTGGGTATCCTGTAGTGGCGCAATTTTACCTTCTCACCTGGTTCTGTGTTAATGTGACATTCCATCAGGGATGTGGGCCCAGTTTGTGCAGAGAACACATCCAAATTCTGTTGAACCAGCTCCCTGGTTTGTTGTAGCTGTGCTTTTGATACGTTACTTCAGTAACTCCACTGTCTGGAGAATAGGGGAACACATCAGGGGAAACACAACACAGAAGCGTATCTCGGCCATACCACTTTTTCAGCAGGTTAACATGGTAAATTTGGGAGGTTTTGCGTCGCCCCAGCTGATATACCTTGTAGTTGACTGGACCAACCTTCTCTGCTACCTCGTCCTTGCCAGGAGGCCAAGAACTTGTGACTAGTGGTTAAGACCAGCACTTTTTCCCCTCGTTGGAACTCCTGAACTCACTCGCCTTTGTGCTTCTTGGGCTTCTTCAACATTGACTTCAAGGTCTTGTTAAACCATTTGACGAACCCATCAGTTTGTGGATGATAGACAGAGGTGCGAAGCTGTTTCACCTTGAAGAGCCGGCAGAGGTCTTTCTTTACCTTGAACATGAAGGGGGTGCCCTGGTCTGTCATCTCCTTGGGGAGATGTGGAGTAGCTCTCGAGCAATCATTTTTGTGGTCATGTTCCTCAGTGGAATGGCCTCAGGGTACCTTGTTGCATAATCGAGAATCACCAGAATATAATGATGTCCCCTAGCGGACTTCACCAAGGGACCCACCAAGTCCATACCAATGCGGGAAAATGGCAAATCAATTATAGGGAGAAGTATGAGGGGACTCTTAAAATGGGGCTTCGGGCTTATCTTTTGGCATTCAATGCAGGTACGACAATATTCTTCTACTGCTCTTACCACACCTGGCCAGTGGAATCGGCTTGCAATCCGCTGCCTCATCTTCTCAACTTTGAGGTGGGGTGAGAAGAATAATGAAGCTGTTTCTTTACAGAATTTTAGTTGAATTATTGTCATTGCTGACCACTGCAAACCATGTTTCACCACAATGCCATCCTTTTTATGAAATAATAAAATACGAATTGTTTTAAATTATGTGACAATTACATTCTTTTTTTGTTTTAAAATTGTCCTAAAACTTGAGAATCATCCAATATGAGGATACAAGGCTAAATTAACGATGAACATATGTTCTGGTTCATTTAAAAAATGTACATAAAACAAATCACCTTCTCCGTCCAAGTCCAACTTCATGGAAAAGTAGAGGGATCTCTTCTGCCTCAACTTCATCGGCGATCAAGAACGCAAACGCAATTTATTCAGCCATAGATATCAAAACGTGGTCCGAAAACTACAGGTAGCCTACAGATGTAACAAACAGGATATACACTGTAAAATGTAATAAGTTGACTTTACTTGAAAAAAGTAAAGTTTCAAAAATGTCTAAGTGAAGTAGCTCATTAATTTTAAGTTGTTCAAGCTGAAAATAACTGTGTTTAGGCAATTCATGTAATTGCAGTAAACATTAAACAGTTTAGTTGACTCAAAATGATTAATTAGGTTAACTATAAAATGTCAATTCAGACAACTTAAGGATCTGAGTGAAGTTAACATAAAATCATTAATTATGTTTACTATAAATTGTCAATTCAGACATTTTAAATATCTGAGTTATATTAAGTAAGCAGTACTAATAAGAAAAAGGTATCCTTACAAGTCCAAGCATTCACTTTACTAGGAAATTATCAGGAAACTAAAATTCTCAAGTAAGCTGAACTCCAAACTGTAAGCTGTTGAAACAAAGATAGAGAACAGTTACAATGGAAGACAGAGAGTTTATTTATAAGAAAAACAAATGCCTCAGACATTTTGTTAACCTCAAACTTAGTGCTCAAAACGCTGGACATGTTGCCAGATTAAGTTTTGGAACGCAGACTATAGTTCACTACAAGATTCTTAAGATCTCTTAACTATGGTGTGTAACAAACAACAGATAAACTCAATAGTCAACTGGACTACATGACCAAAAAAACATCACTTTTCCATACTAGTAAAGAGTTCCATTGGAGATAGAAGGGTAGATAGAAGGGTAAAGGTCTCGGGCCTGACCCAGCATGTCTCATACCATTCACATCGTGAAGACACTCACTGCAATCAGTAGATCTTTGAGTGATTGTATTTTAGGTTTTTAGGGATTTCTGTCCAAGTGAGAGAAGCACTCTTTGATTAAACTCAAAGGTATTCCCCAGTTGTTGAGGGTACTCCAAATTCAAGGCGTAAATAAGTCCGAAGAGTAAGCACATGGCATGCAGAAGATTGTGAAGGTCATCCATCACCATTGTTCCTTCCAAAACGATTGCAGTAGCTGTAGACTCCAGGTGCGGTGAGTGAGGAGAGGCCACACTGTCTTCGGCAATCCCTTTCAAGATCCCCATGGAGGTGTGGGACATTTTCCGGAAGGTCATCACAGTCGTAACAACAATAGCAGCATTAAAACCACAATTGCATGTCAAATGTCACTTTGCATTTCTATGGTAGAACACACAATGGTTATATTTGTGCCTCACAGCAAAACAAGGCTCCACAAAATCAACCAATCGAAGCATTGAAGAGACACAGCCACTAAGAGGAAGCTAGATTCTGATATTATTAGATAATCAATTAAAAGAAGATGCTGCAGAGTGAGTAAATACTGCATTGATTTATTGAGTAATTCATCATTTGATTCACTGAATGGTTGCAAAAGCAATAAATAATAATAATAATAATAAATAATGGATTTTCAAAAGGGCTGGTATTTACATATAAGGATGATATTTGAATGGAACAATGACAGCAAAAAATTAAATACAACAGCATGTAGAAGGGCCTGAGAACAACGGGTTGATGCAGTGGCATCACAACACTAAGTGAAATAGAAATGTCAGTTAGTTAGCCCTGATTAGGACCCTTTGGTGGCATCTGCTGTCTTTCCATAGGGTCAAGTCGCAGCATCACTCCATCCAAAACTCAAATACCTTCAATAATGAAAAAAACACAACCGAACAAGTGTCTGTACACCCTCACCTTAGACAGGTGAGGGTCTAATAATATCTCCTATGACCAATTAAAGTTTAATACGTGGTTAAACACAACCATATTCTGACCTAGGCTTGTCTCAGTTGTACTAAATATTCACACCGGTATTACTTCCCTACTTCATACTGTTCACACTCGTATTACAGATTTGCATCACTAGGTTTAACATATACCAGTCTACCCGTCTTCCATGCAATCATGGCCTGCGTTATTATGAATCATACTTTCTTCGGCAAACCCAACCTGTGTCAATGTCTAACCTTAATCAATCGTGTCTTCCTCAACCAGCTACATAAGGCGGGTCTTGCCAAGAAATTTAATAGGACAAATAATTACATGCTAGCATGTAGCTACCGCTGCCACATCCCACTCTTCCATGTGCTATAGCCTGTCCGCGATATATTCACACTCAAATAAGTAGCTCTGAACATCTACAGTATATGGCAGTCTACTCCTGAGCCTCCTGTGGCAGTATAGCCAGCATATTGCCCAAGAGCATAAGCGACAAAGAAATGGTGATGATGTTACAAGGGAAAGTTCAGAACATTGTTGTGCTAACCCCGTTTTATTCTTTTTTTGGTAATAGGAGATATTAACAATTCAATTCAATTTATTTTTGTGTAGCCCAAAATCACAAATTACAAATTTGCCTCAGAGGGCTTTACAATCTGTACACAACGACATCCTCTGTCCCAGAACCTCTCATCGACTCAGGAAAAACTCCCCCCAAAAAAACCTTTCAACAGGGAGAAAAATGGAAGAAACCTTCAGGAGAGCAACAGAGGAGGATCCCTCTCCCAGGATGGACAGAGTACAAAAATAGATGTCATGTGTACAGAATGAACAGCATAACAGAGTTACAACACATTCAATTCACATGACAGAAATGATTCATGTAATAATAGCAGTAGGTGTCGGGGAGGACCACAGCAGGACGCAGGAACAGGGTCCAGATTTAACCACGATCCACAGAAACCTGCGAGGCGAGAAAGCACAAAGACTCCGGGGGAAGAAGTAGAGTTAGTAATGTGCATTGATAGAACATGAATTCATACAGAAGGAGAGAGAGAAAAGGAGAGAGGAGCTCAGTGTATCCTAAGTTGTCCCCCAGCAGTCTAGGCCTATAGCAGCATATCAAGGGGCTGGAAAGAATGAACCAGGGCAAACCTGAGCCAGCCCTAACTATAAGCGCTATCAAAGAGGAAAGTCTTAAGTCTACTCTTAAATGTGGTCACTGTCTGCCCCCCTGACTGAAAGTGGAAGCTGGTTCCATAGAAGAGGAGCTTGGTAGCTGAAGGCTCTGGCTCCCATCCTACTTTTTAAGACTCTAGGAACCACAAGTAGCCCCGCATTCAGTGAGCGCAGCTCTCTAGTGGGGTAATATGGTACTATGAGCTCCTTAAGATATGATGGAGCCTACCAATTGAGGCTTTGTAGGTGAGCAGAAGGATTTTAAATTCGATTCTGGATTTTACAGGGAGTCAGTGCAGAGGAGCTAATACAGGAGTAATATGATCTCTTCTCTTAGTTTTTGTTAGTACACGAGCTGCAGCATTCTGTATCAACTGGAGAGATTTAAGAGACTTATTAGAGCAGCCTGATAATAAGGAATTGCAGTAGTCTAGTCTAGAAGTAACAAATGCGTGAACTAATTTTTCTGCATCGCTTTGAGATCATAGAACCTCTCTGCTATCATGCAGACATGTGAAGGAGTATACAGATACCTGTTTGGTGTGAAATTTGAGTGAAATTCGTTGTTCTTTTTTGGTTCTTGAAGGCATTTGGGTTTTGCATGGGGTGACTCTAGAGAGCTACAACTGGATCCGACTGGAAAGATAGTAGATACGACGAAAAGGGCCCTGATCAGGGATAGGTGATCAGTGCATCAAAAAAGAAAGTATAGAAGCACTGATTCAGGATGCATGGAAGAGAAGTAACTAATACCAAAAGATTAACAGAGGGAACGCATTAGATAGATTGGGGATCATGTGGTGTGGAAATAAATAATTTTGACTAAAGCCTAGAAGTAGTTTTAGGAAAAGCGCTGATTTGCTTTCTTGCTGAAAATTAGATGAGAAGATCAACACAACTCTCAAATATTTCTGGTAAATATAACATTATAAATATAACAAAGCATGTCTTCAAGAAGTCTGTGTTCTCTTCTCCAAGGCTGACAGTAGGGCCACGGAGGACTGCTGTTCGCTTCCCAGTAACATCAGTACTCTGTAAAAATGATTTCAAACACACATAAAAGGACAATCAATTACTTTAGTGTATCATTTTGTAGAGTAGTAATAGTTTCCCGATGAGGTCGCTTCTCTGACAGTCCCATTTTACTGCACTGTTGATGGTTGTAGCAGCCATGTACACCAACAAAAAATAGGCATGCTTACTGAATTCAAAAGTGAAAGATTGACATAATTAACATTCCACTCGCTAAATAAGCACCCTGCGTTTGCTGAAACACAAGTTGTTGCTAAATTTACACTTATTCTAGAGGGCACAGCGTACTTGAAGATCTAGCTAGCTTTAACTTAAATCAAAGACACAGATACAGAATATGGAAAAAGGACGACTAAGTTTGCTAAATAAAAAGCCAGTGAAAGGTAACATTTTATTATGTAGCTGAAACTTACCTTAAAATAGCGGCCGAGTTCTGTCGAGTTTCCCCGGGCTATGCGGATAGTTCCTCCTCACTCATTCTTTTAAATAAAGGTTACTTGAGATGATGAGTTTAATAAGTTTTACTCGTTTTCTTTACCAAGTTTCTTTCAGTATGGTCAACAAAGTAAGCAGAAATGAGTGAAGATCACTATTCTTCTAAAGTAAGGTCATCAATTACATTTTACAGTGTAAACAATCAAATTACTGTATTTAGTGAAAGCGGCTGAAAACTGTCCGAGTTGACCGCAGTTATTTTCCTCCGCCCCCTGCTGCTATACCGCCTGCTCTCGTCTCCTTTCCAGGCAGGGCGCAGTTCATCTCGAAGGAGCCTAGTATAACTCGGACAGACGCAAGTTTTTATCAGGTATTATCAGACTTTGAAGTTAAGTAATTTTCCATAAAACAAATGTTTGGCCGCAGTGAGAACCACCATCTGATCTCAAAAGCACTCTTTAATTTCCTGCATGATTCAGGGCAGTATGTGAAAATATGAAGTGTGACCCGACAGTTAACTATTCATCCTGCGGAGGGCAGTAATATGCTTCACAGCGTCTACACTGCCAGAATCTACATTAAGAAGAAGAAAAGGAACACCGGAAGTGAACTGAAGTGTGATCTGGAAGGTCTTTCATTTTAGCTGAAGAACGAAACTTGTCTGCTTATTTTACCCACGATGTATGTCTGAGGACCAAAACCATTAATAGAACTGTCACATCTGGCATGAAATAAGAGACTGGAAACATAGTGTCATATGTTAAGTATTTATCGGGTACTCGATCAAAACGGAACTGTTTTCTGCCCTGAAAGAAGCTTTGCTGTGCTATCAGGCATTGGGAAGCTAACTTTGCGTTAGCTGCCTACCGAACTGATACTGGCGGACTCGTCAAGAATATCCCAAAAGACAGGAGGTAATGTAAAGTTATCTTTGGATAAGGATTTATTTTGTTTGTCTGCTTTACTTGGTTTTCTATACAAAGTTCGTTTGGGTAACGTTAACGCTGACGGGAAACGTGGACTATGGCTGGCGATGAGCAGTCACAACAAACCAAGACGCAAATCAAGACTGTGTTACTATGCGCAGATGTACTGTGCCGTTGCAAATTGAGTCGCAAGTAGCATGCCACGGACCAGAGACCAGTTTGTAACGTTAGCGACCTCACAACAATATCTTGCATCTGCTTTTAATTTCTAGATAACTATTGTTACCTTGCGAGCTAACTTCCGTTAGGCACCCAGTGTTAGCTAACGTTAGTTGTTAGCGTGTTATCCATCTTCCTAAACAGCTGAATATGTTATTTCGTGTGTGTGGTTGTTTGCTCGGTCTATAGTTGAAACTCTCAATGGGTTATTGAAGTGGCAAAACAGAATAGTTACTAATATTTGGCTGTTGACATACATTCTGCTTTAGTTAGCTAAATTAGCCTTAGCTGACATTATGGAAACGGTAGTCCAAACGGCAGTATGATGATAATGGTGGTTTCATGTTTTCACCATTAATATATTATTATTATTATTATGATTAATAGCTGTGCTTTCTGGGTGACAGATTAAACTGTTTTAACAGTGAAACAGGCCTATTGTCAGAATTAGAAATTGACATATCGACTTAAACGACATCTGTGCTGGCAGGTTTGACAGCTTTGTCAAGGGTACATCAGGGCTGTTACTCAGTCATTAGCTTAGCTGTGGTTTATGTTCAAAAATATACAAACCTGTGTTTGAAACACATTTATGTGGTGTCTTCAACTCAATTGCTGTGCCCTCAGAATCTTTGGTTTAGAGGAATACTTCACCCCTAAAATGCCCTTATGTTTATTATACCTACTGTGTGTTACCTTGATTTCTTGAAGAACATGTTTTTCTCGCATGCTTCCACAGTGAACAAGAAATACAAAAATGGAGAAAAGTCTTGATGAATTGAAGTAAAGGGAGGCCAAATTTATGTTACAATGAATACCAGTGTTTACCTAACTTCCATGGATCCAAAAAACACAAAAAAGAATCCTTTGTAACTGACAGGTGTATTCCTCTATAAGGAAATGCTTTTGCCTCGAGATTTATAACAGAAAAAGCGGTGGAGTTGTTCTAAAACATAGAAGCAAAGCCCCTGAATAGTAATAGTAAAAAACACTGAAGAAATTTAGACAGAATTGTTTCCATGGGAGTGACAATTATTAAAAGGAAAAAAGAGTCTTTGGCTGCGAGTTGGTGAATGTTGTGTCCCCGAAAAAAATGGAATGCGACTCTGGTTTGATATCAAAGTTTATGCGGAAAAAAAACAGGCCCAAAGAAAAACAAGAAAACAGATGGAGGAGGACAAGGACAACCAGATCTGTCCGAGATGAGACTCACCGCAATTATTGGACAAACATCAATATGTTGGAAATGTCAAAGAAATGAGGGTGAAAGTGAGGACATCCACCAAGGACTAGGTCTTTTATTTAATAATTGTATTAGGCCTGTACAGAGAAATTCGAAGCTTTATTCATAATGTTGACATTCCAATTCTAAATATTTTTTATATTTTTAATTTTTCCATAGTTGCAGATAAAGCTTAGGCTACGCTAATATTTATAGACTTGGATTTCAGTGGTGGGTGCGTTATTTGTGGCTGAATTGATCCAAAGATTTTCTTGCAAGATTAAGGCTGAGCCATTTTAAACTATGAAATAACGATTTTTATAAATTTTGTAAGAAATGTCAATATTAACACAAGCATTGATGTGTTTCATCAAAGTATAGTAGTAGTAATGTGTTCATAGCTTAAACATATTTGAATGCAATTACTCTTTAATGTAGTTCAGGTGAGATAAATAAATTGTTCACATATCTTTGGCTGGAAGTAAAACTGGTAGATTTACTGCAAGACTGAGACAAGACGAGTTAAACTACATGACACTGCAACGGATTGGTTAGAGAGTTATTTTTTTATAGACTTAATTTTCTACAATATGAATTGCATTTGTATTAGACTGATAAAACAGTTTTTGGCTAATCCCGCTACTGTAAATAGGTTATATGTCCAAGTCTCATTTCATCTCATATTTCCATAAACAGTCTTGCTCATTGATTTTTCCATTGTCCACAATAGCCTAGTACAGCCAGAGATATAAAAGGTATACCCCAATATCAAACATATTGCTGCCAGTTGACAAATGTATCTCACAGTATATATTGTTGTATCACCCAAACCTTGCTTACACAATTACCTCCTTCATAAAGTAGATGTAATTATTGTGTTAAGAGGCTCTGTTATGTTTCTCTTAAAGTTTAAAATTCTGATGTTAGCAGAGGTGGCTTACTTCCTTTATAATAAACTGTTGAAATCCCTGCACATTTGTTTGCAGTTGTATCATGTTGTTAGTTATTGAAACATGGTGATGGCCATCATTATGATTGTAAAATCATATCTGATTTCCCCCACCCCACCCCCCACTTTCTGTACATAGCTCATCAATTGGAGGAGACAAAGACAGCAGGAGTTGCGGGGATTAAAGCATTCCTTATCATCTGGCCCTGAGATGACATCGCAGCAGCCACAACTTCCCAATGCTGTTATTCCTCCCCAGCTTGCCCAGAACTCCTCTGCTCAGCAGGCCCGACCTCACATTCAGGCCAATCAGCTGGACTCGAGTCAGAGTAGTGCAACCGCTGGACCTCTGGATCACAGAGCTCTGACAGGTAGGCCAGGCTGCTCAGGTGTGGCAGCAGCAAGCGGAGAAGTGGCCAACAGGAATGTTCCTGCCTCCTGCACCAACTCCAGCTTGTCCAAAAGAGATGGGGGCTTCGAGCCATGGCCTGAGGAAGCAGTGGACAATTCCCATGGGCTTTACTCGCTTCATCGCATGTTTGACATAGTTGGAGCCCAGCTAACCCATCGGGATGTTAGGGTACTGTCATTCCTGTTTGTTGACGTGATTGATGAATATGAGCGTGGTGGCATCAGGAGTGGACGTGATTTCCTGCTTGCCCTAGAGCGCCAAGGTCGCTGTGATGAGACCAACTTCCGACATGTTCTCCAGCTTCTAAGGATTATCACCCGCCACGACCTGTTGCCTTATGTCACGCTCAGGAAACGGCAGGCTGGTGAGTAATGCAGTGTCATCATTATGGTCACACCAGGCTTTAATTACATAGTTAATGGACAGTTTGGTTTAAATGTCTTACGGTTTTTAAAGTTTAGTCTGGATTTTTTAGGACCTACTCTATTCTAAGAACTTGTGACAGGTCTTGTAGTTTTATTTCATGCAACAGTGCTGCAGGGAGGAACTATTTTTGTTGGCCAACCCAGAAATTGGCAAACCCGTTTCCCTCGGCAAAAAGCCAATAGGATTTTTCCATTGGATTTTAAAATATTGCAGAAAAGAAACTCTCTGGCAAAGACACGTGTATGAACATGTAATTTTAAATATAGAAAGTTTAATTGAATAATATTCAACAAATTGAACAGGATGAATTTTATATATATATATATATATATATATATATATAATACATACTTAAAAAAAAAATGATCTTCTCTTATTTCAAGTAAAATATGGCCTGGATTATGAAATACAATACATAACAGAAAGCTTTAAAATAAAGTACTTAATAAAAAAAATAAATAATTGAACTGAATTGTCCGGAGGCTTTAAATTCAGTTCATTCAGGTGTGAAGTGTTGTCACCCAAAAAAGCCACGATATTATATTCTTCTCATCTTCTGAGAAGAGTAATTTGTGTGCAAGGACTTTATCTGTGGTTAATAATACCACTTGTCTCAGCTCTATTCTCTGTTAACATCATTGTTGGACAGTGAATCACCGTATTAGGATTCTGATCATATTGGGCTCTTAGGTGCATTTTTTTTATGCCTTCATTTCGGATGTGAGTGGGTACATTTACTCAAAAGAGTTAGGCTTTGTCTCATAGTGGCGCTTCAAATCTCAGCTTTTAATAATCACCATGGTCTCTGAACATATGAGACATACTGGTTTTGAACTGCCTTTGAGAAGACTGAACATATAAGAGCCTGTCCATTCTTGGTTAAAGGCTCTGGTCTTGCGGTTTCCTCAATTTCAATACTTTTGGTTTAAAATAAAAGAATGCTAATTAGGTTATTTTTGTCCTTAAATCTTAATTTGATAGATAATAATATAGTTATTTAACTTGCTACATCTCCTGAAGTATTCATGCTGTGCCTGCTATCGGTTGAGCAACAGCAGACTTCTGAACAGTGTAGGAAATAAGAAAAAATGTTTTGGGGATAACTTTTTACCCCATTGACTAAGAATGGGGGCATCTTGGGTGCACTTTTAAATAATAACAAATAGTGCATAAAGTCTTTAATGTGAAATTAACCCAGATTAAAATGCATACAGTAATCACCACCTTGTGCCAATGTCAGTAAATAAAAAAATAGCCCCTATCCGCAGAGCTGACTCCCCCAGGCAGAAGTGCTGGCTCTCTATAGAGAGCAGACAGACAAACGAGTAATACACTGTATATTACTCTTATACTCTGAACTGCTGCCATAACATTCAGGAAAGTTTCTCACCGGCTGCCACTTTAGGGTGGGCGTGCAGCGGCATGGCGGCTCCCCAAAAGTAAAGCCAAAATATTTTGATCACCTTGGCTGTCAGTTCAGGCAGCGCTTGACTTGATATGCAGCTCAGAGTTGGAGCGGTTTGTCCTGTAATCAAAAGATTTCGGTGCAAACCACGGCTCTTCCAGTCTGCATGTCAAAGTGTCCTTGGACAAGATACTAAACCCCAAATTGTCCCCAGAGGCTTTGCCATCGGTGATGGTCAGAAAACTATCCTGACATATTTATTTTTATATACATATTCACAAATAAATGAGTCCAAAATTATGTAATGTGTTTTGTAGTCTTACATGCTTATCAAAAGGGAGACACAGTATGTCATTCATTATTCTGAATAGGTCCAACTTATGCTTCCACTAAATTATTACACTAACTCGTTATTTAGTTTACCTTGTAGCAGTCAACCTTCCAATGTTAAGCTATTGACATATTGAAGATAATTATTGTCCTTCTTCACCTGTTGTCACCTGATGACTTCTGCCAGTCTTACTCTTTTGTTCTTACTTATAATGGTCAACATGGTGTGGATGGTGACTGTGGCCACCTTCTTTCTTTTGTTATTTTCATGTTTTATAGTGTTGAGCAAAAAGTTAAGTGACACACTACTGCCACCCACTGCTGTGGAGTGAGTCTTTGACAACAAAGCCTTCTTTTTTTTTTTTTTTAATCTTTGTTTACACCTTATAGCTAGGGAACACTGATATGAAGGTACTTTGAGTTGGCATATCTGGAAATTTGTTGGAGCAGAAGACTTCGTAGGCTGTAGCGGCCAAAACACAAGTTAGAGTTGGTGTGGTACATTATATTTACTGCAAAATGTAACTTATGAGAATTAAAAGTTACACAGTTTAATTTTTAAGTAAATAATAGTTTTATGCAAAAAAATGTAATGATATGAAGAACATTTCTACATATCATAATTGATAAACATGTTGGTGTATAATTGATCAAAGCTAACGCTCATGTATCTACTATGGCAGTGCACAAAAACTGACGATTAGCACTGTAATTTTTTGATAACATCAGAAATCAACTGTTTTCAGTTTGCCCAGATCCTGTCGACAAGTACCTGGAAGAAACATCAGTGCGCTACATTTCACCAAGAGGAGCAGTGCAGAGCAAGGACACTGTGCCTCACAGAAGAACAGGTGTGTGTTTGTGTATTTTTCTGTGTTCAAGTTTTTTCATTTCTGCAGGATAAGACTAAGAATATTGATGAATACAGCTATTGAATGTCCTCATAAGTAACTGCACACCGTGATACAGAAGCTTGATTAACATTAAAACTAATGTCGCTTTCCAGGTCCTCAGCCAGTCATTTGCTGTTCCCCATCAGGACCCCATGTTGGACCTTCTCGAACAAAGCCAACTCCTCTTGTACAAAATCGTAAACGGAGAAGTCATTCCTCAGCTGACTGCAGAGAGAAGCAAACATGTGGTAAAAACAAACGCAACATGAAGAGGGATCATCATTTTGGCCTCAAAGAGAATAATGGCAAAAATAATTGACCAGTCTAGTTACATTGACTTAGACCAATCCAGGAAAACATTTAAATACCTTAAGTAACCAGGTTACAGTTGTTTGTTTCAGTGAGCGGATTTTTAAAAAATATAATTTTAATGAGAAACCTGGTTTCATTCATTTTAGTTAAGGGTTTAGGGAAAAGTGATTTATCCAGCTAGATTTCTTCTGCACTTCCTCTTTCTCTGCAATGTACACGTTTAACTGGCTTTCTACAAGTACGCATGTGCATGACCATGACTTCAGATTGAGAAAGTAACATGGGAGCAGGTGGATGCAAAGATTTGTAGTAGTAGTAGTAGTAGTAGTAGTCGTAGTATACAAAGTAGTGATACATCCTCATAATTGAAATGATTACAACCAAAACCCGACAGACACTGAAAGTAACACGAAATAGATCAGGTTGCCACAGTACATGTAACCTGGTTACTGGTGCCTATAATCGCAATGAATGACAGATCCTGACCCAGCCCACTTAAGTTGTCTTACTACCCAGCCTACAAGAGTGCAAACATAGAAATGTACTTACCAGCCATGACAGCAACACTATTATCACCTTGTCAGTCTGCGTGTGAGTTTCCAGGGGTTCATACTATTATCATAAGTGGACAGATTTTGTCAATGCAATAGTGTCAAAAATGTGTAAGATGCAATCACAAAACTTTACATTCTCAATTTTGTGCCTCCTCGCTCTTCAATCCTCCAGTTTGTGAACTGTGAATCAATGTCATTGCTCCATCTTGATGGACATTCCAACTCCGAAAATGTATCTTGAAGACTGAGGGGCAAGGAGGCTAGCCGGAAGAGCTGTATACACAGGTGTATCCTTTTGTAGAAGGCTTTTCGGCACCCGTGACATATAAAAGAGGCGTGACACACAATTGGAATAATCACAAACCATGGCTGGACGTATATACTACGATGTATCTATATTCTACAAACTTAGTAGTTATAGGTGGCTGTGGCTGAGAGAGAGAGAGAGAGAGAGAGACTTTCAGCTTTATTTCAATGGATAAAACAAAAATATTGCATTAACTGTTTAGGAATTACAGCCATTGTTACACAGTCCCCCACATTTTCAGAGGCTGAAAAGTAATTAGACAATTGTCTTGGTGGCAAGGTGTAGCCTGTTCCCTCTTTTATTTCATGACAAATTAAGCAGATAAAAAGGTCTGGAGATGATTAAAAATGTTGAATTTGCATTTGATAGCTGGTCCAAAGAGGTGTCAATGCAAGTGAAGGAGGCCATTAAAAGGCTGACCAACTACACAAACCTATCGGGCAGAAACATTAGGATTGACCAAATCAACAGTTTGGTACATTCCTAAAAAAAAGGAATGTACTGGCTAGCTCACCAACACCAAAAGGCACTGAAGACCACGGAAGATATGTAAAGTAGATGTAGCAGAATTCTTTCCTTGGTAAAGAAAAAAAACCTTCATAACATGAATACTGAGGTCAAAAATACTCTGGAGGAGGCGTGTCATTGTCAAAGTCTACAATCAAGAGATGCCTTCATGAATCTGAATACAGAATGTTTACAACAAGGTGCAAACCACTGGAACCCTGAAGAACTGGAAGGCCAGATTAAACTTTACAGAAAACATCTGAATAAACTGATCAGTTATAGATGAAGGTTCTTTGGACAGATGAAACCAAGATTTACTTGTACCAGAATGATGGGAAGAGAAAAGTTTAGAGAAAGAAAGGAACGGCTCCTAATCCGAAGCAAACCACCTCATCTGGTGAACATGGTGGAGGCACTGCTATGGCACGGTTAGGGTCTGTTATGGCTGCCAATGGAACTGGGTCACTGGTGTTCATTGATGATGTCACAGCTGATAGAAGTAGCAGGATGAGGTTTGAGGTGTTTAGGGCTATACTATCTACTCACATTCAGCCAAATGCTGCAAAACTGATTGGACTGCTTCTCAGTACAGATGGATAATGACCCAAAACATAATGTGAAAACAGCCCAAGAGCTTCTCAAGGCAAAGAAATGTAATATTCTTCAATGGCCAAGTCAGTCACCTGATCTCAACCCAAGTGAGCATGCTTTTCATTTACTTCAGATAAAACTGAAGTCAGAAAGACCCACAAACAAGCAGCAACTGAAGGAGGCTGCAGTAAAGGCCTGGCAAAGCAGCTCAAGGGAGGAAACTCAGCGTTTGGTGATGACTATGGGGGTAAGATGTCAGGCAATCATTGACTCCAAAGGATTTTCCTCAAAGGATTACAAATGATCATTATATTCACTTTTATGTTAGTTTGTCCAATTACTTCTGAACCTCTGAAAATGTGGGGACTGTGTAAAAATGACTGTAATTCCTAAACAGTTAATGCAATATTTTTGTTATATCCATTGATATAAAGCTGAAAGTCTAAACTTTAACCACATATTGACTGCTTTATTTAAAATCCATTGCAGTCATGTAAATAGGCAAAATTAGAAAAGTTATATCACTGTCCAAATACTTATTGCCCTCACTATATATGTACACTACCGGTCAAAAGTTTGGAGTCACCCACCACAAAAGCTTGATCCAATACAGCCTTGTTCCGCTCTCAGCCACTCCAGGATGGCTGAGAGGACTGCTCTGTATTTTTTTCTGTATTTCTCATGCTTTTAGGTTGTAGAAAGTCCTCTTCACAAATGTTATTTTGTATGAAAGGGTTTGTAAAAAAAGTTGTGTTTTGTACATGGAGAACAAAATGCTGTAAAACGGTTAGACCAGACTGACAAGTGAAAGGGCAGAAAGAGAAAAAGATCCCTCTTAGCAACCGTTGAATAAGGGTTAAGTGTCCTTGGGCAAGACACTTAACCCCAAATTGCTCCCGTAGCTGTGCCTACGGTGTGTGAATGGTAGCTACTCCTGATGGGCAGGTGGCACCTTAGCCCCTCCCATCAGTTTATGAATGGGTGAATGATGTCATGTAGTGTTAAAGATAAAGAGCTTTGGGTAGTCGGAAGACTAGAAAAGCACTATGCAAGTACAGTCCATTTACCATTTACTTGATGTATTTGCTCACACACCACTAACTAACACTTTTCTTATGAAAAATACACATTTACTAACATTTCAAATAGAAAATGACCGAAAATATCATGAAATATTTAAATGAATGTTACACAATTGGGCACCAACAATGACTTCAGAGGGCTGAAATAGAAGTTAACTAACTAATCACTTCCTTGGTACCTCCTCCATTGTTTTCTTCATTAGTCCTCTTCATCCCTTTTTGTTTCCTTGCTTGCTTCAATTGTTCCTCCTTTACCTTTTCATCTCTTTCTTTCTCTCCTTTTTTATTTAATTAGCCATGTTCGTTTCTCTTTCCTGTCATGTTTACCAAACATTATCTGATAGTGATTCGGGGATCAGGGTTTTTTTAATACCTGCACCCATCCAACTAGCTGCTGGTACATCCTTTGGGCCTGCAACCTGTCCTGAGCAATAGGAAAGCTTGTCAGCACACTTGCCTGCTAAACGGCACATAAAAAGGTCAGCATTTGTCTCGCTGTTGCCATAGGGTGCCGTACGTTTTCAGTGTCTGAAAGCGTGTACTGTTGTGTGACCGTTTTGAACAGTTTGTCCTTGAGACATTATCAGACAACAATTTGTACAAACTAGCTCCTTTCAAGCATACCCCGGCCTTGAGTCTTCAGCCTTGTACATACACCAGGCAATTGTCTCAGAGCATGCTGGTTGTCATTTATGGCTCACCTATGATTTGGAATCATTTCAGACATAAAATGTGGGTGTTATTTGTTTGCTGATTTGTTCAAAGTAGGGTCTCAGCGGATCTTTTTCTCTTACTTTGTGCTCTCCTCTTTAGATATCCGCCTCCGGGTTCGTGCTGAATACTGCCAGCATGAGTCTGCACTTCAGGGCAACGTCTTCTCCAATAAGCAAGAGGCAGTTGAGAGACAATTTGAGCGCTTCAACCAGGCAAACACTATCCTCAAATCCAGAGACTTGGGCTCCATCATCTGTGACATCAAGTTCTCTGAGCTCACCTACTTGGATGCCTTCTGGAGGGACTACATCAATGGATCATTGCTAGAGGCCCTTAAAGGGGTCTTTATCACAGATTCCTTAAAACAGGCTGTGGGCCACGAAGCTATAAAACTGTTGGTCAATGTTGACGAGGAGGACTACCAGGCTGGTCGACGTAAACTGCTCCGTAATTTGGTCACAAGTGGAGGGAGCCCACCAGCAGCTACCAAAGACTCTGTATCTTAGACAAAACCGCTGTTCCACCCCCACAGGAAATAGGGTGAGATGTGGTTGTGTCGTTTAAGGTGCCTGAAGTGTGTGCCGGAAAGGAACTAAAGGACTTCTAGACACTGCATTGATTCCTTGAGAGCTAAGGTCATAGGATATCGACTTGGCACCCTGAAGCGTAGCATGCAAGGTGATTTAATTTTCTTCACGGATGAGGATGCTCATTAATGTGTGCATTGAATTTAACTAATTTCTTGTTTCTGGTAAATTTGCTCATTAAAACACTTTTGCTAAGTCAAATGATAGATGATCTTCACAACCTGTTCAAAGTCCAGTTCTTTTCAATACAGGAAAATTGCTGAAAAGTTACTCCCAGTGGGAGTTGTACCTTATTGTCAAACTCGTAATTATTTTCAGGTTTTTCAGGTACATTACATATTAATTGGATTAACCCAATGATGAGAGTGGTTTGTATGTTATAGAAAGGCACAGACCATAGGATTTAAGGCTTTTACACACCAGGATAAACAACAATAAAATTCTGAATACTTCTGCACAACTTGATGCCTTTATTTACAGCACCAAAGCTCAGAAAAATCATCCTTGTTTAGAAAAAAAAGTATATTGCTTTCTTGCTACTTTAATATTTGCATTCTGTGTGAAAGTTTCCATGACAAAAAAAACAACGGTTCGGAAAAATAAAATGTACGTGCAAATTAATTGCACCATCAACAAAAAAATGCCCAGGGTGTGTAGAGGCCTTCAGGTTACAATTTGTTTTTCTATTTCGTTCAGCTTATTATCCTACTTTCTCAAGAATTCCAGACTTCCCTTGTCTGTAAAGATGAACCCTTTCAGATTGTTATTTTTTTTTTTATTGGCTCACAAGTGGTCACTGTCGATATCCTTGTCTTGGCTTTGTTTCAACAAATTATTTGTTTTGCAACATGGCTTGTTACCAGCAGTTGTAATTCTGGCCTAATGTGAAATTTCAAATATCCAGTCACTGCCAATAGTTGAACCTTTTGTGGATCGTTTTAATGTGTTGAATCCTATCCAGTGAAACATTGAATCATTCACTGGTGTTTTAGATTTGTTTGGATTTGCAAATTAGTGCCAGTTTTATTGTCCGCCTGTACATTCTCTCCTGATATAACACTTAGAAAAATTCAAATTTTTAAATATCACTCAATAACAACTCAACAGCCGATGAAAATCGCTAGTGTGTGTGGAGTCATCTCATTTGAGATTAAATCCTTTAAATCATCAGTAGTCTTTTCTTTTGGATATGTAATGTCTCCTGGTAGATCAGGATGTAGGTCAGTCCAAATGCTTAATGAGCAAGAGTTGCACTCACTTCCTCATCCAGTCGCATGATGACCTGTTGAACATGTTGGGGAAACAACCAGGTATCTCCCTGGGGAGGACGGGGGATGTTTCATCCTTCTCCGTCAGGAGGTGTGGCATCTCCAAAAGCATTCCTCACTGGGACTAATAAAGGATTATCTTATTTTATTTCATTTTATTCACAAACCAAATTGGGGATCATTTTGTTAGGGTTCTGAAACAGAATAAACTAGCACTGTGCGCACCAATATAGTAAGGTATATAGCATGGTAATCCTACACAATTCAGTGTGCATATCTAGAACAATGAAATGCTTCTAATGGCAGAATATCACTTTTACAGTGTAGTATCAAATGCTAACTGGTATCCATGTAATGAGGTGGATTAACAAAATATATTAGATTTGGTGGGTGCCTGTGACAAACCAGTGTTAATAGTATTACTGATAACACATTTTATGCAGTCATAAAATACACAAAGTGACCACTTTATTGGCCACACCTTTCTAGTTCTGGGAAGCACCCCAGAGGAGCCTGACATCTTCATGGCATGGATTGGAGATTAGAGCTGCTGCTTCCTGTTGACATAGTTGCCTCACACAGTTGCTGCAGATTTTGCTTTACTCTCAGCTGAATGGGATTGTTTTTCTCCAGGCTGCAGGATTTCAACAAGGCTGTTGATATAAAAACTCAACTAATCAGAAATTATGTTTAGCTGTAATAAATTCAGCAGATCAGTAGCTTATACAGACTAGTACACATTCATCCCATACAGTGTTTTATTTTTTTTTAGTAACTTCACCCTTTTATTGTATTAGCGTAGCAGTGTGAGCAAGCTGCAGAAATTGTGCACAACATCAAAAGGTCCCGACATGCACAGCCAAGATATGTGCCGTTGAGCTTCCTGTGGCTAACAGTTGGCAGTATTTTTTTTGTGGTATGTCTCTGTGTCAGCCCTTATCACAAGCTAATTAATAATGTATTATTATATGTTGCAGAATTATATAATTTTATTCAAAGCATATGTCAAAATTGTTTAATTGCATTGACAGTGGCTTCTTTTTTTATGTTAATCTTTCTGTTTCATATTTAGTGGATTAGGAAACGGACTACTACTGCTGGATATTTTCTTCTCATTCAGGTACAGAACTTCCATACATGTTGGCGGCTAACTGGCTGTAGGCTGTAATCCCTGTTTTGTGTTCAAGAGTAACTTTTCACAAAAAACATGAGTAAACCAACTTTATCACCAGACAAGAGTGTCAGTATTGGACGATCCTAAAAAATCCTATAACGTGTTTAGTGACAATACCCTTCAAATTCCTTCCTCACAATATCTGAGCACAGCAGCTAGTATGCTACGTTTAATAAATAGGCACAGGTAAATTGAATGTCTGTGACGTGATGGAATTTCCTGTGTCTTAGATAGACACACACCTGCCATCCATCCATCCATCACCCCGCTTTACGCCCTTACTTTTGAATAACTGCAGAAACGACACACTACTTCCGGTACTGAACATTCACATTCGTTGTAAATCACAAGATGTGTAATTGTCCAATGTTGACACAATTCCTCGGTATAATGGAATGGAGTCGACACCAATGTCAAGGGGGCGCCATAGTTGTAAATTTTCAAATTTTCCAAATTGTGGCTTTAAAATATATATATTTGACACGTTGAAATCCCATTACTCATGTACCAGGACTGGTTATGACTCAATGCAATGGAATGGAAATGTGTCAGTGATAGTACATCAAACGACGAAACATAATGCTGTTTTGTGATGAGATTATTTTAAATTTTGTAACAGAAGTAGATAAGAGACTGAATGTCACTTAAGTAAATTGTCATTTGAAATGCCAGTCTCTAATGCTAACATGTTTTCTTTTCTGTTCAGTGCAAAAAGCCAAATGGTTGACATAAAATCTGTGTACCCTTTTAAAAGTTTAGTGTATATTTTTACCAAATATATTATTCCTGCTAAAAACGCCCTATTTTATTTCTATTGCACCATTCACGGGTACATATCAAAACACATAAGTCATGTTTGACAGGCCACTATTACTGCGAATTATAGAGTAGGCCTACATTTTATATTTTTACTCCAGTGGAAATTCATGTAAAGGTTACAAGTTAGTATCTATTATATAGGTTGGTGTATGTTATGTTGATTGTATGTTATGTTAGTCAAATGCAGATGTCTCTTACACAAAATTGCATGTACCTGTAACCTGTTATCTCCAGAAATGTCATAGAAACTCACAGTGCTAACATTTTGTAAATACCTTATTGGGTGTCGGGTTTTCTTACATCAATTTTGCTTCTCAGAAAAAAGACAAGTAGGACTGTTAATAAATGAAATGGATGGGTTTGGTGAAGTCCCAGTCCTAATTTTCTTTTGGCACAAAAAACTACAATTTCCAGATAAGAAAATGTAGAAGACATATCTAAACAAGAAGCTTCCTCATTGATCAAATGCTTTTCTTGGGCTGCACTAACATTTTAGGAATTTGGCCCAAACCTTGTACCACTTTGACACACAAACCCTGTGAAATGTGGAATGTTTGAATACATGTTCAAACTGTATGATGATTAACATTAGACGGGTCCTGGGTAAATCTCATTTCTCTTAGACATGTGTCCTCTTTCCCTTCAGTCACCTCTTGCTCCTCAGCTTGTCACACTAACGACGTGAGAAAGACCTACAAGGAAGGATAAATCCAGACAACACATTTTGTCTGACAAATTAGGCAAACCAATTTTATTTGGGTCATGAATAGATTTGAATGTACATTGGTGGGTAGTCCTCTTGACTTGTTGACCAATAAAAGTAAACATTGCTGTGTTTCTATATGCCATAATTACTGGATACTGAAATCAGTAAATATATTAATTATCAAAATGAGCTTTGACTAACCACTGCTATAGCAGGTCTGTTTTTAGTCAGATTGATCCAACGTTACACAAAATGCATTACACAAAATAATGAAAATGTGCTGGCTAGTCCTGTGTACTTGTTGATCTAGATGGTGTTTTCATATGTGTATTTATAGACTTTGCTGTCCGTTAATTTACTTATTAATCTGCTGCAGCAGACACATCTGTAGGGCAGTCACAGTGACTCAGATTCATTCAAAACATAATTATTTTTTTTTAATCGCATAAGAGAGTTATGGAAGCAATCAGTCATTAAGTCTTATTCAGGGGTTTACTTATAATTATCATGATTGTTCCAGTAACTTTGGATTGGGTCTTGTATTGTATACCTTGATTACAAAGTCAACAGTGGGGAGATGACAGGAAGTGAGGACAGAAAGGCATTGCAGTTCATGGTCAAGAGGAACACTTTTATATAATTGACAGCTCGGAAGAATAGAAAAACATGACTAAAACAAAAAGCAACACTTTTGCAGCAAATAAGGTAGGGAGGATTTCTGGCAGAAGACTGCTAATCAAGTAAATTTCTAAATTGATATATTTATTTTTCTTCTCAATGCATCCTATTTATTTTAAACGTTCATCATTGTATACCATACATAGTGTAAGAATTATGGACGCTGTATAAGGTGTATATATTGCATTACAATATATAAAATCAAACCAAATGAGATTATATTCATGTCCACTGATTTATAGTAAGAAGAAGAACAGACAAATAGTGTTAAACTTTTCTTTTCTATCATGAATATAATATTCAACATATACAAATGTAGAAGAGTCAACACATGTCAGACATGGTAAAGCATGTACAAATAAGCGGGTTAACAAAGATGTATCGACATAGAGTAAGGGCGTTACATCAGGTCTGTACATATGCCTTAACTTTGTCATGAAACATTTCTTTCCATCTTGTGCTTTGTAGCCAGCACAGGCAGGTCCTGAGCAGCTGAGACAACCCTTTCTTCCCATGTGTTGTGAAGGACACAGCAGGCCAGCACAATTGGTTTAATTGTTGGTTATCTTTGTCTTTGTGTTTAGTTTGTTGTTGGGTCAGTTTGGTCTCTTCAGTGCGATTCAGATTATGTTAAATTATTATAGTTTAGTTCTGTTTAGTTAACCCTGTTTATAGGCCCAGAGCTTCACTGCATGTTCTGTAAAATGTTTATTTAATTTTTGAGTAAATAAAATCCTCTTTTCAAAAACCCACCTGTGATGGCTAACTGCAGTGTGTATGGAGTTAGAGAACCTAAAACCCAGGAACAGAAACCTTTTCTTAACAATAGTAAAACTATACATTATCATGTAAAATTCACTTAAAAACAAATAAATTCACAACAAAACAAACATGAATTACTTAAGTTAGACTAACTATAAATTGACCTAAAGGATAATAATGCTATTATAATCAAATGCTACTATAATCAAATGTCTAAACTGTGAGTCTTTGGAAAAAGACTATGATTATAACTAAATCCAAACACCAGTATTAACAGCGTTTCAACATACATGTCGTTATTAAGCTGAAAGGGCTAATGCATCATACCATAATATTTTGTGCTCAGTAGGTTTACAGGTCTTGTGCAACGTGTTTAATTTAGTAAGTTACACACTCTGCGACATGCTGAGGCAACAATCTGTAGACAGTGAAGACCTTTCTTCAGTGCTGATTATAACTGACAGTGTTTCATTCTTTTTTTTGTTTCCTTGAAGTCGATGTACAAACTACTTGAATAAATACAGCATATGGTAGGACTTGATATTATTAAGTGGCAATAAGTGCAAACATGAACAAGAAAGTCAATTGTGCATTGAATTGGTGAAATGAGCAATCCCACATTTTTTGGCTTGTTATTCACCATGTGTCAGACTAAATGTTGCCCATGTGTGCTGCTGTTTCTCATTCATAGGCAGGATAGCGTAGCAGTTTATCACTGGTGCTTTTATGATCTGGAGTCCTTTTTACCATAAGGCTTGTTTCCCAAGAGGTTATCCACCTCAGATACAATGGACAGCGATAACTTTGGAAGAACCTGTGGAATTAAAACAAAGAAAGGATTACTGTAATTTCTCAGACTGTTTACTTACTTCCACTGCAGAGAGAATACAATGTATACCAAAATATACCCAACAACTTGGAACAAGACATATTTAGACTAATTGCTTCAGTGCAAATCCTTGGGTGTTTAGGAGCAAGGGATATAATGTCAAAGTCCTTGTCATTTGTAACTACGCTAATAACAAAAAAATCCAGCCTGTAAACAGAGCCTATATGTTGTGTGCCTATCTCTACATGTCTCCATAAATAGGGTAATTAAAATATATATATATTAATACAAAATAAAAAAAATATAAATATATATGTATATGATTTAGTTATGTATTCAATATGTCTGTTTTAGCCTTTTGATGAACACAATTTACCATAAGCCCCAGACCTTTGTGTGTTAAATGTCACAGCTGGACTAAAGAGGCGATCACTAGAATAAATACTATAGACCTATAGCTAAGAATTTGGGAAATGTGACTTGTCAGGATATGAGGTCCATTAGCTGTCTTGAATATTAATGCTGGTGTTTCTTTCTTTCTGAGGTTACTGTGATAAAAGTAAGAGGAGGAGTTGGGTTGGGTCTAAGGGTAGTCAATGCCTTTTGAGCTGGTGCAGACCTTGGAGATTTGAAGTGTAAAGCACCTGACAATGCAATCAAGTATGGGAATTAAGGCTGTGGGTGAAGACGACTTAGTTTTAATGCCTCTTGGTTTACACATCGGTTTGAAGACTAAAACTTATAGGCAACAATAGATCATATATTTCTTTGGTTGGTACCAAATAAACTTAACAATAGGTGTGAAAGTGACGTAAAGAATTTCAAACACTGAGCGTGTTATGTATGATTGTACGTTTTTCTGTGGTTATGGAACTATAAACAAGATTATATAAAATGAAAGGGTTCTATTTGCTGCCTGTATGCTGTCTGACCTTTATTGCTCTGATATTCTCCATCAGTTGGTCAGTTCTGGAAGCTCCCAGCAGGACAGAGTTCACTCCCTCGTTTCTCAGGCACCATGCTGTGGAAATTTCCAGCACAGTAAGACATTTTTGTGGTGAGGCAAAGAGGGAAGTAATTTGGACAACAATACAGGCTAGGGAATTACAACAGGTTGTATTTGTGCAAGTGTAGTTATGTTGTATATTGAATTCCCTAAGTATTTATACATGCTGTGTGGCCCGAATGTTTTGCAAATGTAGTTTTATTTTACCAATAGCCAGTTGGGGCAGAGTGCATCCAAGTCTCTCAGCAACTGCCTGCAACTCTTTTAGCTTCACCTGCTGACGGTGTCCCTCCTCACTCATGACCTTGTCCTTCATCCACTGATAACCCTGTTGCAGACAGCACAATACAGAGCTCAAGGCTAAAGGCTGGTGGTGTACCCAAACCTGAATGCCACAAAAGATGACCTATGTAATTTTTTAGATGAAGCTGTCTTTGTCACAATAGGAGACGAATAACTGTACACCGCAGTTCTTAGACGAGGAAAACAACTACTTTTAGAGAGTCAAGAAACTCTTGCCTTCAATTGGTTCAAGCCAATTTGCTTCCCAGAGACAGATATCTCAGAACCTAATCAAATAAAACAAAACTATCTGCATGGCTAAAAATAAGTTAAATGTTTTGCAATACAATATATTTGTAAAAAAATGCATTCAATGTTCAAATGTATTTGCTTGCTTTCTATTATGTTTATTTTCTGAGTGGCTTTTTTGTCCCCACTGTGATCACTAGTAGGATTGGTACAATGGAAGGTTGAAAGAAGTAGGATGTTGGTCAGGGGGATGACACACGATGACAATGAGAAGTGGGGAAAAATGAGTTACCTTAAGAGAGGCACGTGAATAAGAGGGGATGCCATTTTTATACTTCCCTGAGAGGATCCCACAAGCCAATGGAGACCATGCCATAGCGCCAATGCCTGCATTCCCAAAACAGGCCTTGTAATGGACCAAATCACACGCAAATTTGTTCTGTGTTCAATTACTTGTTAACAGTTTATTGACGTTTTACAATATGGGGGACTTGGAGGTTAGGCTTCAGGTTCAAGCTGATACAGTTCAAATATAACTTAACAGTTCACCCCAAAATCAAAAATAGATATTTTCCTCTTACCTGCAGTGACATTTATCAATCTAGATTGTTTTTGTGAGTTGCCCAGTTTTGGAAATATCAGCCTGCCTTTTCTCCAATGCAATGGGACTATGTATGGGTGGCTGTGGCTCTCAGATAAAGCAGGTAGTCTTCCAATCTGAAGATCGGCGGTTTGATCCCCTGCTCCTCCAGTCCATGTCGATGTGTCTTTGGGCAAGACACTTGGCTTGTTCCCTAGGCTGTGCCATCGATGTATGATTGAGAATTTGTTCAGTCCTGATAGTCAGGTGGCACCTTCAATCTGGTGTATGAAAGTGTGCTAATGGGCAAATTATAACATGTACTGTAAAGTGCTTTGAGTGGTTGGAAGACCTGGAAGGCCCTATACAAATGCAAGCCATTTTACCATTTAATATATGGCACTCGACTTGTTTTGCTCAAAGAGCAAAAAGAATAAACAATTACAAAACTCAACAGCAATGTCTCTTTCCAGGAACATTACCCAATTACTCAAGATAATCCAGATAACCAGATAATACTGACATCTCCAGAACTTGGCAACTCACAAAATAAATCTTGATTGATAAATAGTTCTACATGGATAACTATTACTTTTGGTTTTGGGGTATACTGTCCCTTCACCAATAATAATACCAATGGCCTGAACTAAATGAATTGTACATGGCAGCCCACCACTACATTTTACCCAACAATTAGCAAGGTACATAATAAAACACAAAGATAAAAAATAGAATACAGAATATACTAATGAAGAGAGTGAGTTCTTCATTATCGTAATTATTAGGAGAGATTACTCACAGTCTATGGCAGCTGCTTACCTATCTTGTGGAAGAGTTCAGGGAGTTGCACTTCAACCTTCTCCCTCTGGAACATGTGGTACTCTGCTTGTTCACAGATGGGTGGGATCTGGTTGAACTGTCGAGCCACTGAGTATGCCTCCTACAGGAGTCACAGGGAACAATTCCACAGGGATTCACTGATCCAAATTTTTTGACCATTTGACTAACTCCAAACACACACCCATGGAACATTTACCCAAATCCAATCTGCATGAATTCAATTGAAAAAAAAGAAAACTGATCTCTAATAGACCAGAGGATAATCAGAAAATCTAAACGTGCTGCACCCGAACAAACCCAGACCTGACAGAACACCAACACTGGCCTGTTTAGATGGGTGTTTCTAAAGGTCAACAATGCGACCCGGCAAACATTTCTTTAACTTACATCAGTACACAGTACTACAGCATGGCATGTTATGCATATACATACAGTAAGAGAAGACAATAATGCCAAGCTAGCCATAAAGCCAGTAAAACCAGTTTCTGACTACTTTGACCTAAATCACACAATGCACAAGGGTATTTTCTTTCACACATGAGCACACACAATCAAAGCACACTGCACCCAAAGGTAAAAGATAGATATATACTAGAAAATGCATTTCCTGCTGAAAATGCGTTGGAATGCTGAAAGCTGAAATATTAATTGCTGAAAATACAGAAAAGGGAAACTTGTTTAGCTTCCAGATTTTCCTTCGTTGTTTTTTGTCTCTTGGATTTTTTAGATGATGCAGTTTTGCTTCCAACTTTTCCAGTTATACATTTCAACTACAAGGATTTTCAGCAGTTCAGTTCAATGCTTTTGGGCTTCAACATTTTTTAAGTTACATCATATGATAACCTTTCGTGTTGGCAGGCACACAAGTGATTGATATGAGCTAATTACTGCCGTTTGACACGCACACACACACAAATGACTTGGAGATATTCAGTCATAGGCATTGCAACACCTCCTGTCTGTCTGTCTGTCTATCTGTCCATCTGTCCATCTGTCCATCTGTCCATCTGTCCATCTTCCCTTTCAAAATAAAAGCCCCATGGAAGAACTGTATTGTAATGGGAAAATACTGCACGTTATAATTGTTGTAGGTTCAAATATCTCATGTTGTATAACTATGTTGTGCTTATGCAGGCCATAAGTCCTTTTTGACACATGACCTTTGTGCAAACCGCCCATATGCTTCTCTTCTTGATAAACGATCTGAGTGCGAGGCCGCTACTTGCACCAACCGAGTGCAGTTGAGTACGTTTTCTGCCTAGACACAAGCTATGCTATGTGCAAATTAGCATAGCACTCCGTTGATGTATAGCTACCATATGATGACTGTGGTGGCGGGGCGTGGTTTCGCTCTGCTGCGGAGTGGGAGAGGAGGACGACGGAGTAGTGGCTCAGGGAACGGGGCCGGAGGAGGCTCCCGCCGCCGCTCCCATACCGGCCCCGCGGTCGGCGCCCCCACCCCGGTTCCCCGATTTTCTGTCCCCGGCTAGCACCAGCACCCTTCCCAGCCCACAGGGGGTTCCTCAAGCACCAGGGCAGGAATGTTGGAGGTGCGGGCAGCCCGGACACTTTCGGAGAGAGTGTCCTCTGATGGAGGTGGGCCAGGTGATCCGGGTTGCCGGCTCTCCAACACCCTCCCCAGGTCCGGGAGCGACGTACCGCGTTCCGGTAAGAATCCAGGGGGGTACACATCAGGCGATGGTGGATTCGGGCTGTACGCAGTCTATGATCCACCAGAGCCTGATTCGGCCCGGGGCATTGGTGGAGGCATTGTGGGGGAAAATTCGGTGTGTGCATGGGGATGTTCACGAGTATCCCATAGTGTCAGTGGAGATTAGATACAGGGGGAAAAAGCATAGGGTAAAGGTCGCGGCTAGCTCCCGCCTTACTCACCCCCTGATCTTGGGAACAGATTGGCCGGGGTTTGACAGGTTGATGGGGCTGGCTGCGGGGTGCGTTCACGGCAGACAGGGTCATGCGGGATGTGCGCTGTGCTCAGCGGCGACGCGAGGTCTTCCGACGCTGCAGACGGGGAGGGGGAACCGGCGGAGCCTCCCGTGGAGAGTCCACCGGCTCCCGAGTTCCACTCCATGGAAGATTTTCCACTCGAGCAGTCTCGGGATGATACTCTGCGCTCGGCCTTTGACCAAGTGATCAAGATTGATGGTCAGCTGGTGTGCCCTGACGCAGCGCAGTCATACCCGCACTTCTCATTGATCAGGGACAGGCTGTACCGAGTGAGCCGTGACATGCAGACAGGGCAGGAGAACACCCAGTTGCTGGTGCCGAAAAGCCGCCGGGAAATAATTTTCCAGGCGGCTCACTATAACCCGATGGCTGGTCACATGGGATATGAGAAAACGCTCGACCGGATAACGGCCCGATTTTATTGGCCGGGTATCCGGGCGGATGTGCGCCGTTGGTGCGCGTCCTGCCCGGAGTGCCAGTTGGTAAACCACCCGGCCATTCCGAGGGCGCCTTTGCGTCCTCTGCCGTTAATGGAGGTGCCGTTTGATCGGATCGCCATGGACCTCATCGGGCCATTTCACCGGAGCGCACGCGGATATCGCTTTGTGTTAGTCCTGGTGGATTACGCAACACGATATCCGGAGGCAGTGCCGTTGTGCAACATTTCTGCAAAGAGTGTCGCGCAGGCTCTGTTTCAGGTAATCTCCCGAGTCGGGATCCCGAAAGAGATTCTGACTGACCAGGGCACCTTGTTCATGTCACGAACACTGAGAGAACTTTACGGGTTGCTGGGCATCAAGTCTATTCGGACCAGTGTGTACCACCCACAGACCTACGGTCTGGTGGAGCGTCTGAATAAGACTTTGAAGTCCATGATCCGTAAATTTATTAGTGAAGATGAACGTAATTGGGATAAATGGCTTGATTCTCTGTTGTTTGCAGTGCGGGAGGTCCCCCAGGCCTCCATGGCATTTTCTCCCTTTGAACTGCTGTTCGGCAGGACACCACGGGGGGTGCTCGACCTGATTAAGGAAAACTGGGAGGAAGGTCCGAGCACCAGTAAAAATGAGATCCAGTATGTCCTGGACCTGAGAGCAAAACTCCACACACTGGGTCGGATGTCACGTGAGAATTTGCTCCAGGCCCAGGAGCGTCAACAACGGCTGTACAACTGAGGAGCCAGGCTGAGACAATTCACACCGGGAGAAAAGGTACTTGTATTGCTTCCTACTTCCAGCTCTAAACTACTCGCCAAGTGGCAAGGGCCCTTTGTGGTCACACGGCGAGTGGGGGACGTCAACTATGAGGTGGTGCGTTCTGACAGGGGCGGAGCTCTACAGATCTACCACCTCAACCTCCTAAAAGCGTGGAGAGAGGCGGCGTCTGTTTCTCTGGTGTCCGCGGTATCCGAGAAGCTGGGGCCTGAGGCGCCAAAATCCACCAATCCGACCTCGCTCCTTTGTGAAGATCATCTCTCTGGGACCCAGAGGACAGACATTGCCCAGTTGCAAGAGCAGTTTGCTGATGTGTTCTCCCTCCTGCCAGGTCGCACGAACCTCATAGAGCACCGAATTGAGACTCCTCCGGGGGTGGCGGTGAGGTCGCGTCCCTACAGGTTGCCTGAACACAAAAGAAAAGTGGTTCAGAGGGAATTGGCTGCCATGCTGGAGATGGGGGTAATAGAAGAGTCCAACAGTGCCTGGTGTAGCCCCATCGTTCTTGTTGTAAAGAAGAATGGGTCTATACGGTTCTGCGTGGACTATCGCAGGGTGAACGATGTGTCACGTTTCGATGCGTACCCAATGCCTCGGATTGACGAACTCCTGGACCGACTGGGCACTGCGCGTTTTTTTACGACACTCGATTTAACCAAGGGCTACTGGCAGATTCCTCTGTCGCCAGAGTCCAAGGAAAAGACGGCCTTCTCCACTCCGTATGGGTTATACCGATTCACCACACTTCCCTTCGGGTTGTTCGGGGCCCCAGCCACTTTTCAACGCCTCATGGGCCGGGTGCTGTGTCCGCACGCTGCATATGCTGTCGCCTACTTGGATGATGTGATCATCCACAGCACCACCTGGGCGGAGCATGTGCAGCGGGTGGGCGCGGTACTGGAGTCCCTGAGGTAGGCGGGGCTAACCGCCAACCCGGGGAAGTGTGCAGTTGGACGGAGGGAGGTACGGTATCTGGGGTACCACTTGGGCGGTGGGCAGGTGCGCCCCCAGGTGGACAAGACCGCCGCCATCGCAGCCTGCCCGCGGCCTAGGCCTGGGACGCTCATTCACCCTCTGTTCGGACCACGCTCCGCTCCAGTGGCTCCACCGCATGAAAGATACCAACGCCCGGATCACTCGGTGGTATCTGGCTCTACAGCCTTTTAATTTCAAGGTGATCCATAGGCCGGGGGTGCAGATGGCTGTGGCCAACTTCCTCTCCCGCTCTCATGGGGGGGAGGGGGTGAGGAGTAGGTTAGGCCGGAGGGCTCCCCGGCCTAAGTCGGGCGGTGGGGGTATGTGGTGGCAGGGCGTGGTTTCGCTCAGCTGCGGAGTGGGAGAGGAGGACGACGGAGTAGTGGCTCAGGGAACGGGCCGGAGGAGGCTTAATTAGCCTCAGCTGGTCTGGGTTTGGATTGATTGTGCTTTCTCCCTTATATAAACCCTAGTAGGGACGGAGGGGAGGAGTGAAGGGAGCAGAGAGCTATCGGCGAGAGCCGCGGATGTCGGAGGGAGCAGAGAACAATCGGGAGAGCAAACAGAATAAAGTTGTTGCCACTGACCAAAGCTGTGACGCATCTTCTGTGCTTGGGGGGGGGAACGCACGGGATAACACTCGTCGTGTTACAATGACGTAGACCATATGACCTCTGATGTTCCTTTACGCTCACTATCTGTGCATGTTCGTGTGCTACCCGACCCCTTGGAAGGAAGAGTATATAACTGAGCCCAAAACTAATGTGCATTTGTACTTCTCTGTTGAACGTTTATCGTTCTGCAGACTTGTTCCTTCTTGCAAGAATAAATACTCTGAAGCTTTAAGGTTGTTTGTGGGATCTCTTTATTTCAAACATCTCATCCGAAGCTTGTGAATAGGAGTTACAAAAATAATTCCACCACAGCATCTTAACATGAAGCTCAAATTAGGCTTTTTTGATTAAATACTTAATGTTCTTACTTATTTTTTCAGGAAAGTAATACTCAGACTACTGCTGCTAATATTTCTAGTATTACTACTACTGCTACTACCACTACTGCTACTACTACTACGACTACTTCTTTAAATGCTACTAATAACTCTACTAATACTAATAATTCTACCACTTCTACTACTCCGACTACTCCAACTGCTATTACTACTAAAACTACTACTGCAACCAATACTACTATTAATATTGCTACTACTACTACTGTTACTATTACTACCAATACTGCTACTAGTACTACTACAACTATTAGTACGACTACTACTGCTGCTATTACAAATACTACTATTACTACAACTACTACTGCGACTACAACCACTGCTGCTTCTACTACTACTACTACTACTGCTGCTGCTACTTCTTCTACTATTATTGCTGATGGAACTGTTTCTTCTACTACACCACTGATACTTCTGCTGCTGCTACTGCTACCATGACTAAAACTTCAGCTGCTGAAACTACTACTCTTGTTACAACCCCTACAACAACAACTTCTACGGTTTAACAGTTCAGCTTCCAGCTTCTTCTGCATTGTATTTCATCTCTTAGCTTCTTTAGATAATGCAGTTCAACTACCAGGTTTTTCAGCAGTGCAGTTCTTGGCTTTAACATTTTTTCAGGAAAGTAATTTGAAATTCTCAATTATTTTTACTACTACCACTACTTTTCCTACTATTACTGTGACAGTAAATTTGTTTAGCTTCCAGCTTTTCCTGCGTTGTAATTCAGCTCTTGGATTCTTTAGATGATGCAGTTTTGCATCCAGTTATACATTTCAACTACAAGGTTTATTAGCAGTGCAGTTCAATGCTTTTGGGCTTAAAAATGTTGCAGCAGGTAGTTTCTATTTTCTGTATTTTCAGCTACTTTAAGCAATTTTTTCAAAAATGTCAGCTTTCAGAATTCCAACGCATTTTCAGTAGGAAATACATTTTCTAGTTTGCAATGAATTCCCTCAATAATGTTTCTGTGCATCTGAGTCTGCTTTTGGGTCCAACTAACTCTGCTGAAAAGTAACATGTGGTAGAATTAAAAGGATCCTAGACATTAGAACAGTCCAATTTAAATTGGATTGGACTTGATGACGTAGCATCATTGAAATTCAGCTGTTGAATGATTTCAGGAACTCAGGTGGGTCGAATCTCTGTTATAAGGAACTAAATGGACCTGTGAAGGTGTTATGTTTAGACTTGTGTGTGAACTCACCATGATTTCCATCGAGGTCCATCTTGAGGTCCCCCAATACATAGCCATCCCCTGGTTGATCACATGGGTCATTGCTCTCACAGTCTCTACAACAAATATCCAAATTAGATTTGTAACAATGCTTCAGCAATCATCTGACTGACTACTAAAGACAGAAAAAAGCGCTCTGGGAAAAAAGGAGACAATGTCAAAGGGGAAGGACAAGGAATCATACAAATTGTACTGTCTATGTCAGTCTTGGGTTATGTATATGATTGCTGGGTCACACTTTAATGGAAGAAGCTGCATGGATTCAGTTTTAATATTCACTACACTTTCAACATCACTTCTTCTCTGGTTTGTGATTGAACAGAGGTTAGAAGAGGTTAAAAAGAAAATACTCGGTGAGGGCTTATGGTTGCTTATGATAAGCAAGTGCAAACTGTTGAACTGCTCCATCATGCCACCATTGTTTTGGCAAGTTCAAGTTTTAGAAATGTCAAGCAAAGGTGTTGATTGATCAAAGGCCTTGATCCTTGTGCAGACTTTTTGGAATGGTGTTTAAACAAAGTTAATCATTTATTAGATATCGGTGACAGAGACAGAAATATTTATAGATAGGGATGGATGAATGGAAAAATTCATATTGCCACAGCTTTGATGGGAGCAGGGGTGGTTCTATAGTCAGGGACTGGCACTGAGATTTTTGGATGAGTCTGGTAAATAATATAAATAAGTGCTAGATAAATATTATAATCATAATAGTATTATGATTACCAATATTACTTTAAATACACAGCTAACTGTTAAAAAACAGCTCCTTAAGTTGCAAGCTAATATTACATTTTATTTTTTATTTAGCGTATGGAAATACTTTGATTTAGCCAATATTGTAAATGGTAAATGACGCATTTCTAGTGTTCCGACCACTCAAAGCGTTTTTTACACTACATGTCATTCACCCATTCACTCCCATTCATATACTTATGGCTAACATGCAAGATGCCACCAGCCCATCAGACTAACATTCATACCCATTCATACACCGCAGGTACAGCCTATCCTTCTGGTGGGTTGGTCAATAGGTTTTTGTCTGACCAAATTCGCACTGGTTGAACAATCACTGGTGTTACTGTCATGAGTAGAAAAGTGAGAGAAAGAGACACGCACGCGCACACGCACACACACACGCACACGCACACGCACACAGTTAATAATTGCGTCAGCGTTGCAGCCGGGGAACTACTGTAATGGACCTTAGCTGCACTTCTACCATGAAACCACTACATTGGCCGCATCTAAACCAAAATCTTCAAAGCCGCATATGTTTCAGCGAGAAGCTGATCCGAAATTGGGGAGAATTTAACAACATCGGCAAACAAGATTGCTGATTCCTTGCTGTTTGGCCTCGGTAAATACCTCTCACATAATGTTAGCTTAGTATTTATGCATAAACTAAACTGTAACTTTTGTCTTTACAGATACATTTGAGAGAAATTATCTTCAGAACCCAGTGAAGAAGAGAGCTTGTTGTGAAGAGATACAGTACAGCGGTAACATCTGTACATGTAGCAGTGTATGTAACTCACGCTAAAAACACAGCAAGCAGCAGAGTGTGGCCATACTGTAATGCAAGTGACTTCTGTGACATGTTGACCAATATTACAAATAATTTCTTCCCGCCTGAAATCCATGAACACAGCTGCAGAAAATGCAATTGTTGTGGCAAGAAAGTACAATATGCAATAGAAGATGTGAAACAGGAAAGTAATTATTTCAGGTAAAAAGACACCTAATAAAATGTAGAAAAGTAATAGTATAGTGATTACCATAGCAATTGTACCTATTGTTATCATGACTACGCATTAGAGTAGATTCTATACATCTTTGCCACCGGAGAAAAAAAAACACAAAAGAAAAATAGTAGTTGCAGGATGTTACTTCAGTTCTATATTTCTGAGAACTACAAGGAGGCCAAGAGGGAGTGAAACGTAGCCTTGACGGGGTCGAGAGATTAAACTGTATTTATGTATAGCCATTTCTTACACCAGACATAATATAATGCGGACCTGCCGATATGCAATGTCATAAATAGCATCTTTAAACGTTTTATCAATTGATGGTTTCCATAATACCTGATTTTATGAGGTGCTGCAGCCCATTCTGCACCCCTACTACCCACATCCATGTTATGTGAATAAGTAATATTGATAAAATGAATAGGCCTAAATTTTAAACAATGTTAGTATTTTAGATCTGATAGATGGAAATAAGAAAAAGAGAGAGGATGGTCTTTTCTCCCACTTTGGGTGTCTCTAGACACACCGGGACACATTTATTTTGTGAAAAGGTAACTTATTCACACCTATTGCTAATATCCTGACCTATACTTGTACTTGGGTTGGAAGGCTGCTGGGATTTGAGTAGGTGATGCATTCAAATCTTTTTTAGCAATAACAGGCAGACTTTCATATTACTCAAAAGCACTTTTATGGTTAACTATAAATCAGGAGGTTTTTTTTCAGCTCAACCCCATATTATAAACATATTCTTAATAATCTTATCATGCTCCACACCTTGATCCATGAAAAGAGCCTTCCATGTTTAAGCTGGGATGTCTCCTAACATTTAAACTTGTTTTATGCACTGAGTGCGTCCAGAGTAGCTCCAAGTAGGACCTCTTCACTTCAGTAGTCTTGCTCAGTTGTTGTAGACTACTTTTTAAAAACTGAACCCATTGAAATATGGCCTGTGTGACCCTGTCTGTAATGTTACAAAATCTTGGAGGTGCACAGCTTAGCACTCAGACCCTCTGCAAAACCTCTAAGCACAGTCGCCCATACCACAACTGTGCAATATCACCGCCTGCACCGCACCAACTGCACTGACAGCAAGAAGCATTATATTTTAAAGTGTATTTGTAAATCAGAACAGGTGTTTATGTCTTGTAATATGCTATGCTGTAATCTGGACAACCAGCATTCCCAAGCAATCCTCAATATAATTTCCCTTTCAAAGAAAGAAAATAGAACAGACTGATCTATCGGAGGATAAGCACACCCACCTTCAATAGGCGTGTTAGGATCTGGTCGATTAGCGAAAACCACGTCTATGTACTCCAGTTGAAGTCTCTCTAGTGATGCCCTTAGACCTTTTTCATGAAGATAATTGCATACGTATTACGTGTTATCACAATACGACCACAACAAACAGACATTCTGATGTTATGTGGCTACGGTGACAATGCTTTAGTTATTTACATTAGTTATTCAAAATCTTACCTTCGATTATATGTTTTCTCGACAATCCCCTTTCCATTTCGGCTCTGAAAAAAAACCTGAAATGTCAGAGATCAAGACGTGAAAACTAGAACATTTCAAATGAATTTTAATATCCATTTCAATATTGAATAAATGTATGCACAAAGCACAAACCTATTGTGTATCAAAGTCGCTTTATAAAAATGACAAAGATAGTATCAGTCAGGTAGACAGATGATTTCATGTAGGATGTAGTAACCTTTGAGGTTGGAATAAAGGAATCATATTCTTTAAAAATAGCTTATGTCTCTATGCATTACGCACCGCCTCTCTGCAGTGCCTAGCTGCTAGCCCGTGCATAATGCAACGTCCGGAGGCTTCGAGCCCTTTCTGCCCCAGGCCTGCATGGGTTGTGCTCCGACATAAGCAGCAGCTGCGAGGGCTCTGACGTTTCTCTGTTCTTGGCTGTGATGGATGGCATAGCGCTGTAACACTTGTCTTTCGGTTAAATTAAAAGCATTTGATTTTTAAGATTCAGGGATTCTATAGTATTGTTGTTTGTATTGTTATGTGATAATGAATAAAAACATGTTGTAAAAGGTAAATTGGTGTTTTTTATACATGTGTCACGACTGGTTAAAATAAATAAAAAAAGTAAAAAATAAATCTGAATCCCAAAATTGAAAACCGAATACCTTTCCAATAAACGAATACCTAAATAGTAAAAAATGTGGGTCCAGCCCTAAAATGGCAATGAGAAATTGGGCTACTACCAAATAGTTGTTAGATATTCTACATTTTCCTTTACTTCTGGTCTTTTTTGTCTTTTTTCTTTTCAATAAAAGTGTCAGAAAATGTCCTTTGTGTAAATAATTTTGCTCTTTTTTTCAGGAGAAATGTAACTTTCAAAAGTATTTGTCATTATTATGTTATAAATGCTTAAAACAGTGTGTAATAACAAAAAAAGTAAAAAAAAAAAATGGGTTTGAATTTATCAGGTTTCTCTTCATAAACAATTGTAAATGAACATGAAGAAAACTTTTGAGATTACAGTGTCCATGTTACAGGTTGTTGTCCAAGCGTTTTTTTAGCTGGTAGTTGCTGAAGCAGTTCCTGTCCAGCTGAAGACAGCTCAACCTTGCACTCCTCACACATCCAGGGAGTGCTTTTATGGCAAAGAGTACACTGTTTCCTCCCCAGGCTTGCCTTCTGTTTTTTCCCAGTGTCCTCCTTTTTGCTTGTGGGGACAGAAAAGTGGCCTTAGTGGCACGCCGAGCAGCTTTGCACACAGCTCCTCCTGGAAAGCCTGGTGTGTCATTGGCTTCTGCTGCTGCCTCATGCTGAGCTCCTTGTGCACAATAAAGCTGTTAGTGTTACGTCGATAGCGTGAATGGTCGAGGAGTTACGGTATTTTGAATTATGCATGTAACTTTCAGTCGCCGGTGACTGGGTTCGTTCTAAAAGAGTTAAAACACTTTAAATGCGTAATAAAATGCAAAATGGCCCACTTCCTGTTGGGTTTAAGGCATACCTCCAAGAGGATCTTTTGTATGTCCCATCACGTTACATAAACCTAACAAATTTGTCTGTAATGTTAATGCGCTTTTCGTAAGACTAGAAAAGCGCTATACATGTACAGGTCCATTTACCATTACCATTGAAGAAGCAAGTAACTTCATGCAGCAGTTTTATTCATCATTTCAGTTATTGCATTACTAAATTACATCCAGCTGAGTAGTGTTGTGTTATGGCCACACTTTAGAAAAGGAGTATTCTATTAAAATTCAACGAGGTCAGGTTAGAGAAAATGCCCTCATACATCAAAATATTTACCTTGCTCTTTAAATTAGTGCCATATACACACGTGGATAAAATTGTTGGTAAACTTCCGTTAAAGAAAAGAAAAGAAAGAAAAAAAGTAATAATAAATAGCCGCACACAGCTTCTCCAGGATCGGGATGACTGCCACTTCCAGTCTATCAACTTATCCTCCATGGTTTCTGATTTAACAGCGGCAAGATGTCATTGATGACGGGCGGAGCTTCTCAACGCTGATTGGCTTTAAAGACACAGCATCACGCGAATTGTTTGCTGTTCGCGCTGCCCGGCGAAAATTTGCGTTATTCGTATTCATTCGCATCTGTGCATTGACTTTGTATGTAATCTACTCATACATGCGCGACGACCAAGCTCCTTGGCGACTCATGGGTATTCTGCTTCTCTTCGCCACATCCCACCTCTGTGAATTGAGAGTGGCCGTATCAAGTCTGCAACCCCGTTTTAAAAAGATTTGTAGTGGAAAGCTGGATCATTGCAGCCACTAATACTGTTACAACTTGATGCTCACACATATCTGCACTCATTTTGTTTGGTTTTTGAACAGGTTGCATGTTATTGTAGTTTTGAAAAGATATGCAGTGTAAAACTCAGTAAAACTCTGTCAAATATTTGAACTTGTTTTGTTTAGTTTTTCACAGGTTGCACTTTGTTATCTTGAAAATATATTCCGTGCAAAACAGGTTAATTGCAGCCACAATAAGCTATGTTTTGCCAAATATTAGTTATTTTTTGCACAGATACAACTTTATTTGCATTGTTCTAACAAAGTGATTGCACATTTTGTTTTTGTCTGATAGAGCAATCTGGTTTACTTGAAAGTGATTGCAATTTTCTTTATCTATTAGTTGACAGATGGAGGAGTCACAAAATGTTTCTATTTCAATACAAATTCAACATGGACCATTTTGTTACAATTGTGTTAGGGCAGTGGGGCATGAACATTTTTCTTCCTCCAAAGTGACAGAAAAAGTTTGAGAACCACTGTGTTAAACTAAGGTGTGTCCTCTAATTACCATCACAGGTGTCTTCAAACTTGTAATCAGTCAGTTTGCCTATTTAAAGGGTGAAAAGTAGTAACTGTGCTGTTTGGTATCATGGTGTATACCACACTGAACATGGACCACAAAAAGCTAAGAAGAGAGTTGTCGTAGGAGATCAGAAAGAAAATTATAGACAAGCATGTTAAAGGTAAAGGCTATAAGACCATCTCCAAGCAACTTGATGTTCCTGTGACTAAAGCTGCACATATTATTCAGAAGTTTAAGGTCCATGGGACTGTAGCCAACCTCCCCAGACGTGGCCGCAGGGAGGAAAATTGCTGACAAATTGAAGAGACGGATAATACGAATGGTAACCAAAGAGCCCAGAACAACTTCCAAAGAGATTAGAGGTGACCTCCAAGGTCAAGGTACATCAGTGTCTGATCGCACCATCCGTCGCTGTTTGAGCCAAAGTGGACTTCATGGGAAGACGACCGAGGAGGACACCACTGTTGAAAGCAAATCATAAAAAAGCGAGACTGGAATTTGCCAAAAGGCATATTGACAAGCCACAAAGCTTCTGGGAGAATGTCCTTTGGACAGATGAGACAAAACTGGAGCATTTTAGCAAGTCTCTTCAGCTCTATGTGAACAGACGCAAAAATGAAATATACAAAGACAATAACACTGTACCAACTGGGAAACCTGGAGGCTGGGTTATATTCTTGGGCTGCTTTGCTGCATCTGGCACAGGGTGCCTTGAATCTGTCCAGGGTACAATGAAATCTCAAGACTATCAAGGCAATCTGGAGCAAATTGTGCTGCCCAGTGTCAGAAAGCTTGGTCTCAGTCGCAGGTCATGGGTCCTCCAACACGATAATGACCCAAAACAGACAGCTAAAAACACCCAAAAATAGCTAAGAGCAAAACATTGGACTATTCTGAAGTGGCCTTCTATGAGCCCCGATCTAAATTCTATTGAACATCTGTGGAAGGAGCTGAAACATGCAGTCTGGAGAAGGCACCCTTCAAACCTGAGACAGCTGGAGCAGTTTCTTCACGAGGAGTGGGCCAAAATACCTGTTGACAGGTGCAGAAGTCTCATTGAGAGTTACAAGAAATCGCTTCATTGCAGTGATTGCCTCAAAAGGTTGTGCGACAAAATATTAAGTTAAGGGTACCATCATTTTTATATATATTGAAGTATCCCAATAGTTGTCTCAACATCTGTATATAGTCAATAACTGACATGTCTAAGAAAAGTTCAATCGACTAATATCTCCACAATATTAATAGTCAGAGTTCAAATTGAACTGGATGAATTAAATAATATACTCTAATATTAAAAACCTGTCTTATGAAAAATCTATAATTTCAAGTACGATATGGGCTGTATAAAAAGCCTTTGAAAAAGTACTTTTAGAAATGTATTTAACTGACTTGTCCTTATCAAGCTTTAAATTTGGTTCATTCAGGTCAGGATGTCAATCAAAAAAGCCACGACATCCATTTTATCTTCTAAAAAGAGAAAATTATGTACAGGGACTATAGGCGACTGTGGCTTAGTGGTGAGCAGGGTCGTTCTTCAATCAGAGGATTGGCAGTTCGATCCCCAGCTCCGCTAGCCCATGTCGATGTGTCCTTGGGCAAGACACTTATCAGTGTATGAATGTCATGTGAATGATGTCATGTAGTGTTAAAGCACTTTGAGTGGTTGGAAGACTAGAAAAGCGCTATACAAGTACAGGTCCATTTACCATATCTATGGTGTAGTGTCACGGGTGATCCCTAGGGCCAACTTGGGTGGGGCAGTGCAAGAGAACTGAAAAACAGTGATGCCACAATGGTTATGGGAACCATTTATTTCATCAACATCATTGTTGGGCAGTGAATTAATGTTAGGAATCTGGTGGATTGGGCTTTGGAGATTGTTTGTGGTGCTTCACATTGCTTTTAATAATTGCCGCGGTCTCTGAACATATGAGACCTAATGGTTTTGAAATGCCGATGGGAAGAATGAACACATAAGAGTCTGTCCATTCTTTGTTAAAGGCTCTGGTTTCGCTGTCCACTTTTCTCTTTTTCGAGCACGCCATTGGAAATAACTTCTCTGACTCACATACTTCTCCGACAATACAGTCCGTTGCCCTTTCTGTGTATACGCAAGTGATTGGTCTGTGTGTTTCCTGGATCGCTGAATGAGTGCCTTAAAGGCTAGAAAAGCTGTGCCAATTAAAATAGAGGCGCTCCGTCAAAATGTAATAATTCTCAATCTATCGGTTATAGGTCCGGGTCCTATAGCCGACCCGGACCTATGTCAAGAGCTCCAAGTATGCTGAAAAAAAAAAATGACATCCTTCATGATCAAGACTGCGCGTGAAGTGCACAGCATTTTGGAGCAATCTGAGAGTGCGCCTTTGCCACCACGAGGTGATTGCAAGTGGCATAACAGAAAATATTTAGATTTTCCAGGGGAAATGGAGTTAGCACTTTTAATGCAACTAAAATGTCCTGACAGATTTGATAGAGCCCAGGCCTCATCCTGAGGTGTTTCTCAAAACTAGTTCACAATGGAATCTGTGTTTCTGAGGAAACTGTACCTGTACTTTGTTGGCGTTGTTGTTGTAAATGGTTATATCATCCTCAAGAAGTTTTCATTGAAAACAGCACAAACCTCAGAATACTTGAACGGCTGTGTTGGGATTAACAAGGAGGCAGTTGGTATACACAGTAGTATTGCTGACGGTGAAGCATGCGGAAGAGAGGCCTAAAGAATGTATTACTATCTCTTCCACTGATTTATGTGCTTCAGATTGTAGAGGAATAGGAACAAAGGGCATGACGTGCCCTTTGTTCACTAACTCGCCTCGAAAAAGTAGAAGTGTAGGTCTTATGTCCCTTTGGGCAAAATTGCAGGCTCCTCTCAGGCTCGCTGAGTGGCATTCCAGAAAGCGGACTACGTAACTGAAAATCGACCCTGGTCAACAGATGATTGTAAGTAGTTGTAAAAAGTTCTCAAACAAACAAAGTAATATGGTCCAAATAGTTAATGCTGCATCCTCTGAGTTTTTTTTCACATATTCTGGACTCACACTGGCTACAGTATATGCTACCATTCCTCAATTTGTGTTCTAGGTATTGCAACAATAAGATGTTATGTGTTAAAAAAAAAATATTTTGGTTTATACATTTTTATTTAGAAAACCAAATTTTAGCCAATGTGCAGATGTCTCATTCTCGTCTTGTATCCCCAGATAAATAAATAATCCCATACGAAGTCATAAATGGCAAAAAAAAGTTAATATGGCATCGGTGTGTTCATACACCAAAACAATGTTGGACTCCGTAGTTTTCTCTGGCCCTCTCCCAAATTTGGTCAAATATGAGATGTATAGCCGCATGTCATCATTCAACCGCTGGCTGTCGAGGTGGTGTCCAGCAAACATTATGGGCTTCGTTGATAATTGGGAGATTTTCTGGGGAAAACCCGGTCTGATTAGGAGAGATGGCATTCATCCCACGTTGGATGGAGCGGATCTCATTTCTGCAAATCTGACCAACTTTGTTTGGGGACCTAATCCATGACAACCCAGAGTTCAGACCAGGAAGCAGAAGCAGAGTTGTAGTCTTACACCCTTCTCTGCACTTCCATTAGAGCAGTTACCCACCCAAAACGATAAAGAGACTGTGTCTGCCCCACGGCCACTTAAATTAATTAAATCAACGCAACAGTGCAACAAAATAGGAGAATTAAATGTGGACTCTTAAATATCAGATCTTTGTCATCTGAAGCTGTTTTAGTAAATTATTTAATATCAGACAATCACATTGATCTATTCTGTCTTACTGAAACCTGGCTGTGTCATGAAGAATATGTTAGCCTAAATTAAACAAACGTTTTTAGACCAGATGTCTATCTGACAGTGCTGTAGCTAAATTTAAAGAAGCGATTCCATCTGTATTTAATTCAATACCATGTCTCAATATAACGGAGGACTCCTGTGCTAACTTTAGTCCGTCCCAGATTGATCATCTAGTCGATAGTGCTACAGACTCACTGAGACTGACTCTAGACTCTGTAGCCCCTCTAAAAAAGATAATAAAAAAGAGGAGGTTCGCTCCATGGTATAACCCGCAAAATAAAACAAACATCGCGAAAGGATAAGGCGTTCCACTAATTTAGAAGAATCTCGGTTAGTTTGGCGAGATAGTCTTAAAACATATAAGAAGGCCCTCCGTAATGCCAGAGCAGCCTATTACTCATCAATAATAGAGAAAAATAAGAACAACCCCAGGTTTCTCTTCAGCACTGTAGCCAGGCTGACAGACACAGCTCTGTTGAGCCGTGTATTCCTATAGACCTCAGTAGTAATGACTTCATGAACTTCTTCAATGATAAAATTCTTATTGGCACCTGTCTGCTGGATATTGTCAATCTGTCTTTACTAACAGGCCATGTACCACAGTCTTTTAAAGTAGCTGTGATTAAGCCTCTTAACCCTCTGGGGTCTCAGGGCATTTTCCCGATTTTTACATATTTTCTTAAATTCACCTTTAAAAGGAACTTGCATATGAGACATACCCATGTGTTGTATATGATAATTTGCAGAACAATCTGAGCTATCTATATAATGAGGCACCCATTGTCCTAAGACACTGTGTAAAGAGATAATTTGGCCATAAAGCAGAAAAATTGAAGTCCGATTTTCTTTTTTTATTCTTCAAATCTCTTGAAGAATCATAACTTTACTCATGTGGACGAACTGTTTTGGTGCTTGAAATTGGTTTACCAAAGTCTTAGGTTCACAACAGTGGTGGAATATATGGATAAAATAGTAGATATAATAGTAGGTATCATAAATGTCAAGAACCAAATTTTGTAATATCGTTTTTTGAGTAGAAGTGATGTCTGTCACTCTACTTCCACCAACTGTTTGAGGGACTGAGATGAAATGGGACTGAGTAACTACTTCATACTACAGATCAAGCTTCATGGGATGTGTGCAAATGAAAAATGAACATTACATCCGTTTTTGTTTTCAAACAAAATATTAACTATATCGCTGAAAGTACATCGCTGACTGTAAACTTTCTCTTCGTACTTTCTCTCTTCTCTCTGACCTCTCGGGTGCAAACTGAATGTAAACTGCAGTGCTTCTGTAGCGTGAGGTGGTGGGTAGGTCCTTAGGGATTTACTGAGTGTCCATTGGTTAGTTTCATACAAAAATGTTGACAGACACATTAATCCACAAATGACGCTGAGAGGCAGAGCTCTCAGAATTTGTAATTTGTAATTTTGGGCTATACAAACATAAATTGAATTGAATAATGAATATTGTAATAGTGGCAAAGCTTCGGTTTGACCTGTCAATAACATTTAAAACACCAGAATCCACCTTTATCATTTCTTGCCCATAAGAAAGCAGTTCCTTTGGAGATTATGGATCATGACACAAACTGGAACCTGATTCCTTCCATCAAAATATAAAACCCTGCATTCCTAAAAAAATCCTGATCTTCCAGCTGTTGGAAAAGGCCATATATTTACCATTAGCTGTAGTTTTAAGCCACTTTGTTCATCTCCAACACTCTCTGCGCTCTGTTAGTGTAATGAATTCTAAAAACAATTTCCCTTTTGACTTATTGGACAATAACAAAATGCCTGTTACATGTAATGTTACCTGGATAGTAGGGACACTTTTTCATTAATCAATTGCAAACACAGAAAGAAAGAATACATACTCTCCGCCCCAGAAGATTTTGGTGGTGATGACTAAACTGGAACGCCTGCATGTGAGAACATATATAGAAATAGAAATCAGACTCTTAAAATGACAACTTGAAACAATATATTTAAATGACAAAAAAACAAACATTATCAAGGACACTGTCTGATTCCACATAAAAACTTAAGTGTAGTCTATTTTTATTTATTTTGACAGTCAAATACAATTTTGTCTTTTTGCATTATATTTTGAACTTGTAGAAATATGTACAAAAACACAAAAAAGGGACAACTACACACAGGCCCCTAACCCGTGCACCCAACAACATGCAATAAAAACCCCAAAACATTGCTAGAGTAGTAAATAATTGTCCACGTACACACCGATATGCTTTATCTGTAAGAATGCAGTGATGGCCAAAGCGCAGTGAGAAGCAGGAGACTGAAAATGCGTTTAAGGACTTTATTGTCTTGGCAAAACGTTTTTTATGCTGCTCCCAGCAGCAGGATCAGCACCTGTGGCACACATAGTCCTGACAGCATATCCATTGACCATAGCAGCCATTATGGAATTGCTCATACAGACTCAAATTGTACATGCATTGTAACACTCTGATGTACAACATGTATGGTTTAACAGGTTTCAATAAACTGTAAATTAACCCACACTAAAGGGTGCAGTGAGCAGCCGCATTCCTTGGCTCTCCCAACTTGTTTCATTGATGCTAATCATTCACCTTCCCCAGACCTTACAAAGTTAGCAAAGGCTTTCTAGTAACACTGCAAAATGATAAAACCTCCAAAACAGAACAAAATCTAACACTCATGTGAGCGGACCACAGATTCTTATACCTCAAGTGTGACGCTAGTATCACACATGGTGTTAGTGCTAGAAATAAGTTAACTGAGCAGATCAGAAGCTCTGTAACGTCTAGACCTTCTGTGTAGTTTTTGTTGTCCCTGTCAGGTTGTCTGTTGTGTTTTCTGTCACTCACCTTGTCTCTCGTTTCAGACCCCTCCCTCCTCCTGTGTGATTGCAAGCCCTGCCCTGATTGTTTCCACCCATACCTCGTTGCCTGCCTTCCCCCGTGTATTTAGTCTGTGCCAGTTTGTCTCAGTCTGTAACAGTGAGCTTACCAGCGATTTCCCCAGTGTGGTTTCGGAGAGTTTCTGTCTGCCGATTCTGATACCTTTGCCTGCCTGTCTACCCGTGTACCGAACCTTACTACATTAAAACATTGTTTTTGCACCCGACAACTGAGTCTGCATTTGAGTCCTGCTCCTTGTTGGTTCCCAGTCTTAACAGGCTCTGCTCAAACACATCACCAATGTTGCCTCAGTGAAGGACCAGCAAACTCAAAATATGCTTAATGAGGTTTTCACCAAATTTCAATACATTTTCCATTTATTCCCAGAATTTTTTACAACTTTCTGAGACAGTTTGGGACCTTTACTGTTTGACATGATTGAGTCCTCTTTAGATGGATGCTCTTTCAGAGATGTGAATATAGTGACGTTTTTGCTTAAAAAAGGCAAAGACCCAACAGAGTGCCATTTTATCATGCCATCAGTCAGGCTTTAGGAAAAAACATAGCACTATTACAGCTGCACTGAAGGTGGTAAATAACATTTCTGTTGCTCTTGACAAGAAGCAACATTGTGCGTCACTGTTTATTGATCTGTCTAAGGCATTTGACACAGTTGACCATGATGTTTTAAGGCTGATGCTCCGCAACTCAGGGCTCTCGGAGCAAGCGGTCGCGTGGTTCACGAGCTACCTTGAGAATAGGTCTCAGTGCATCAGATATGAGGGTCTATCCTCTGATATTGCAACCGTTTGTAAAGGTGTGCCACAAGGCTCTGTATTAGGCTTCTGTGCTTCTCAACTAATGTAAAAAAGCGATTAGTTGCTGCTACTTTTTTACCTGTGTTGGACTATGGTGATCTTCTTTATATGCATGCCTCTGCTAACTGTCTTCGTATGGTGGACACAGCTTACCATGCTTCACTGCGGTTCATTACCAATTGTAAAGCTCTGACTCACCACTGTGAGTTATACTCTCGGGTAGGATGGCCTGCATTGGCCACCCGTAGGCTCTGTCATTGGTACACCTTCATTTATAAGGCAATCCTTGGTCTGCTCCCAAACTATCTGTGTGTTTTTATCATGCAGAAAAGTGTCGGACAATACTCTTTGCGTTCTCGGGACTTCCTTATGCTCACAGTCCCAAATGTCAGAACGGAAATGGGAAAAAGGGCTTTTGTGTACTCTGCACCCTCATCATGGAACATGTTGCAGAATGATTTAAAACTTAAAGAACTGATACCACTTACTGCTTTTAAATATAAAATGAAAGAAATAGAGGCAGGTTCCCAAAAATGTAAATGTTTCTAAATTAACTCGGTTATGTCACTGTCTTTTAACTTTTAGTTTCTTCTGTCTAACTATGTGTTTCTTATGCTGCTGCCTGTCTTGGCCAGGTCTCCCTTGAAAAAGAGATTTTTAATCTCAATGGGACTCTCCTGGTTAAATAAAGGTTTAAAAAAAAAAGTGTGCCAATTATAGACCCGAAGGCTCCAGCATTTTATGACCAGGCTTATTTATTTTGACAAGATCTTGGCTGGCATCAGATCATGTAAGGAAGCAATTTCATATAATTTAAAGCTGCAAGCAGCGATGTACGGGCCCTCGCACCCGCACATCAGGGGTATTGATGGGATGCCGGCTTACGCGGCCGAGAATGTCTGTGACCATCAGACAACGAGTTAGACATTTTTTTTCCTGCATGGAGTGATGCTGGAAATGATGCTTTGCAAACAGTCCACCACTTCCACTTTCACTGTATGGCACTAGACAACATGCATTATACTGCTCTATATTAAGTGTCGACAACAACATGTAAATCAGATGCTGTTTGTCACATAATACTGACTTCCTCTTGCCAGTAGGTGGTGCTATGACTGTAGTATAGGCTTGTTGACACTCAGGCCGTGACTTTTATCAAGCATGGCCAGTTTGGGGCAGATTCAAGCAAGTCTATTGGAGTTACATGAGCTTGTTTGATGGAAATTCACGTAAATTGACCGCCTTGCCATGGCTACACCATTCCATCAAACGTAAAGCTTTTGATAACTTTTAACCACAACGGTCTTTAGATTGTACTGACTAAATTTGCTTTCCTCACAAAATTTGAGGTTGATCTGGTTAACTGGCTGGGAGGAGTACATCAAAGTGTAAAACATGTTATTTCCTTTTGCCAGTAGGTGGCGCTATGACTGAACATTTCTTTAAGGAATTGTGTTCAGGCCTGAACTAGTATCATGCATGAGAAATTTTGGGCACATTGAATGATATACCTTCGAGTTACAACAACATCCACTTTTGTGTCGAACCGCATGAAATGGGCGTGCAATGGCCACCATGCCACGTCAAGGTTGTCGCATGAACACGCACCATTTTGATAACTTTTCATCAGAAAGGCCTTCAGATCCTTTTAATGCTCTGATTTTTTTTTTTTTGTAGAGCAGACGGAACTGGACATGTGTATCGAATTTCAAGTCAATCGGTCAGTCAAGTTGATAGGTGTGGCCTTTCAAACTTAACCACAATTCTAGGGGGTGCTATAGAGCAATTTATTTATACCCAAATAGGAGACCCCTAAAATATAAACATTTTCACAAGTCCTGATATGCATGTCAAATTTGGGGAGTTTTTGGATATGATAAAGCCCCCCGAAATGCAATTCAATTGGCAGAAAAAGAAGAAACACTACAGTTTCAATAGGGCCTTCGCTGGCCCGACATTGTCGGTACTCATGCCCTAATAATAATAATAATAAACATAAGAACAATAGGTCCTTCGCTCTGACTGAGTCGGTGCTCGGGCCCTAATAACAGTATTTCTTTTGACATCTAGCTGCAGATATTTTAGATTGTACCTTACCTGTCCAAAAGAAACACTGAAATCGCTTCATTGTGCCTTTTTTATATATCTAATTTGAATTGTCTCTACAGATGGCCTCTGTGTAGACACTTTTCTGAGTTGAAAAGCTGAACTGAGATTATGCTGTTGAATAAAGTATACAAAAAAAATGTGTGTGATGTCATCCCATATGCAATGCTAAATTTGCCTGTCTGGCAGATGACAATGATGCAATAAAATAGAAAAGTCATGGTCAACACTTTTAAACTAAATCTTCTAGTTTTAATATTACTAACAATCTGAAAACTCTACCTCCATCCTTTCTTCTTTAGGATACTTCCCAAGACAACTTCAGCCCTGAGAAAAGAGAAAGCCATATAGTTACACATTGACTACATAGTAAGGTACCAAAATTAGTTCACCTTTACGGACTCCCATGTAAAATGATCATGTCACAAGACCTTTAATGTATATTTTTCCACTTTCCAAGTTTCTCAATAACCAGTTATCTAGACAGCTCAATTTATTGTTTTCAATTTATTTTTGTACAGCCCAAAATCACAAATTTGCCTCAGAGGGCTTTACAATCTGTACACGACATCCTCTGTCCCAGAACCTCTCATCGACTCAGGAAAAACTCCCCCCAAAAAAACCCAGCTAAAGAACAACGTAATTAATTAACAATGTACACTGTAAACACACCAAGTATTAAAGCAGCATGAAGGCAATTTTCCATTTTTTGTTATGTAGCTAAAGAACTAGCGAGGGGTTTCATGTATATTGGCCTTTTTACTCCAGAATTTAAACTAGCAATGAAGGTTACAATGGAAAGAATGCTTTGGCGCTTCAATATGACTCAATTGTCATTGGCCCTGAAGAATGACAACGAAGGTAAAAATATATTGAACAGATTAGGAATGCATCCATACCTAAGTGGGCATGTCCTTTGCACATCTCGAACCGTTTATCCAATCTATTTCACACTTGCCAGGTATATTGCTGATGACCCAAGGGAATTCCCTTGGGTCCTTTTTTTTTCTCCACTTGTTGCGCATGTGGCATGACTGTGAAATTTGGTGCAATTTGAATAGTGACACTTTCAACAGGAACAAACTTTGATGAAAGAACCAAACACTGGTGCAGTAGCGGGGGCGATGCTTCAGGGCTTTGCGGACTGCGTCAAGCATGTTGTCAGCAGCAGGCCTTTACTGCCTGTGGCTCATTGACTGTAGTTCACATTTGCTGCTGGATACTAATGTTACATGGCTTGCAGGATAACTAGCATTACATGAATGCTATACTAACTGAACTCCTCTTCACTTCCCCATAGTCGATTCGCATGAGTGGATAGCCGACAGGAACAGCGTCATTCTGCCATTGCAAAGTTTGCCATATTAACTTATGTCGACCTTTGTTTAGAGATTCTTCTTTGCATTTAAAGGCTATTATTGAATTGTGAAATGGCACGAGTTATTATACATTTATTTTCTGCATTGACAATTCTAAATTTATTGTAATGTATTTGATCTCTTTACAAGTCAAAGACACATACTAGCTTTGATAAAAGTATTTTATGTCATAGCCCTGTGTGGCATTGAGGTCATGGAGTGGTTTCTCCATTACGTTAGAGAAAGTAATCTTAAGAAATACATATTGTCTTAATATTAAGGGTTTGTTTTGTACATAGGAAACAAAACCCTGTACAATAGTTTAACCAGACTGACAATTGAAAAGGCAGAAATCCCTTGAGCAACAGTTGAATAAGAATAGTAAAAATACCATAATTGGTAAAAGAAACTGCCAATGATTGGTGACTCAATATGTGCAGATTTAAATAGAAACAGGTTCCTGTTTCAGTGCACAATATTGAAGCCTATAACGATTGGGAGTAACAGGCAACCTGCTGATTTAGTTAAGCTATTCTTCAAAATGCTCAATAGAAATAGGTTAGTCGAGAGTTGGTGCCACTGGAATTGGATTAGGGAATATAAACTGAACATATTATGGACTGACAATCAGTTTAAACTTTTGAGGCCTAAACTTTTTTAAAGTAAATAATACATTTGTGTCTGAATTATAGTTCACTGTTATGTTAAAATAACTTATTGAAATAAATAAAAAACATAACAGCTGATTCTAAACTTTTGGTATGTAGTGTATACATGGATTATTTGGACATTTACCTGTTTAAGAAAATCCTGGGAAACATGCGGATCTAACTTGATTGGAATGCTCAGTAGAATGAAGGGCCTATTTAAGGTGTATGATCACCACCAGGTCTAAGTCCACCCACTGCATCATTTTGAAAAATGCAAAGAAGTTGGCAAGGGGCTGAGATGAAACCACGCCCACTTTCGTATGACGAAAGCATTGACAATCACGACAGCCAGAGCTGATGACAGCTAGCAACAGTAGCTTGGGAAATAGCAATACAGCGGGGTGCACTGAACTTGATGGATTTACTGTTTCAGTGTAAACATTACTAGTACATGCAAACTAGAACCCAAACAGAGAGATAGAGGATAGTTCAGTTTACTCCGTATTCAGGCAGGGTCAAAACCAGGAGATCAGTCACTCAGGCAAACAAATCCAAAATGGGCAGGCAGATCAGATACAGAAACTAGAATAACCCTGGAGAGCTTGGCAGTAACACACAAGACAATCTGGTAGGGATCTAATGCAAGTGGATGGATGGGAAGGACTAATGAGAGAATTGGCAGCAGGTGATATGGGTGTGGTATACCAGGTGAGGGGAATGAGTGATTTCATGTTGTGAGTGGCAGGACCTGAAATCACAGGAGAATTCGTGAAAACAGGTAGGCCGGATCAAAACAATCTAAAAAGTAGTGGCATTTGTGACAGCCAGACCACAAATGAGACAATAATTATAACGTTTTTTTATGTTTAAGTTAGATTAACTATTTAGTTGTTTTTCTCCACTTGTTGCACATGTGACATGATAGTATTGTGTACATGTTTTGTTACACTTAACCAAGTCAAACCAAGACAGAAACATGTATGTGGTTAAGAATAAACAGTGTATTAAGTCACATCTTGATTTTATCTTGAAATGACTTACTTCATACTTACTTTCCAGCATTATACACTTCAGCTGTGTCGAACAAATTGATCCCACTCTCATATGCCAAAGTCATCAGCTCCTCTGCCACCTTCAACAACAAAATTTGAGATGATAAAGATGAGTAAAACAATTGCATTTTCTCTCTCTCTGACCTCTGAGAAGACCTTTCTGCTGTCAAGTTAAAAGGTTCCTTAAATGGCAAGCAATTGTATCGAGAACATTTCATAACTTAATTAAGCCAGACTTTTGAGTCACGGTGATGGTATGGCTATAGGAAGATCAAAGCCTATCTTTTTAGTTTCATATTGATCATCTTTTTAGGAAATTGTCAACTGGTCATCATTATTGTTAGGTTGTAATAAAATAAAATGACTTACACTGTAAATAAGGAATATCTATGTATAAATTACGATACTTAAAAAGGATAATTAATAAGGAATAGTGAGCCTTATGGGAAAGAGTATGCGTGACATAGAAGGAGGCCACATTGAGTTTTCTAACTTAGACTTTCAGGAATGCATGAGATAAGAAGCCGAGAGGGGGATGATACTCCGAGAGACAAAGAGCAATAAAACCAACTTCACTAAGAGGGGGGATGTTTTGCTAAAACTGTGTGAGGAGAGTGATGACATCAGGAGCCATGGACCGGAGCGACCAATCGGAATACTGATTATAGCCATGTGAAACTTTATCCGCACCATATGTTGTAAAACTGAGCCAATGAGAGGCGAAGATGCACATTTTTCATTGAACTATATAACCCCATGTACTACACCCATTCTGGGTCTTCTTCTAGGTCAATGATCATAGACAGCTAACTCCTCAGGGGGTCTGTGGACTGTGATTTGATTCAAGAATTCCTCAGCTGATATTATGCACTGTATTTTCAACTTTTATTAAATTGATTTTATTATAACCAACTGAATCCAGAAATTCTCTTCCAAGTCCGCCCAAGATTTTGAACATTTACATCATTATCCATGTGCAGACCTTCCTTGGACTGCTTCCCACTTATATGTCACATAAACTGGGCCTTCATCAATCTTGTGATCCCTTCAGTCCATACAGAATTTAGTAAATAGACCTTCTCCTACTCAACTGAAACTTTTGCACTGAACACTTTTATGACTTGTTGTATGCTCTATCTTGTCTTCGTTTGAATGTCTGGTCTGCCTGTAACTTTTTGTTGTATTGCTGTTGTGTCTAAACCAGGTCTCTCTTGAGAATGAGACTCCCATGAGAGATTACCTGTCTAAATAAAGGTTAAAAAGAAATGGTAGGGCAGTTAGTTGCCTGATTGATATATTTGATATATTTATGACCTGCAATAGGGAAACATTGATGAATTAAAATCATTAACATTTTCAGAGGCTACTGCACCTGTTGCCTCTCTCTCTCTCTCTCTCTCTCTCTCTCTCTCTCTCTCTCTCTCTCTCTCTCTCTCTCTATATATATATATATATATATATATATATATATATATATATATATATATAGTATTTCGATGGAATTTATGCATGAAAGGCATTTGTGTTTCAGCCAAGAAAGCATTGACAATTACATTTTTGTGCTAAATACTTTCATAATACCCTTCCAAGATTGGAAGAACCAGCTTGACAGGACCATATGATATTAGGCCAGTGAAACAATATTAAAGTATAAAAATGGCATTGTTACAAAATGTACTTCATACATCAAGATAACACACAGTGACAGCACAGTCATTACTCAGGACAATCCAAACCAAGCTGCATTTGAACTTTATTTAGTTCATGCTTGAGAGGCTGTCTGCAACCTTTCGAAACCTTCCTGCAACAACAGATACATTAGGCTATTAACTATAGGATGCTATATACAATATTGTATGAAACCATATGGAAAGCTGGCAATGCTCACGATATAATCATTGTAGCAAAAAACATATTGTGAAAGACAGGGACTGGATATACTACCTTCTCACTCCCAACTTGTCAATTACTGCCGCTTGGTCAGTGCCACTCAGCCTCTGACACCGTCTTAGATAGGGACAAGGCTTTCAATTAAGTCCAATGTAAACCAGTCCACGCTATTATAGGACGTTCAAAGCAATTAACATAATATGAAGATGGATGGGTGAAACAAACTGAGGACATTCACCGAGGAAACTGCTGTTCCTTTCCGGTGATAAACCAAGTAAACATTGACTTATTTTACATCACATTTGTTATGTAATTGCCGTACTTTCCTAATGCCATTCATGAAACAAACATACTTATTTTACATAAAAAACATACTTATTTTGACCTTAACCAGATCTTCTCTTTAACCAAATACTTTTGCTGCCTAAACCTAACCAAGTACTTTTGTTTGCTTAAGTAAACCTAAAAACAGGTTTCTTTGAATTATTTATCCACTAGTTGAGGATTTTGTACGCATCACCAATGGCCACGATCACCACCAATGGATTAATATCACAACGCTTCAATTTGTACAAGGGCACTAGGCAGGGATGTCAAAAAAGATCAGCCTTTAAGCGGACGACATTCTAATATACCTACAAAATCCTTCGTCATTACCATCCATGTTTAAAAAAAACTTACGATACATACAACTCCTATATGAATGCCAAATGGGACGGTACACCAATTAAGCAATTCTGGCAGAACATCACCGACAAACACTCTTCTTTTAGACTGCCACATCCCACTTTCCCCTCCTCTCTACTTACTTGGAGACATATACAACATTAACCAAAACAACGCATCCAGTAGAATACTCTCCATAGCCATAATAATCGCCAAGAAAACTATCCTAATGAACTAGAATCAATCAAGATCAAGACTCAAAATTAGTATTACACTTTGGGAAAATCTACTAATAGAACGCATATCAATGGAAAAATAATCTGACTCTTCACTGCAGGCGGCTATGGCTTAGTGGTGAGCAGGGTCGTCCTTCAATCAACGATCGGCGGTTCGATCCCCTAGCTCCGCTAGCCCATGCTGATGTGTCCTTGGGCAAGACACTTAACCCCAAATTGCTCTCGTAGCTGTGCCTACGGTGTGTGAATGGTAGCTACTACTGATAGGCAGGGGGCACCTTAGCCCCTCCCATTGGTGTGTGAATGATGTCATGTAGTGTTCAACTCTTTTTGCCTGTCCACCATCCACAATAAAGATACACACCATCATTCACATACACATATCTACCATCATACATATACCATGATCCCCACATATTCCTTATCTGACATTCACAAACATGCAACCAACATAGACACAATCAGACCCCCCCCACCGCCACCAATATATCCCTATCTCCTGTCTCTTTATTAATTATATTTTTATAATTAGGGCCCGAGCGACCGACGAAGTCGGTCCGAGAGGACCTATTGTAATCGTATCGTTTATTATTTATTCTTATGGTAGGGCTTTGCATGGACTAAACCTAAATCATTTAAAATTTGCACACAAATTGGAATCGGTGAAAATTGCAAGCTTTTTGGGGTGTCGGGAAAAAGTCGGACAAAATAGCTCGACGGCGCCACCTTGAGTTAGAAAGCTAATAATTTTTTCCCCCGAACCCCGATTGACTTGAAATTCACCACACATGTCCGGTTATGTATACCGTACAAATAAGTCCATCAGACCCCTAAGGTCCGCCTCCCTAGATTTTCCGCCATTTTGAGTTTTGTGAAAAACACTTTTTTCTCAAAATCCTCCTAAATGCTGGGTCCGATTCTTACAAAATGTTCTGTGGATCATTATTGGTTCAATGTCATTAAATGTTATGAAAATCTTGTTGATATCTCATTGTGTTGAGAACAAAAAGGACCAATCAACTTCTAAGGGGAGTGGCTTAGTTTTCAATCCACTTAACTTTCAAATCACTTGGCCTATCATCACCAAATGTATAGTATATGTCCACATCGCTTCCATTAACTGACCCTATGATTTTCATTATTTTCAAACACGAGGGGGCGATGCATTTATCCGCCCAATATTGGCTTTTTTAGCATTTTTCAGCGTTTTTCATCATTTTCAGGCGTTGTACTAGAACGATCTCCTCCTAGAGATTTTAACCGATTGACTTCAAATTCGGCCAGTGTGATCTTGAGACCTTTGAAGTGAAAAGTTGTTAAAAGCATTTTCAAAAAAACACCATTCGCCACGAGACAGGAAGTTGTTGTAATTCAGCCATTCACTATCTTATCTGCTCCATATTACTCATATGTCATGACATCCTGACCCTGAAGACATCCATATGATACTATAGAATCAAAGTCATAGCGCCACTTAGTGGCAACAAAAATGAAATGTTTTACACTGGTATGCCCTGTTCTTCACAGATTAATTAGATCCCTCTCAAAGTTTGTCAGAAAAGCCGTTGAGACGTTGATAATGCAACACGGTGAAGATTGTAAGAATTCGATGAAGGGGCACGACTCAGAGCATCGGCGAATATCGATCCTTCGCCGTGAGCGAATAAACCAATGTAACTCGACTCCACATGATCAGATCTTTTCCAAATTTCACACGTATGATGAAACTCCAGGCTTGAAGACATGTACAGTCTAATTTGAATCATAGTCATAGCGCCACCTACTGGTAACTGGAAGTAAAAGTTTCTATACTTTGGCTTGGTTTTCTTAGTAGGTAGATCAGATCAACATCAAATTACTGCCACACAAACGGAAGATTTTTATAATGCCAGCCCACAAAGCGTTTGAGGTTTTGTGTAATGCCGTTGCCGTGGCGAACCCTTCTTCGTCGTCAACAACGAAGGTGCTTTTGAGGGACTAAACATGCTTGAAATGTCACTAAACTTGGCACACACATTTAAAGTCATAAATGTAGTTAAAGTATGTGATTTTAATGATTCAAAGTGGAATGTTGGCTCGATAGCACCCCCTACCAAGTTTCAACGATGCAGCCCTCGCAGTACGTTTGACATAGATATACAAGATTTAGTAGGCACATGTATCACATGTAGACTTAAACAAAAGTCTCTTGGGACCATGCTCTAAACCGTACCGGAAGTCGGACATTTTTTTGTGTGATTTTCTTGTGTGATTTATTTGCTCATTTTTGTCTATTTCTAGGCACTTTTCTGGAACGAACTCCTCCTAGGGAATTTATCACATCCACTTCGAATTTGGACAGTATAATCTCAAAACCTTAGTGATTAAAAGTTGTTAAAAGATTGTTTCGTCAAAGCCTGTTGCCGTAAAGACGCACTCTTTGCCAGAAAAACAAAGGTGTTTTTGAGGGGCTAAAAATGCTCAAAACACACCCAAACATAGCAGACAAATTTAATGACCTAAATGTAGTTATATGATATGATTTTAATGTTTCAAAATGTCAAATCTGCTCGATAGCGCCCCCTACAAAAGGTCAACAAAATTCGACAAAGCAGCCCTAGCAATAGGTTTGACATAGATATACAAAATTTGGTAGTAGTATTATGTAGTACATCTAAACTTAAAAATAAGTCTCTTGGGACCATGTTCCAAACTGTACCAGAAGCTGGCTATTTTGACTTTTCTGTGATTTCTTTGGTTTATTTTTGTCTATTTTGTAGCCGCTATTCTTTAACCACCTCCTCCTAGGGACTTTATCAGATCCACTTCAAATTTGGTAGGCATATGTAACACATGTCAACTTAAAAATAAGTCTCCAGGGACAATGCTCCAAACCGTACCAGAAGCCGGCCATCTTGAGTTTTGTGAGATATTTCTTTTTCTTTTTGTCTATTTCTCTGCGCTTTTCTGTAACGAACCCCTCCTAGGGAATTCATCAGATCCACTTGGTCAGTACAATGAAAAAACGTAGTGATTACAAGTTATCAAAAGCTTGAGGTTTCATGGAACGGCGTGGACGTGGTGTGGCGGCTATTTTACATTGTTTGCGTTCATACATCAAGCTATTGTAAATCAACTATACTTTGTCAAAACTGTCCCAAAGTAGACATGCTTGATGAAAATCATGGCTTGAAGACTTCCGCATGTCACTATTAACTCTTTAACCCTCCTGTTATGTTTGTTTCTCATGTACAGCAATGTTCCCGGGTCAATGTGACCCGGTGCATGTTTAATCATCCAAAAGTAGTCAGAAACCAAAAAATCCTAATAAATATAGTTTGTACCCCATTACTAACACTTCAATCAGTATTTAGTGGAATGGAGTTATTCACCCCTCCATAGATCATAGTTCAATGAGGATAACTCATTCGTTTTCATGAAAAATACTTGTTCAAACAATTCTTTAGGTACATTGGAAAAACCTAGATGTAAATTGCATTAGTCTACCATAACATGTATTTTTGTCTAAATTATTTTATTTTATTATTTTTGTGGCATTGTAATCTAGAATCATCCTTGGTTTCTCGTCCTCTCAGCAACATTCTTTCTTTCTTTATAGACCCCAGCAAGTATAAGGAGATCCACATATGCATGTAAATGCGTTTCATCCAGCTCCTTCCACTTCTCCCTTAGATGTCATTTCTAGAATTACTTTCTGTATTGAGTTTGGAATGACCAGCTCAAAAGCTGACTTGATGTCTGTGACACGAGTCACTGCCATCCTGGTGGGGCCTGGCACCGTCTTTATAATATTTTCGGCAGACAGTCTTGGCTGATGTGTATTGGGTGAGGATGACCACTGTATTAAAAAAAATTTCGACACGAATGTCTCACTTGGAGGAACATGTATATCACTTTCCTCATCTGATGGTTCATAATCAGTACCATTATAATCTGAATTGACCTCAAGATGGTCTTCATCTTTAGACACATCCTCCTCTATTTCACTGTCGTGATCAAGGATGAGCTGCAGAGCCACCAGGGCTGTTGTCCTTTTGTTTCTGTTGCTCATGTTGTCCTACAGTAAGCTGCTGTGTTGTATGTATCTGCAGAGTGTAATGTTGGTAGGACTCCCAAGCAACCCATTTGTATGTTTCACCGCTCCCCTGCTAGGTGTGGGCGGGGTTTTTCCGCGGGAAAATATAAGGTTCACGTCAAAATAGTGTCTGTATTTCTCGTGTGTGTGTGTGTGTGTGTGTGTGTGTGTGAGTAAGAAATGGTCTAAACTTGAGACTTCTGACCCCTTATAGCCTCCACTTTCATTGCCGGGTCAAATTGACCCGAACATCATCTCTGTAATATAAACCTGCAAGGGGGGGTTGCATATACACGATATGAACCCTTTTTTTTTTACGTTGATTACACTAATTAAGGCAAGCAGAAGAAGTTTCATACAGAAAAAGTACTTAAAAATATTTGAAACAGGTCAATTTGACCCTGAACATAACAGGAGGGTTAATACTCTTTAATTGATCTAACATCAAGCTCCTGCAAAATTACTTGACGACGCCGCTGCTCCACGCGTGAAATATCCTCTAAGCCGCTTACGCAGTGTCTGATGGTAAAGCAAACTCCGGGACGCGTCAACCGGCGTCCGGCAAGTAGCCTCGATGTCGCCAGGGGCACGAGGGCCCGATCATCGCTGCTCGCAGCTTTAATTATATATTATTGATATTTTTATTATTATATATATCTCTCCAAACTGCATGTCAATCTTTATGATTGTTATTAATTTCTTATTTTTATGTATTTCTTTTCATGCTTTCCTTTATTACTAATGCTTCATTATGTTTTTTTTTTTATCACTATTACTTATTATTATTATTAACCCATTATAACTAATAATAGTCATTACCATTATTGCTGTTTTTCTCCAAAACATGTGTGCCACAATTATTGGCACCCCTAGAAAATCTCATGATTAAAATCTAACTGAAGTATAATTCCAATCATATTTTACATTTTTAAGTTCACCTTTTTGATGAGGAACTCTTAAGTGGTCAACCATGACTTCCTGTTTCACTGGGGTATAATTATGAGGTGACGCAGGCCAAAATGCCCCTAGTCATTCATCACTATGGGAAAGACCTGAGAACACAGTGACGATGTGCAACGAAAAGTTGTTGAGCTGCACAACAGTTGAAAATACCCATTTCCACTATCAGGGCAATAATTAAGAAGTTTAAAGCGAAAGGAGATGTTAACAATCAGCCTAGAAGAGGACGTGTGTGTACATTGACCCCACGCACCGTGAGGAGAACGGTTCCACCTCCAATGATCACAGCTGGAGAATTGCAGAGGTTAGTTGAGTCTTGGGGTCAGAAAGTCTCCAAAACTACCATCAGACGCCACCTAGACCACCACAAGTTGTTTGGGAGGGTTGCCAGAAAAAAGCCTCCGCTGTCAATCAACAACAAACTAAAGCGCATACAGTTTGCCAAACGTTACTGGGACTTTCAATGGGACCGGGTTCTATGGTCGGATGAGACCAAAATAGAGCTTTTGGCAACAAACATCAAAGGTGGTTTGTCGTAGACAGAAAGATAGCCATACAGAGAAGCACCTCATACCCACTGTGGAGTATGGTGGCGGATCTTTGATGTTGGGGCTGTTTTTCGTCCAATGGCCCTGGACATCTTGTTAGCATACATGGTATCATGGACTCCATCAAATACCAGCAGATATTAAATGAAAACCTAAGGAAGCTTAAAATGGGCTGTGGTTGGACCTTCCAGCAGGACAATGATCAGAAGCACAACTCAAAATCTACACACACATGGTTCACCGAACACAGAATAAAGGTTTTGCCATGGCCATCACAGTCCCCCGACCTAAACCCCAGAGAAGATCTGAAGAGGAGAGTCCACAAGCATCGACCTCGGCATCTGAAGGATGTGGAGAGATTGATGGACTGGTCTCAGATCCAGTGCCATGTGTTCACCAACCTCATCATGCATTATAGGAGAAGACTCAGAGCTGTTATCTTGGCAAAGGGAGGCTGCACAAAATATTAAACAAAGGGGTGCCAATAATTGTGGCACATATATTTTTGAGAAAAATATTTGTTTCATGATAAAAATTAAATTTTTCTTTCAATTATGTTACAGATTTTTGTGAATATTTTGTTGAAAGATCAGGAGGATAAACGATAAAGAATTTTTCGCTCATTTTTACTAAAGGGTGCCAATAATTCTGGAGGGCACTCTATTTCAATTGACACCCCTCACTCACCCATTAACCGTATCACACATAAGATGGACACAAAGCACACACATCCATCTATATACATTATGCATGCTGGACCTTCATTTCTCATTCTTGCACTCTTTAGTCTACACCTGCTATTCTCCTCAGTTTGCTTTTGTCCCCTTTGTTTTTGTCTATTTTGAAAAGAGACTGTATGCATCTTCAAAAAACCCTGATGGATAGCGGCCCACTGACTATAGCACCCTCCCGGAGCCAGACCCAGGAGGGGAGCTTGCCGGCGAGCGTCTGGTAGCCGGGCCTTCTCCCATGGGGCCCATGTCGGACTCGGCCCGAAGCGACAACATGGAGCAGCCAACCTGTGGACTCACCACCCACCAGGACAAGCATCAGGTGCTATGTAGACCAGACGGCGTAGCCTTACCTTAGGCCGGAGATCAATGATCGACTTTGTAATCGTATCATCTGATCTGCGGCCGTATGTCTTGGACACTCGGGTGAAAAGAGGAGCAGAGCTGTCAACTGATCACCACCTGGTGGTGAGTTGGATTATATGGCGGGGTAGACGGCTGGAAAGACCTGGCAAGCCCAAATGTGTAGTGAGGGTGAACTGGGAACGTCTGGCGGAGGATCCTGTCCAGGAGGTCTTTAACTCCCACCTCCGGAAGAACTTCTCACACATCCCGAGGGAGGTTGGGGAATGGATGGAATCCGAGTGGACCATTTTCAAAGCCTCTATTGTGGATGCGGCCGCTAGGAGTTGTGGTCGGAAAGTCATCGGTGCCTGTCGTGGACACCGGGGGTGAGGGAAGCCGTTAAGCTGAAGGATTCCTGACTTAGGCCGCTAAGGTTTCCACAAAGCTCCTTGGTGGCAATGCGCCGGGGATGGATGAGATCTGCCCTGAGATGCTGAAGGCGCTGGACATTGTTGGGCTGTCTTGGCTGAAACGCCTTTTCAATGTTGCATGGGGGTCGGGAACAGTGCCCATGGACTGGCAGACCGCGGTGGTGGTTCCCATTTTCAAAAAGGGGGACCAGAGAGTGTGCTCGAACTATCGGGGTATGGACCAGAGAGTGTGCTCGAACTATCGGGGTATCACACTACTCAGCCTCAGAAAGGAGGCTCCGACCATTTGTCGAACCTCAGATTCAAGAGGAGCAGTGTGGTCGTGGAACAGGGGACCAGCTCTTTACCCTTGCAAGACTACTGGAGGAGTCCTGGGAGTTTGCCCAACCAGTCTACATGTGCTTTGTGGACTTGTAGAAAGTTATTGACCGGATGCCTTTTTTTTTTTTTTGGGGGGGTGCTGCAGGAGTATGGGGTGCCGGATCCGTTGCGGGCTAATGTCATGTAGTGTTAAAGCACTTTGAGTGGTTGGAAGACTAGAAAAGCGCTATACAAGTACAGGTCCATTTACCATTATTATTATTATTACTTGGTAATAAGAATGAGTTACATCCTTGCGATTCAAAGTCCAACCATATTGATTTAGGGTTTTATGCCACCCATTCTAATACATTTTTCAATTGTTTAGACCAATAATAGTATTGAAAGTTTGGTACTGCTAGATCCCCTTTTACCACTGGCGGTTGGAGTTTCTACAATACAATTTTAGGATGGCTATTTCTCCAAATAAACTTAGATATGATCTTATGCAGATTTTGAAAGAAAATCATGGGATATCATTTGCAAGGGAGAGAAAATTATTAGAGCTATCTGTCCCAGTCAAGAAATTGGAAGTGACAGACATTTAAGTAAATCCAATTTAACCTGTTTGTCACACATTCCACCACATCTTGGATTGTTTTCATCCCACTTTCCTGTTTACTAAACTCTCCTGTGATTTCAGAGCCTCCCACAGCATCAGCTTTCATTCCCCTCACCTGGTTCTCCATGCCCATCTCACCTGTAGCACATCACCTCATCAGTCCCTCACTATTTAAGCCCTCCACTTGCACTTGTTCCCTGCCAGATTGTCTTGTGTGTTACTGCCGAGCGCTCCAGCGTTATTCCCGATTACTATCCCATATCTGCCTGTTCTCGACTACGGATTCTCTGTCTGCCCCTTTTTGGATTTGTTTGCCTTTATGACTGATATCCCGGTGTTGACCCTGCCTGAATTTGAATACACTGAACAATCCTGGTCTATCTGTCTCTGTCGTGCTTTTGGGTTCCTAGTACCACGGCACAGGAAGCCTTGCACTGTTTAACAAAAAGAGACAGATTGATCTTCCAGTTGGTAATCCACTTGGATTAATAGCCTCCAAGTGGTAGGGCAGTAGATTTATCCACTAAATTAATTGATTGTTTCTTGCGCAGCGGGAATTGATTGTTTAGGGTTACAGAGAAATGGCAGTATATCCTCCGTATATTCAGCAAGCCCGGTAAAAAGATTTGGTGGGGCATAAACATTTAAAAATAACTATTTTGGTTGTTGTTTTGGGGATCTTTTATCTCAGTCTGGTTAACTCTTTATACCATACCTCCCCAGAGTGATATGTTTGTCGTATTTGTAATTTCTATATTCAGTGACAGTTTGTCACAGTCACACTAGCCCCAAGCGACTCACAACTGAATGTAATGTCCTGTATATCCCAACTTCTTGGGAGTAGTACTGTTCTCCATTCCTGTATAAAGTATATGCAAAATCAATAAAAATGTATATATTTTCTCCATATAGATAACCTTGGATTAATACATGGCACCCGCTTGGGTCAGACTTAATGACAGAAGGTAATTGTTTTCTAATGAGCGATCATGTAAGTAGAGGGATGAACTCCTCTTCTTCTGGTGGAATAAGATGCAGAATACACCTGACCTACCCAGTCTTTTTTAAGTTCACCATGCTCCACCACCCGTGTCACCCTAGCCTATTTTTGAGGTCTGCGCAAGAAAAAAGCATGCCCATACTAAAGTGAGTACAATTCTGCAACCACAAGGTCTATTTGAATAATTTTGTTGTTATTATAATGGTAATAACTGTGAGATTGTTTAAATAGTGTAAATATCAATATATATGTCACTGGTTAAAAGTAAATGTAGATATAACACAGAAAAATGAAAAGATTTCAGGTTTGCCTATAAGAAAAAAGCACTTTCAGGATGATCATCACTTTAGAATAATGCAGTTGCAGGTTTAAAACCATTTAATATCATAGTACAATATGTGAACACTCTCTCTGCACAATGTGACTTTGAATAAAGTGAAGCAGAAAACAAGAGTTTTTAGTACAGACAGGTCAGAAAGAAATCCTCTGAAAATTTGGATTTATTGAATTCTTAATTTCTTTTAATACATCCATATTCAGCATTAACATACACAATGCCAAACTAAAATAATAATTGCTCTGAAATCTCTATAAAATGCATATTTTTGTTCTCAAAATCAGAGTTCTGAAGAGTAAAAAGGCTGTTACTTTTTCTGTGAATGGTTTTCAGAGCAGAGTGGGACATCGTCTTATTCTGCATAGAGAGGAGCATACAGGAAATCCGGCCAACGTGTGATAGACAGCACTGTTTAGCCAATAAGAGTCAGTCAGGCATGCAGATGCTAATGTGATTGGGCGATAAGGTGGGTGCTTAGCATCCCCCCATATGTAAATTTTCAGTCACAAAGACCCCGGAAAGATTTGTTTCAAAGTGCAGTATATTATTGTCAGACAATGATCTAACATGATAAAAACAGCTATGCTCTATCACAAGAAGACCCGTATACATTTGAGTCAAACAGAACGGTTTGTATGAGTAATAAAGACAAAACTTGTAGGGGTTACTAAATGTACTGTTAACTTGGCGGGCTTGACAGGAAATCCAGACTTTAGAAATATTTTTTTAATTGTAGGCGAACAATTTTAGCTGGAGCTGATTTTACGAATGGCGTTGGCCCAGTTCCAAATTGTTTTTGCCAGTGTGGTGAGAAGGCTTTTCTCTTTTTACCTTTTACAATTGGAAAGGATGTTGTCAGATGGTGAAACTAGCAATGCAAACAATCTTGCATTCATATTGAAGGAGCCCATCAAACTAGGTCCTGGTCAGCAAAACAATTAGACTTTGTTTAATACCATCATGGCCTACCAAAACATTTTGGAAATGGTATCTGAATTATCTTCAGACTGACAGTCAGGAAAGTTACTGCCCCTCATGTGTCATTGTTTTTTTCCAAAGATGCCAAATGGCAAGATTTGGGTCCATGGGTAAGAAAATGTGGAAAAGTGGAAAATTGGGAAGGTACAACAGATCCCGACGCCACAGGTGTACAAAATAAATTCAGCTGTGTTGCTCAGGGAGTCAGAACAGTTGAACTGGTGCCTCACACGCCGGCCTACGCACAAACCACATTTGAAGGGATGATGGACTTCACATTGACATCCGCTCTTTATCAGGTGCCAACATCACTCTGGGAAGAGGGTAGAAACATGACGTTGGTATAATAAAAAAAAGCATACAAACAATTGTAATCACACCTAGCTAAGACTACAGGCCACACTGTGGCTCAGTGGTTAGCAGGGTCGTCCTTCAAGCAGAAGATCGGCGGTTCAATCCAAGCCTTCTCTAGCTCATGTTGATGTGTCCCTGTGAGACACTTAACCCCAAATTGCTCCCGTTTAGCTGCGCGAATGTTGAATGTTAGCTACTCCTGATGGGCATGTGGCACCTTTGTGTAGACCATCAGTGTATAAATGGGTGAATGATGTCGTCGGAAGACTAGAAAAGTGCTATACAAGTCAAAAAGGAAACAGTCGAGGGGATTACACCCGTTTCTAACTCTTGGTGTAATTATCTCCTGTGAGAACACCATTTTGTTCTGCCAAAAAGATCAGAGACACAGGACAACCAGATGAATGGAGATTTTCCCAAGACTTGCAACCAGTAAACAAAGCAGTTCAGCAGCGCACTCCAAATCCATACACAATTTTCTCGCAAGTGCCTCCTGAAAGCAAATGGTTCTATGTAGTGGACTTGCCAAATTTCCAAATAGCATTCCAGTCAACCAGTACCTGTTTGCCATCTCATTCTAATGCAAATCCTAAACGTTCTCCAGGTTTTGTCAAGGTTACGCAGAATCTCAAACCATTAAAAATGAAGCACTAAGAGAAAACCTGCAATCCCTGAATTTAACACCAGGAAATGCACTTTTGCAGTATATTGACAACCTTCTCAGTTGCAGTTGTCGAACATGTTAACGAAACACTGCTTCAATAACTAGCAGACAGTGGCCATGAAGCTCTACTTGTTTGTTGAAAAAGTTACGTTTCTGGGTCATTAGCAAATGCCTCTCACCGAAACATATTGAGGCTATTCCAAAGCCTCTGACAAACAATTGATTAATTCTTAGGAATCTCTTACTGTCCCTCATTCATTCCTGACTATGCTGTGCTTGGGGGTACCTTTCAATTTCAATTGCACATGGAAAAGGCCCAGAGTAAAGAAAAGTCAGTTCAACCAGCTGAAACCAGCCTTATAGTCCACTCCGACTTTAGCCTTACCAGACCCGACTAAGTCATTCTCAGTGAGGAGATGAAATTTTGCGTTATAGTACAAACCTCTCCTCTGTGCCTTTTGATATTCACAAGCAAGTAAAGGACACACTTTGAGCTGCCGCATCAGGCCCCCTACACGATCAACAGGAGATTGGGTTGTGGAAAAGAACCTGAGTCTAACTACAGGATATATTCATATCAAGACTTGTTTTTCTTAACACTCCCCTCCCCTTCAACTCTCTCTTCTTTTTAACCTTTAACTAACCCCTTCATTTCCCTTCCTAACTGTCGGTCTCTGAGCAGATGACACCTAAGCAGATGACACATACATAAGAAAAGATATAAAAGCCAGATGTAGCTTTACTATTGCACTCTTGTTCTGTGGAGACCATTGATCTCTGTATGATCTGATTCTATTTGCAAATGCTATGATAAACGAAAGACAACTTGGTTCTCAATCTTAATTTCAGATTTCCACTACACACATCATAACTCCATGTTTGCCTACAGCTACATTTCTGGTAAATAGTCAAGAGGATGATTTTTTGGAAGACTGCTAAAAATAAGGGTACACGGAATCCCGAACCCAAAATGAGTGACCATATAGTAGAAACCTTGGGAGCAGGGGAAGATGAAGTTAATATTTACAACACCCCTTTCTGTGATAGATCTAGAAACAGGAAACCAAGGGATACAACATTCTTTTCTATTGTCATAATGCTGTCACGTAAATCTGCTGAATTATTTTTAAGTTTGGCATTGATTAAAATCTTTAACTGCCATAACTATTATTTATTTCTCTATTAAATATACTTGTTTTATGAATATGGATTTTCTTTGGATTTACATTTGATAGGAACTATCTTTACGTCCTATGTTCTGGGACACATTAGTCGTGACAAGCTCTAAAGAAGATATGTGTAGCGGTAGAAGTTTCTGTACTTCGCTAAAAGATTAAGTTTAAAGTGATAACGAAGTGTTCATTTTTGAAGATTGTTTTCCAAGTGAACTCATTTCGCCAACGAGGTACGTTATTTATGTTTCATCGTGCATATTTCCGTGCCAACCTATTTTGTGTATGTTGAAATGTATTTGAACAGTTCGACGGTGGATTGATGACGGTGGTGTTGACTGAGATGCACGTAAGACGAATAAATCCATCAGTAACAGAAGAACGAAGGTTTTGTGTATTTCCTGGAGGGAGTGATAATTACAATGATCTGCACATAGGAGGGGCTACAGGCAACCTCAACTCAGACTAGCAAAGTTCAGTTTCAGGGCGTGTACAATATTCCCTCCTTTCGGAATACTTTTAATTATAGGATCTGATGTCACATGGCCTTATCAAATTCACCAAAGAATGCTTAAGGGGACTTGGATTTCATGAACAGAATATTTGCACTGCATTAGTGTCCCAAACTGTGGATGTAATGTCTGAAAGATATGACCAAAGACTAATAGATTGGTTTAGAGTAAGTGAAGTAATAGGATCATTGACAGGACCTTGAGACAAAACCAAGAGCCATGTGACGATACAGGTGAAATGCCTCATTCACAGGGATGGACAGGCCCTATTGAAACTGAGAACATGGATGGACTAGAAAACAGAAGTGAGAGCTTTTCAAGGGTGGCAAGTAGAAACCTTGGGGTCAGCAGCACAGATTTGCAATAAATGGTTGAATGACAAACTGGGATCTTGGGGAGCAATGTTCAAATATTGATCCCTGTTTAGTGGTATTTGGTATTGTGTTATATATTTGTACCTGTACACTCACTTGCAGGTACTAAGAGTTGTAAGAGGTCAAGTGAAACAATGTTAAACTTGAGACAAGACTTACAGATTGAAAATGTTTTACATAACATTCTCAAACTTTGTTATGAGGATTTACAAAAAGCTGAAGCACTGTTTTTATACCATGAGTTAACATTTAGAAGAGACTTTTGCTCAATGAGCTCTTGACACTGAGGGGTGAATTCATGAAAGGATTGTGTACTTTTGTAGCAGCTAAACCTGCAAGAATAAAACATTTGGATGTATTTGAACAACATCACTGATTGACTGGGATATTAAAACCCAAATATGGTTTCTCTGTCACTTTAAATTTGTTGACTGAAGTTTTGAGGAATGCGTTTGCACCTCGTCAGTTAGGACCTGTGGATTAGCCACAATCCATAATTTTTTTTAATCACTTGTCAGCGTGGAAATGCTTTGTATTCAAGATGTTGATGTATGTTACTTGGTGAAACTATTCATCCTGTTAAATTTAAGCCGGGATTACATGAGACTGCAAGTATTCTCACCTACCTCATCCGTTATCTGGCCTCCAAAGGTGACCCACGTGCCTGCACAAAAATGAAAGGTAATGCTTCAGATTACAGCCTGCAACATACAATGTAATTACTCCGGAGTTACAATGTAGAGTGTGTACCAATACATATATGTGGTACTGGGGAACAGAATATGAAGTTGACATGAGGGGGAAATTATCCAGGATCTTAAAAAGACCTTATACTGTAGTTATATTTCAAGTTAAGAGGGGATTTAGAACAAAAATGAATTGAGAAGTCAGAAGAAGGTCAAAGTCAAGGACTTAGAAAAGATAAAGAAAAACCAAAACTGTTTGGTTCAATGGGAAACGGAAAATTGCAAAAACAATTAACATGTGTGAAAAAAGAGGTGCCAGAGAAAACCAGAAATAATCCGAACAAAGGATTGAGCCCATATAACCCTTTTTCTGCTTCCTCCTCTATGTATCCGAGTCTGACGGGTGCAGGCGGCCCTCTCCTCTTCACGAGTATTGCTCCTCCTCCACCATACCACCCACCAGCAGACGCTCCAGGCCCACCGATCATAATCCAGCCACAACCCCAAGCAGGACCACTCCTTGCCAGACCAGATACTCGCCTAAGTGAGCAACAACAAGACTTTGCGAACCTACAAAACGCTCTCCAGCGACAACAAGCGGCTACGCCAACATCACCGCCTCCTTCATCTCCCCCCTCAAATCCCTTCCTCTCCTCTACAGCAACCACGTCAACTCCATATCACCAACAGTGGTCATCACCTGTCCAATGGAGCCAGGGACTGCAGTCAGCAGTGTCATCGTTCCTAAATCCACGATCCCAGATGAAGGAGGATACCGCAGAGGGTCTCGATCCATCCACAGAGCTAAGTTTCACCTCCTCCTCCTACCCCATGATCCAGGTACCAGGAACTGAAGGTGCACCCACACTTGTGTACCGCCCATGGACTGATAATGACGTCAGCGCCGCCATGGCTCACCTGGAGAGTTCAGGTACCGCCTTCGCAGGAGAATTTCTCGTTTTCTGCCCACAGGACCTGAAATACATAGACTCCTGATGAAACACATGGGCCCCGTAAGATTTGCTAAACTCCAGGCCATTCTAGCAGGCGCCGGAGCAGACAGCCGCCCAGCACACGTGACATGGACAGACGGCACTAATGGAGCGTATCGCGGTTTTGTGACAGCTGTCTGTACAGGTATCATAGCCCAATTCTCCGATCATGTCTGTCTATCATCATCATCACAAAACAACGACAGGGCGAACCAGTTGCTGAGTATCAACAGCACATGATGGCCGTGTTCCTGCAACATGGGGGTATCCGAAAGCCCGCAGACGTGCAAAATATGACATTTTATCACATGTTTGGACTGTTGCCTGACGTAAAACTGGCGACCGAGCATTCCGTGGTGGGCATCGAAGACTCCAGACTCGAAGAAGTTGTGAAACATGCAAAACACAACCACAGAATGCTGCAAGAAGGACAACAATGCCAAGACCAGCGCTCAAAGAAAGTGAGTGAAAAAGCACAACTCTCTATGTTACAGATGCACATGGGAGGAACGGGGGGGGGCAAAGAGGAGGTCATCAAATTGGGCGAGGCCGCAGAGGGCGTGGAATGGGCCAAGGCAGATCATCCTACGAGGACAACTCCTTCCAGCCACGAGGGCCCCAGAATCCGGACGATACATGTTTCCGCTGCGGAGAGGTAGGACATTGGTCCAGAGAGTGGCCACGTGACAGTCAGAGGACTGAAGGGAATCACCAGCACACAGCCGACTGACGCGATGCGGGGGAGGGAGGAGTTCTGCCCCTGTGACTCAGCCAGATACGGGAAGTATTACGCAAAACACACACACATCTGCTCGCAAAGAAGAATCGCTTCCTCACACGCGCACCACAGAACAACACTCCACATTACTCAGTGTTATCAAGTTTTTAGAGGAATCACAAAATCCTCCAATACAGGCACACACTTATACAAAATACTCTGATGCACCTTTTCAAAAAATGCCTACTACTGAGGTCAGTGTTAACGGGAAGAAACTGTCTTTCCTGGTTGATTCAGGAGCCACCCATTCAGTAATACAAAACAAGTTTTTTCCAGGCCAACGTATGAGTGGTAGATATGTATATTCTCAAGGGGCTTCAGGTCTTACTGTAACAGAAAAATGTACTGTTCCTATGACAAGTGTGCACACTGACCCTTATGACCCTGACATTCTTGTAAAACATTCATTTTTACTTTCTTCTTTCTGCCCCATAAATCTCATGGGCAGAGACTTGATGTGCTCCCTTGGGATCAGTTTGATCTCCACTGCTGAGGGTTTCAAGGTCGTTCGAGAGAGTGGTTAAACAAATGATGCACTTCACTGATCTCGGCGACGGAGAACCACTGTTTGTCTATCAGTGGCAAGCAGACGAGGACAGCGCCTAAGGGCCATTTCTGCTGTCACTCATTGATGGCCGAGTCAATGACGAAGCAGAACTTATGCAAAGCAATCACCTGCACTGTACGGTGCATGTTTCAAGGGGTCCAAATTCAGATTTTGCAGGTCAATTCTTACCACATGATAAGTTGAGCGATGAAATATTCACTCAATCATTATATTGGTCCGGATGTAAGGCTGCTCTGTCTGTGCTCTTGTACCCCTCTCAACAGAACGTGTTTACAGTCCATGGCTCCGATCCACACATCTCTTTGTCTAAATCAGACAAATGGAGAGACGTGGGTACCTTCGTGCACTCCTGCAACAGATTGACCGACTGGGTGGACACTCCCACTCCGTTCGTGCAACGATCTGCTTCTGCTGAGGTTTTTCCGTCAGACATGTGTTTGTTCCATAGACATGAAACGTTCTGTTTTTGTTCTTGCAGAAACCCCATCACAATCTAAAAAAACCTTATGGTCACACACTGGTTCTTTTGTAACTGACGTCTCCTCTATTTCTCCTGCTCTCACAGAGGTTCCGGCTTCTCTGTGGGACTCATTAACAACTGCCAACCTGTGACCATCACTGGACGGTCTGATTTCCGACCACACAAACATCAATATCCATTGCGGGTATTACTCCAGTGTTTGACTCTTTGCTTAAAGCTGGCGTCATTATTCCGTGTCAGAACGCCCATTTTCCCGGTAAAGAAAATCAGAGACGCAGGTAAACCTACTGAATGACGTTTTGTACAGGATTTGAAAGCAGTAAATGCCGCCGTACACGCCAGAGCACCTAATGTTCCTAACCCATACACCATCCTTGCTCAGGTTCCTCCTGATGCACAGTGGTTTTCGGTTGTTGACCTCTCAAATGCCTTTTTCAGTGTCCCAGTGGACAAAGACAGTCAGTTCTGGTTTGCATTTAACTTTAATGGCAAACCATACACTTTCACTCACCTGTGCCAGGGTTACACTGAGTCACCTACCATTTACAATGAGGCTCTGAGGGAAAGCCTGGAAAGCTTGACCCTGTCCTCTGGCTCCGCCTTGCTGCAATATGTTGATGATCTGTTCCCCAACGCAGGCTCAGTGCCAAGCAGACACATTAAACTACTGAAGCATCTCGCCGCAGAGGGCCACAAAGCCAGTCTCTCAAAAATGCAGTTTGTAACTCAAAATGTACATTTCCTCGGTCATGACATCTCGGCTAAAGGTAAAACGACTGTGGCTTAGTGGTGAGCAGGGTCGTCCTGTGCCAGGGTTACACTGAGTCACCTACCATTTACAATGAGGCTCTGAGGGAAAGCCTGGAAAGCTTGACCCTGTCCTCTGGCTCCGCCTTGCTGCAATATGTTGATGATCTGTTCCCCAACGCAGGCTCAGTGCCAAGCAGACACTATTAAACTACTGAAGCATCTCGCCGCAGAGGGCCACAAAGCCAGTCTCTCAAAAATGCAGTTTGTAACTCAAAATGTACATTTCCTCGGTCATGACATCTCGGCTAAAGGTAAAACGACTGTGGCTTAGTGGTGAGCAGGGTCGTCCTTTAATCAGAGGATCGGCAGTTCGATCCCAGGCTCCACTAGCCCATGTCGATGTGTCCTTGGGCAAGACACTTAACTCCAGATTGCTCCTGTAGCTGTGCCTACGGTGTGTGAATGTTAGCTACTCCTGATGTGCAGGTGGCACCTTAGCTCCTCCCGTCAGTGTATGAATGGGTGAATGATGTCATGTAGTGTTAAAGCGCTTTGAGTGGTCGGAAGACTAGAAAAGTACAAGTCCATTTACCAAAACCCTATCTCCTAAGAGCATTGCATCGATCGTGGTGCTTCCAAAACCAAACACCAAGAAACAGATGATGTCCTTCCTTGGTATGTGTTCATACTGTAATTCCTTCATCCCTAACTATTCACAACTTGAACAGCCACTCTCCGCTTGATTCACAGTAAGAAGCTCACCGCTCATGACAAAATTACATGGAATGCTCTTGCTTTAGAGTCTTTCCAAAACATGAAACAGACCGTCCAAACTCCTCCCACTTTGGGCCTTCCAAATCCTCACAAGCCATACACACAAACTGTTGATGAACGTTCTGGATGCATGACTTCTGTTCTGTTGCAGAGCCACGGAGATAAGCACCGTCCGGTTGCCTATTTCTCTGCCAAACTTGATCCTGTAGCGGCAGGCCTCCCGCAGTATCTCCGTGCTGTGGCAGCTGCAGAGAAAGCTCTTGCTGCTTCCCGAGACATCGTGGGTTATGCCCCTTTGACCCTTTTGGTCCCTCACTCCATGTCTCTCATCCTCCTAGAACAGAAATCATCGCAGCTCGCTATTTGCGTTATCACACATGTCTTCTTGACATGCCGAATGTAACTGTTAAACGCTGTACTAATCTTAACCCAGCATCTTTACTTCCTCTTCCTGGGGATGGCAAGGAGCATAACTGTTTGGCTGAGCGCCAAGCTCAGTGCACTCCTCGACCTGACCTGACCTACTGGACACTCCTCCGAACAACTGTGACATGGTAATGTATGTTGACGGATCTGCCTCTCGCGATCCACAGACTGGTACTAATCGTGTTGGTTTTGCTGTCGTTTCTGACTTTTCTGTGTTCAGGTCCTCTTCCATGTCACTTCTCAGCCCAGGCAGCTGAGCTCATCGCACTTACCGAAGCATGCAAACTTGCTGAGGGTAAAACAGTCACAGTTCACACTGACTCTCGTTATGCATTTGGTTCATGATTTTGGTGCTCTGTGGAAACACAGACATTTTCTGAAATCTAATAGTAAACCTGTCCTACATCACACTCTCATTGCTGAACTGTTAGAGGCTATTCTATTGCCTACAGCCATTGCAGTATGTAAGTGTGCTGCACTCACTTCCAATATGGATGTCATCTCCAAAGGTAATACTTGAGCAGACCTAGCCGCTAAGGCTGCTGCACAGCTTCCTCTTCACACCTCCATTGAGGATTACACCCACACATTTATTTCAGTTCCTTCTTCCCTCATTGCTATGCAGTCACTCTCTCACACCGGATGAGAGACACCTTTGGGCCTCGTCCGGCGGCACGTTCACGGATGGTCTGTGGTCTGGTCCGAAACCTTGTCTGCCTAAACATTACTTCTCTCATTATGCGAAGTTAACACATGGGTTAGACCATGTGTCCAAGGGGGAATGTTGAATGCACTTAATGCAACAAAGGGGTTCACAGTATGTGCTAAAAATGTTTGCCAATCATGTGTAACTTGTGCAACTTACAACACAGGCAGACCAACAGGGGTGACCAGCCAAGCTGCACACCCACCACCAACACAACCGTTCGAACACATTATGATGGATTTTGTCAAATTATCTCCATCTGAGGGTAAGAAACACTGTATTGTGATGGTAGACATGTGGTCCAAGTGGGTTGAAGTTTTTCCATCCAGCAAGCAAACAGCTGCAACAGTAGCAAAGGCTCTGATTTCTGAAATCATTCCCCAATGGGGCATTCTGACTAAAATATCCAGTGACAATGGCTCTCATCTTGTAAATCAGGCCATAACAGAATTAAGTGCATACGTGGGTATTGACTTAAAAACACACTGTGCTTAACATCCAGCCAGTAGTGGAGGCGCTGTCGAAAGAGAAAATGGAACACTTAAGACCAAGTTAGCAAAATGTTGTGCTGACACAGGTCTTCCTTGGATAAAAGCCCTGCCTCTAGTGCTGATGTACATGCGAATGAGAAAACGAACACGCAGCAATCTGAGTCCTTTTGAGATTTTGTTTGGTTTTCCTCCCCATGTAGGCACCGAAGCACCGAGAGCTCCTCTTGTGGGAGCAGCAGTGACGAACAGACGCTTTCTGTGTCACCCACGAGGGAACTGAGGCAGCCGACAGACTAGTTCTGTGCTGTCCTCAGACGTGCGCGCATCACACCAGGACTGCCTGAGAGTAACAGACCGTTACCACCGCGGGATACAGTAGCGACACTCAAAAATACACATATAGTTACACACACACATTTAGAACCAAAAGAGTGGTAAAACAGTGTCTGACAGTTTCTGTGGAAACCTCACGGTGTCAACGTGAACAGAACTGCTCACACAAACCAAGACTGGTTGGCTGTTGAACAACTCTTTTCACAAACATGGAGCAACAACGTCCATGGAATCCATTCTGTCGCATTTGTGGCACTCGCGGAACATTATCTGTTTTTGTTGTATCTGTCCTTGTTGTTTTACCTTTTATCCTGTATCACATTCATCACCACAACCCAGACACACCGACTTCCAACTCAATGAATTACAATGACAGCACACGGACAAATACAACTGTAAAGCGGGTAAAATGGATGACCATAGTACACCGAGGACATAGTTGACTAGACACAGGGGTGTCACCAAAGAACCCATGATTAAACGTTTCATTGGCAACAGCTCGACAACCTCATCTTTTGTGACCCAGGCATCCCTAGATCCAAAAACACGTTTTACTATATGTTATGCCCGAAATGGCACCGTTCCAGTGGGACATCTGAGATTTAATCTCTGCAGCCACGTCGTTGTAGCGGGTAGACTAACCTTAGACTCTGATTGCAGTACTACCACATACCCTGTTTTTCGTCCCTCCTGCGCGAACATGACAGGACACAACATGACACAGTCAAAATTTAGCATTACAAGAGATCAAGTCGAATCCCGAATTCAGGGATGACAATATTTGGTCCTGCACGGGATTTAAGTTCGTGGCCACCAACCCATTCGATTGCCCTGCTGGTGCCAACTGTACTGTCGTATACCGAACCGCGGTCCCAGGACGCAATGGTACCTTTCCTGTTACACAAGGGTGGTGGTTGTGTGGTCATTTAGTTTATGCATCTCTCCCACCGACTCCCACTGACAGTGGGATCGTGGGAGAACACTGCTGCACATTCATTCCAGAAAATGACGCTGATGGTGGCGTTATTCACTAGGCAATATTGAACATGACTAAATTACAAGACGCTATGGCTAAAGATGAGACACCGGAACCTGACTTCCTCTTACGTCTATGGCGCACATGGAGGAGCACAGTCATCTCCATTGGTCTCATCTTACTGGCTTTCTTCATCTTCGTTTCTTGTTTCATACCAATAGTCCGCCGTCTAATTTCAAGTATGTTAACAAAACAAATAGTTCAATATCAACTAATCACTGAAGAAGAACAGCAAACAACTGACCATGACTTGTTCAAAAAAACCTGACTACGGTGAAGACTCCGACACTGACTCCGATTCTGACTCAGACCCCGACCAGATGACGCAGGTGTGATGCAGCTGACAAAGGATTTTTAATTTATTTTAAATATTAAATATTGCTTGCTACAAAATAAGAGATCTTTTATCTCGCAACATTTTTTTTGCAATATCGTGTGATTATAATGTAATCAAAAGAGTGGAATGTAATGGTAAAAAATATGTATTAAGTATATAACTGTTTAAAGTGTCTGTGAAGACACAGACACATCTAGGTTCCTCTTTATCAACTTCAGTTTCTGACATTATTCTTAGAAAACTGACCACAAAGGCTTAGTTTTTGGTGCGCTTACACAGGCTAGTTGAACCCAGATTGTATCGTGTACAGACAGACTTCCACTTTGTGTATGACTCATCATTGGTGTGACTTTCTGTATGTATAAATGACATGTACAACGATCACTCGTTGAAGTATTTCTCCAGTGCACTGTGATACGTGACTTTTGAACACCCTCCGCTTGCAAGCTTAAATAAACGACTGGACAACTTTGATTCCGGTCAAGACTCTGTTTTATTATACACTTGATTTATTCCAACTCTTCTCTCGAGCTATATAGAAATTTCCCATTACAGTTCAATCAAGAGAGACCAGTTGAATAAAGAAAGGATAATTGTTAACAGATGAGATGATAAAGTCTCAGAGTCTTTGGCGCTTGGACTCTACAGGGAGATTTGTAATTGAGGGCCGTCTGCCCTGATCAGCAACAAGATAGATCCCCTGGGGAGTCCAGACCTGGTGGTGGTGGCTGATAAAAGGATGAGTTGATGAAGCTGATGGATCTGAGAAGACTGGAGGTGGAGGGGTGCGTAACAGCAACATGAATGAACTGAAGGTAGAGAGACAGTCATATTTAAAAGAGACAGTAGCAAGATGATAGGCTAACCATGTAATTGTTTCGTTGTGCTTATTGGATAGAGGAGACCAGCTGATCTCGACAGCTGGCGTCTGATTGACGCCCCGAATAATGATAGCAAGTAAATGAGTGAGCATGCGTGAGAAGTGATTGGCAGATGTATGAAAAATAAATATGGGCTTGCAAGAGTATGGTCTTCTGACTGAACTTAAGCTAAAGCTACATTTTGTTGTATAAGCGTTGGTATTTATACCTTGTGCAGGTATTGCACTGACAACATAAACCGACCCAATTAACATATTGTTAAATGACGGTCTCTGCATTTGATTATTGTTTATTCAAGTGTAAAAATATAGTATGTGCATTTCTATAAATGTACAAATGTATGTAAGAAATGTCTTATAACATAAATCCTTTTAATCTAGGTTTAAGAAACCCACATTACTCTATCAAAGATGAAACTTTTAAAGAAAATAACAAACACACGTTATTACTGTGGTGGCGGGGTGTGGTTGGGCTCAGCTGCAGAGGGAACGGTGCCGGGAGAGGTCTAATCAGCCTCAGCTGCAGGCATCGGGAATTGTGTGTCTCCCCTTAAAAAGACTGTAGGAACGACGGAGGAGGGTGGAGCGAGAGAGTGGACGAAGCCGGAACAGTATCCGCGGCAATAGTATACTTACAATAAACGCATTGAGAACCCCGATCTGAGTGTGTGACCTTCCTTGTGCTGCCTGAGACTCACGGTAGTG